>OU015465.1:21505962-22105962 GCA_907164805.1 Brachyptera putata
CAATGATATAATACATACCATATTCTATTACATATTATATACTATATTGGTACCTCGAGTTAAAATTAATGTATAGGCCTATGCATAAAAGCAATCATATTTATAAACAGACTTTTGAAAGAAAATCATTATTACACATCTTCGTCAATTTCATAGAAGAAACATTATACTCATTTTATATAGGGTACGAAAAATATTATTCGATTCATTTCTCTCAGACAAAAGTGTGTGCTCATCTTTCATTTCACTCCAACAACAGAGATTGGCAAACCGTACGAATACGCCGAAAGGGTTGAAACAAAACAGTGCGTATGGGAGGATATCGTCCTGGTCAATCATGCGGGTCTTATCGGGGGGGGGGGGGGGAGGAGAGGGTGCTTGGATGACCAGTTGCTATTAGGACCCTCGTCTAGGATGAATGAGTTTGACTGCCAAGATGGGTGAGGGAATGGGTGGGGGGGTTGTTCTAATCAGAGCACGACATGATCAAGGGTTGAACAGAGGGACGTGGAAAGGGGATGCTATTATCGAGATAGATCTCTCGCACTATAAAGTCAACCCTCCCCCACCCCCAATTTCTCCCTCTCAACACGCATCGAAATCAATCGATCCCTCTGCTTACATGTACTGGTACTTGATGGTAGAAAAAACGAAAGACAAATACGAAATACGAAATTCGAAATTCGAATAGGAATTTTCACAATATAAAAACAAATGGATATTTTTTGTGCGTGCTATAATAAGGTTGGGACTAATAGAGATGATGATGATTATTGTTTGCTCAACGACTCCACCAACATCTATTCAGGAGTAGGCCTATTCTAATGAGCAGTTGATAGATGAATTATGTTGACAAACATCCGATCTTATACGGGATTCGTACGGGACAGCTTCATATTTTTGGAAAAGAGTTTACGATTGATCTATATTTTATCCAAGTTCGACTTCAACTAACAAATCAATTGTGTAACCATTATGAAAATCGTGCTGGCCCCATCTATAACTCTAAGATACTTGGATTTTAATTAGATATCTATCAAAAGAGCTACCGTCTGTGGCACCATGTCTAGTCTGTGTGTATTTCTATTGTTCTTAACCCAAAATTCTAGCACCGCGTATGATAGGTAGACTACGAAATATATATATGAAGTTTTGCAGTCTATGAGAAACCGTGACTTTGATATTATTTTGTGTTGTCATAGTATTAGCTCTTTTAGTGAATAATCACCAATCAAAGTGCTTTGGTTCTAGCTATACCTAGGACGTTTATTTCAAGTGTCAGCCGTGGAAAAGGCCCTGGTACAATCCTGCACAAAGAGAATCTGCATTACTAGAATCCTCTCTCGCCATACAACATCCAATCAGCCCGAGTCAGGACTTTTCTCCTTGGAATGAATATCGGGATGAACCGGCTCGTCGGGGGTGGGGGTGGGGGTTGGGGGTGGGGGTTGGGGGTGGGGGTTGGGGGTGGGGGTGGATCTGCCTGTACACGAGTACGAGCGACATGCTTCGGGTGATGACCTGAACAGATGGGAGGGACGTCGGTCATGTTCGCCAGCCTCTCGACCATGTCCTAGTACTGTCACGTGACAGATCACGTGACAGTTGGTACTGGAAGCATGTGGATTTATTGGAGATGGTCAACGTGATCGAACTAGAACCGTGCGTGGATGATTGTTCTGGTGAAAATATACGAATGGTTTGAGATGACGTAATATTACTCTCGATAGTATGTACAGAAAAGTACAAACGCTCTAAATTAATGGGGTGTCTCAAAGATGCCAAATACAACTTAAATTTGAAATGAAAATTAATTTAAAATCACTACATTTCTCATAGTGATTATAATTGTATCCATGAAAGAAGTGGGCTGTCTACTGAATAACTGTAAAAAATCAATAAAATTAAATTATTTCGCCGTAACTTGAAGAATGTGAAGCTTTTCTAAAAACCATTTGCCTGTCGCATTTTAAAAAATCACACCAAGGTAAGAAAATACTACAAAGTTACAAATATAATCTTACATCTTATTACATTGTTTTATTTTGTTGAACATTGTTACATCATTCGTATTAAGAAAATAAATAAATGACGGTAATATTTGTTTTGTCAAGTAGACAGAACACCTCCTTCTTTATACGTATAGATACAAGTATCCATCGACAAATGAAAATGGCACCAAGAAAATCCCATATGAATGAAGATGATTTCATCAAGGATGATTTGTTAGAGTGATTAGTTGAATGATGATTGAACAAGGATGATTTAAATGATGATCCAATCAAGGAAAATGTGTTATTAATCAGTAAGACAGAATCCAGAACCTCAATTATTCACAGTTACCTCTAAAAAAAACTCCCCTCACCATCCACTCCCACTCATGAATTTCTCTCAATTCCACGTCACATTTAATTCCCATTCATATCTTCATTCAGTTTCAACGACATTGTGATCCTATACGTATCAAACTGTCATCCGACTACAATCCAAGTATAATCCATCGTACTTCAGTCTCTATTCTCTGCATTCAACCCCGCCGCTCGCGTGCGCTTTGTGTGCGGGGGTGGGTCAGGGGTGGGTGGGGGTTGGGGAATCACAGAAGCGCCTGTTTCGAGAGCGAAGCCACGAGGCCAGGTAAAACGAGGCAGGTGGCCGATCCTCCCCATCACGCAATCCTCCCCTATGGCAGCATCCCAGGTGGTGCATTAGCCCCGAAGAAGAGGCTTAGAGTCGGGAGTAAGTAGAGGGAACTATTAAAAGGAGAAGGTAGACATAATGGGATGTCGTAAAAGTTGAAAGCCTGGAGTAAAATCACGGAGAGGGCATAAAGTCAATCATAACATTTTTATGGCGGGGGGAAGATGTGAATAATTGATTTATTGAGAGATGCGAACTAATTAATGAATATGTAAGCAAGTGAAGGGCAGAAGTAATTCTTGAGTGAATTTGCTTTGTTGTGAGGTCATGGGAGAAGATGGGGATTTTGATTTTGGAATGTTTTTGATGAGACTTTCTTACTCTCCATCTCTCTGAAACTGATTAGAAGTTTCTTAAAACTGCGCCAATCTGTTTGATATAATAAAGCACATGAAAGTTGTAACTACTGGTTGAAGATGATAAGTAAATATATTATGATGAGAGTTGATGAGTGGAAGGACATTATAAAAAAAAAAAACATACCGCATGCGGGACTCGAACTCTAGCACGAATTGACTTCAGTTACTAAAGCAGTGCCTTAATTGACTGAGCCACGGGGGACTGCGTCTGAAGAAATGAAGACTCCACTTGCTTCTCAAAAAATTTGCTTATAGGCCTACGTACATGTGTTTATTTTTTGTAGGGTCATCGTTCGATTTAAAAATTTCAAACGATATCGAAATTTAAATATCAAATATTGACAAATATTTCTTTTAAAAAACTTGAAGCAGGCATTTAAAGAAAAAAGACACAACAAGGTCAACCCTACTTTTTTTCACGCTATCCACGGATGTCAGACGAAGTCACCCTTTTCTGTATAAATTATCAACAAAGTATATAACTCTTGAACCTAACATTCATTCAGTGTTATAGTTATCACATTCACCAACGCGAAAATATGTTACATGTTTCCCTTTATAATGTATATGTGAAATAGTATTTTTTAATCTCATTGATGGCAGAAAAAAGAGTAAAGCGGAATGCAAATTATTCGCCTGCAAAAAGAATTGCATGAATGAATTGATTATTACGCTGAATTTGCTAATTGATACAAATGAATAAACCAGAGCCCTCATTCTATAACTGTAAACGAAATTAAAGTGCTAGTATGAACATGTACAACGATATAAATATACGCATTTAACAAAATATTTCAGTTGAAAATGCCAATGACAAGTAATTGTTATATGGCAACACGACTAAATTCGACAGTAAAATTAGCAGATACACTAGCTCTAGTGGTAAACAGTGGAACTTATGAAAAGTCACAAATAAGTCGCGCGCATGCCTCAACAATGACATTTATCAAGAGTGTTACATTGTTGACTGTTATTTGCTACTTTTCGTTGGCCATATTGGCATTTAGAAGCGCATTCTGTTGTTACTTTTAGTTTCAAATATAAATCCATTGGATTAAAAATTTCGAATGGATAATGTCTTTGCTCTTTCCCTTCCACAGCCCCATAGACACACACAACACACAATTCTTGCAAGAAAACTGTGCGTTGGCCGTCTCTTTGAATCGATCACCCTGCTGTTCTGCCGGCTATTAGGGGGCAAGTGGGGGTGGCTTGGGGGTGGGTGGTAATATTGTCCCGCGAGTAATCATACAAAGTGCCTGATGAACCACCCTATAATACGCCTATAGCTCTCCTATATACTTGTTAGAGCGAGCACGACATTATACGTACATACACTAAAGAAGGTTACGAGCGACCGTCCCCATGATCACATACCACTAACGTACAGGTGGTTCGCGCCTTCTTCTTTCGTGGATACAAATATATACATGCATCCACGAAAGAAAAAGGTTCCGAACGACAGTCCCAACTATGACATACCACTACCGTTCGGGTGTTTCGCGCCCTCTTCTTTCGTGGATACAAATATATATTATACCATGCAGCAAAACACGGGCCGGCTAATAGAGGTTTAGAGTAATGAAGAAAAGTATGTATAGCATGCTAATGGTTAGTACTTTGTGTTGCGGCGTTGTGTGATAATTATCACCGGACACGGCGGCGTTGCGGGGATTATCCTCCGGTAGAAACAGATCTTAGTTAGGAAACAATATTTAAATCAATATAATACTGAACAAAGACTTCATAAACGTTGTTGAGAACATTATATTGGAACAAAGAGGTATAGTAGTTAACTTATAGTGTTGTATTTAATTGGTTTTAAATAATTAAAATGGGATGTTAAGATCGCCCTTGTGGTGCCATGTCCAAAATGTCCTACCTTTCATACTCAGCCTTAATTGGGGAACAATGATTTAGTATCAAGTTTCGATGATATTAAAAAAAAAACGTGATTCATAGAATGTGATTTTATTTTATTTTTCGTATTTGTTATATTTAGGTATATATACCGCCATGTTATTTATAGGGGAGTGGGTACTTTTTCTTTATATGTAATGAAATAGTCTGTGTTAGCATCACTGCTTCGTGGTTATATGTTGCAGAATAACAAATGTAAATAACAAGATCACTGTTATATAAATATGTCTTTAATATCAAAATAAATACTTTCACAAAACAAATTATTCACTTCAGATATTTAAAATAAATTCAGTCTTATAATTTTGTTATATGTAGGCCTATCTTCATAAACACTACAAGTAAATCAAAGTCCTCACATATAACCCTCCGGTCAGTTCGAATCTCGCCGTTACCCCGCCGTTATCTCGCCGATGACGCGGTCCTCACCATATCGCCTTACCGCCCAGTCCTCTAACGGCGAGGTAATTGAAAAGTGCCAGGCCGTAAGTATATCCGTCAAGAGCAGGCATATTCATCAGATTATCACCCGATGCTCCCAGCACGAAGAAGTTGACAGCGTACCATATCGCCGCACCCAGACCCAAGTAGTTGTCCGTCAGTACTGTCAGGTAACCCATTGAGATCAGATTGCCAGCGAGTACGGTGTCCAGAAAGCGCTCGTCCCCGCGCCTGGAGTTAGAGACAAAACACATCTCTACAATCCCGTATGCGAGAATATTACTGCAAGACGGTTTTTAAATGGGACTAAAAATGACCAATGGGAACACCACGATTTGTGACGTCATGACTCAGTTACCGAACTGATAAATAGCGAAAAAGTAAACGTAAACGTGATAAAGTAGCGTTAGGTAAGCATATGTCTCTGTGGCGCTACTGTGAGCATAGCTGCCTAACGTTTTGAGGGTCCATAGTTTGACTCCCGACGCTGTATTTTCTTTTAGCAAAATAACTATCAAATGTACACTCGAGTGCAGGGTTATGGTTTAGGTTAACTTTTTTCAATTTGACCACAGAAACAAATACATCTACACAAATGTTGTGATTTTCAATTATTGTTTTTAGTCCCATTTAAAAACCGACTTGCAGTTAAATTCGTTCTTGACAGCATCCAATGATAGTTCGACAGTGTTGACGAGCACCATCACCGATCAATTCACCGAGCTCGTGCCCTTCGGCTTGCCGGGAGTTGACAGCTGGATCGCTGGTGTTTTCGGTCATGGTGCTAATGGCAACCTGGTGCCCTAACGCACTGGCTGTGAGCACTTATATATTTTTCGCTCAAAATGCCATCTTGAATTTGTTATTTCTCACCCTGGTATATTGACGAACTACTTATATATTGACCAAGATAAACCCAACGGGTCGACGGCGATGGGAATCGAACCCTCACATCACAGATATCACAACTCGTGATATAACCCAGTTTATTCTCGTAAGACTTAATCTGATAACAGCAAAGCTACCTGCATAATGTTATGTCGTACAACACCTCAGTGATTGCGAATTCTCCATTCCTAACTCTATTGCATGAGACCCATCCATATAACGGAACCAACCACACAGAAAGAAGGATGGAGAAGCTACAATGTTGGAAGTATTGGAGACAAAATTGTAAAGAGGTAGAGTAGGTGTTATATGACGTATAATGAGTCTCGGAACCATGTTCGGTACCTCGAACCGGTGAAGTTTGGAATGGTTTAGGACAGATTGTGGAGGAGAACCTGACGATAAAAGAATGGACAAATGTCGTAGGCCTAAGTACAGAGAGAAATATTGAGAGATGGTAATTGAGAATTTGTGTAGGATGTTTTTTCATTACTTACTATGTACCATCATTAGTTTTTAGTTTAGTTTCAGTTCCGTGCTTAAAACCTCGCCATAGCAATTTTGTGCTATTGTAGGTGTATCATAAAATAATTAAATGAATCCGTCGACTTAGGCAAGGACTATGTGTAGCTAGACTTGATGTCGTAACACGTGCTAGGCGTTGTTGTTGTTGTTGCGAGTAATCTAAATTGACGAAAGGTTAACGCTGATCTGACTAATCGAACCAACCTAACCTATACTGAGCTAGTGTGACCAACAACTAAGAATCAAATTTACCAGTTGTACAAACTGATAGTGGCCAACTTGTCTGTTAGTAAATACCCACTTCGGTCGACAAGTGTCTCACCTGGAATAGTGGCTGATAAATGGGAGGAGAGCGAATCCAACGTGTAGCCAAGCTATTTCCTTTTCGTAGTTGTTGATTCGGTACATGTGAGTGACGAGGCACGGCACGGCAAAGCACGTGCTCAGGAAGGTGCTATTGTCGTACACCCTATTGACCGTATTGTTGGGCGCCACTGAAACCGAATGTCAGGAATGTGAATATGAATGTTGTGAATGTGACAAATAAAGGATTATAGAAGTGCAAAATGTAAATTAACAAGGTGAATCGGTCACTATACTAAACCATCACCCAGAGGACATGGAGTTCAATTCCTGTCATGGTCGACCATCCTGTCAGAGATTCTATGTTACACTATATTTGAAGTAGCCTAAGTAGATTGATTTATGTTTATACCAAAATGGCTCGCATCGAAGCCATGACGAAAAGTAAGTTCAAATAGTTTTACTTCCTCTCCTTTTATATCTGTTTTTTTCTTCAGGTTGTGAAAACTGAGTTTTCAAAATGGTTCAAATCAAAGACATGAAAGTATTGACGAGATGTAGGTTCAAATAGTTTGAATTTTCCTCCTTTTGTCTATCTTTCTCGTTGATGTTGAGGTTGGTGAAAACTGAGGCTCTAAATGTGGCCACTATAGGTGGAGGTCAGTATTAGGTTCCGAATGTGTTTTGTCGCTATATTACCGAATGCAAAAAACGACTTACCGAATCTGACCACTCCTACAACCCCGTGGACGATGTGTAGAATAAAAGTACCGTGAACCCATTGCACGGTGTCTGCAGTGGCCATGTTGCCATGCGTTTCATACAAGGCCCATGTGGAGGTCGCCGCCAACACCACGTGTGCCAACGTCGACATACTATCGGGCTCATCCATCTTGAAAAACATGCGAAATAGATTGATTTGCAATGAGGAACTATTCACCAGAAGCAATTCCTTTGTTTGTGACTAAAAATATCAACTTTCTCCATAACCCGTGGCTAACCTGAAGCATCAGTTAATTATTATTTATCAAGAGAGAGTCTTTATTAGAAGCTGTCCGCAAGGCGGGATACCAAAAGGTACAGCGTGATCAAATCAGTAGATACACATGGTTATTGACAAAAGTGTGGATAGCAAATTGATTAGAGACAAATCATCTGAATACAGATTAACCTAAAATTTGGCCTTCCCAAATACAACGTGGCGGTCTTGCTGAAATTCAAGCATGTAGGCCTGTACCGTATAGTGGTGATTACACTTGTTATGACCGCCAAAGTAATGGGGTCGAATCCACAAATTCCGGTAAAATCGACCGACGCAGGGTCTCTACCGATTAATAAATATATATATATATATATATATATTAGAAACGTTTCACAATTAGGCCAGGCCTATATGCCTACTAGGCGTATAACCGAGATTCACACCAATCCAAACGAGGACGGAAAACTACATTTTTTACCTTGTATTTAATGTAGCCTTATATTGTCTTAAGGTTGATGTTGCGATTGAGTGTCCTGTGGAACAATTCCTTCACTTAGCTTCTTCTCCACTTTCTTCTTCTTCCTCTCCGGGGTCTATGTCTCCATTCCACACTTCTCCTTGCTTCAAGATCGTCGTCCTCCGCTTGGTCGGCTGGAATAATCGAGGAATAAGTAGCCGTCACTTCGAAACCGGGCTGGGACTATACTGATTTACAAAATAATGTTTACAAGTAATTCACTAATATTTGGAATTAAAATTTGAAAGATGTAAAATTTGACGTTTATCAAGATGAAATTTTTGACAGTTTGTTTAGGCCTTGTGTTTTTGTTTATCTTATGTTTGACCAAGGTGTATCTGATGCTTTTATTATGTGGATTTTTCATTGAAACAGATATGTGATCCAGAAGGCTGAGGATGGACAAATCACAAAGTACTTCGAATACACAGATATTACAACGAATTAATAGTAACTTGTAACGAGCACACTTCCGAGTCGAGAAAGTAGTTATTAAAGAGTATTAAAATAGATAATAAAATAGATATAGCAGTAGCTATGCTACTTTATCGGCTCTGGCACACATATTAGGCCTACATTAAAATAAATCATATATCTCATTTATCTCTCCTGTTTTCTCTCATGCTTTTGATGATTGTGACTGGACGTGTGAGATGGTCGGAATTTATTCAAATGAATAAATAATATGAATAATAAAAAAATTCTGCATAAGTATATTCTTATTTCAGTTTTAACTACGCACTTGATAACTATGATCTCTTGGCGTCATTGAATGTTGAACGCGATGGGGATATATATATATATATATATATATATATATATATATATATATATATATATATATATATATATATATATATATTTGTATACATATAAACATGTATGTATATATTTAAATACATCTATTTGAAACAGATGTAAACCACCAAAAACCTTTTTCAAGAAGGTCTACCAAGGCGAGAATCGTATCCCGCTGTCCTGAATAATTATGCTGAATAAGCTCGCTGGCGACTGATATATATCCGTATCAGTTGGTTTGCATGCCAAACAATGACCATGTCATATACAAGAGCGTCGTCTTCCGGTTGTCAACAAAGTGACCGGAAATACGCGCTGGTCAGCAATTAGCACTGATGGTCAATATCCCTCCACCCCTTACAGTGCTCCACCTACCCCTAGCAGGACTTGTTGATCAAGCAGGGGAGGGGGTGGGTATTATGAGAGGGGAAGGTGATTGATTTAAGCTTACTAGTAGTGGCGGTGGGTGGGGGGTGGGAACATACGACCCACATTTACCCGTACTGGTTCAATCCTTGATATAGGCATAAACTATATAAAACTATGTTAATAAGTAACTAGATTAATTCTTTTATGTAGGCCTACTGTAGTTTGAAAATCAATAGAAAATCATTATTTTTTTCTGGGAGATGGTTAAGGAAAATGAGACAGCATTGTTCATTATTATTATCAATTTCGAAACTTGATGAAAATTATGGTTTCCCAATTAAGGCTATAAGGATGAGTGTTACAGGATCGTTCGGAAAGGGGCACCACAAGGGTGTCAAGTAAAGGTAATTGAAATGAATAATAATGCGCTGAGAATTACGCTAAGAATAAAAGAATTACGCAGAATCAATTACCAACAAGTAATGAATATAATTACAGTGTAGTCAATAACCATTTGGTAAAATAGGATGTTTCACTTTCATGGAAAGATCAATATCAAATCTCACGAGAGTAAAATACGGGCTCGTCCGGGATTTGAACCCGGGACCTCTCGCACCCTAAGCGAGAATCATACCCCTAGACCAACGAGCCATGAGAATTATTGCTTATACTTGAGAAATATGTATTGACTTTCTCTGCAGTGTTAACAATGTATGACGCGATGACCGTACGTGTAGTTCTGCTTGCTAGGCGATAAAAGTACAGCTAGATTATTATATGACTTGCTGACCAATGTACTAATACCTGTATGTTACTGCAATATCGCATGGCTCGTTGGTCTAGGGGTATGATTCTCGCTTTGGGTGCGAGAGGCCCCGGGTTCAAATCCCGGACGAGCCCATATTTTACTTTTTAACACAGCTACCTTTGATAATTGTGTATACCAGCACATGGTTTGCATTGGAACGCATAAATTATGCGACGACTGTAACCTCCACTTCATGTGCAAACATTTGATGCGAGTATAGTCATGGACAATTGAATATGTTTCGTATAGACCTATAGGCTGGTCAGTTTGATCGATTTTGAAGAAAATTGAAGGATAAAACTGCATAGATACACATTTACTCATTATTTTGCTTAGGGCTATATATAGTCTACTTTTGAGAAAATCTAAGGTGTATTCTGCAAAAAAAAAATTGATTCATTTTATTTACTCCTTATTTCAAAATACTCTCGCAAGTCATATCAACATGTTATTACTATGTGAAATCATTGAGTTGAAATGCACCATTAATATACGGTTCCATTTTAAGCAAAATATCGATTATTTAAAGAACATCACAACCCTGAAACTAGATTGAATCAATGATGACGATATTTTTTATTTCCCTAATTTTAGAGAAAACTAGATTAACAATCATCTCAATTTCAGAATTAATTGATAATACTTTGTCCCCCAGAGACCATTAATCATGATGTAGATTTTAACGATTCTGTGTAGAAACATGAACAGAATCGAGTATCGTTCACATCACGACTCAGAAAAATGGTCGGGTGCTGGAGGAATAAATTGATTATAATTTCTGAAAGTAAGATGATAATTTCCAGTTTTCTCTATAATTCTTCCTAGTCTTACGTATTTAAAAGAATTGTTAGACTTGTGGGTGGTAATTTATAGACAGGACAATAATTATTAGGTCTTACTCTTCAGTATGTCCGAAAGGAGGCATTAGGCCAGTTTGAAATGAAGAGCCAATCGACCTAGTTTTAGACATAGTCCATTAAAATGTCTATAACCATAGTCTCTACTATGTCATAGTATACTTAACAACCCTTTACCCCTCTCTTTCCTAAACATATTTCTCTATAAACTTGACGTAACACCAAGCCTTTATTATATACTTACCATAATGATATGGAGTTTATGATAATAATTGATACAATAACTCTACTTGCGTGTGAAACTATTAGTTGTAAAATCTCATCTGAAGTTTCCCCCCCCCCCTCCCCTCCCCCCATCAAACAGTAACACAACTCTGGTGGCACGCGCCTAACAATACCCCCCTTCCCTCCCACAACCCCTCACAATCAAACAAAACTCTCATCGGAAAGTATTTATCAATGGGCGTGCTCTTCGCTGCCACGTGGCGTTCGGTCGGTAATCTGAGCAAGGAAGTCTGTTACTCGTACCGATCGAGCTGAGAGGAAATGTCGCGCACGCGCACGCCACGTGTTCGGTTGAGCCGATGTGTAAATAGTGTAGGTTTGTCGGAGTGATTAGGAAGGCTGTGGATTGAGGACGTGACACAGATTTGGAGAAGTCAATGTTTGGATCTTGGATTGTTGTATTTATTTGTGTTACGTGATGGCACAGTTTGTACGAGGATTATCGATGCAATGCTTCAAGTCGGTTTAGTGAGGTCATGGTATGCGTGACGTAACAGAGGCGTTTAAGGATATCGAACAAATTAGTTGGATCGTAAATGAAAAGAATTCCGATTAACGATATGATAATGGTGTTGGTTCTACTATTTATGTTATCACATAAGGTCTTATATAGTCTATACTTGCCCCTAAATCAAGAGACCTTGACTGCTTTATATTGGTAGGAGAAATGATGCACCACAGCCTTCTTTATTCAGATCATTATTCAATAGAGAAGGCTGTGTGATGCACTCACTAGTCCACCACTTCACAATTGCTTATACGTTATTGGTAGTCATAGCTTATACAATCAATTATTTATAATTTATAATTCGTCACTTATAACTTACTTAGGCCCGGTTTTACGGATCTTAGTCAAGTGCTAATCCACTAACTATCGATTCGTAATACCGGCCCTTAATACTTGTTTTTCTATTTATTATCATTGAATTAATCAGTTTGTGAGAAAAAATACATTTTGACTCAAACTATTTGATGAGCTGATCATATTTTCACATCTCCATTGGTCATAACATATTATTGAGATTATTCAACTTCGATATATATTGCAAAAAATACCTCGAAAATACTGAAGATCGAATTTATCATCAAAACATATTGATCGATCTATACATTCTGGTTCTGGAAGACAATCTCGTATCAATCCATTCAAACTTCGAAACGAGCAGCCATAAGTCGTTAAACAACAACAACAGCAACAACTGCACACCACATGCTCAGCAAGGAAGCTATACAATCATTCATTACCCTACATTTCCACGCGAGACGAGCATGCACAAGCTATTTAGTAACTATAACATCTATTGTCAGATGATCGACAAATAATTCAATTACACCGGCTTCATCGTGGGAAGATGCATGACGTCACGCGGCATCAGCTGATCGATCCCGCAGCCTCCCAAGGGATCAGATGGCAGACACACAGAAGATAGGTTAGGGAAGCCCCTCATATTTCTCAATTAGTGAACCGATTTCTAAGTTTTCACTCCGACCGGCCGTGTGGATGCACCGCCACAACAATCGAGAGGGGGCGGTGTGCATGTGGTCGCGTGTATGTGTGTGTGGGGGAATCCCTGGTGGATGCGCAGTGACACGTGCGCGCATCTACCCGTCACATCCTAGGAACAAATAATCAACCATCTGGTGGATGGGAGCGATGAGTATCGTTGCATGGCTGCTGGAGGGGTGGGTGGGTGAAGGGATGAGGATGAAAGGGTGTGTGTAGTTTGGGACTGTTGTTACAATATTTTACGGTAAATTATTGGATTATTGAAATTTGTAATTATTTCTTGGTATATGTCCGTATATAAACACATTAGACGAGCCGTAGATATGCCTATAAACATTCCTGCACCCGCATAACCAGATTATTTTCGATGGTAAATCTAAATACAATTATTTGAATAATAGGCATATATTTAGTGTCCTAATAGGCATAGTAAGATGTATTTGCATAAGAAATACAGATTTTAATATCAGAAATCTTCAGGGGAGTTCATTTCAAATAACGTCTAAAATATCTCCAATTCAACATATATCCAATTCCAGAAAAATGTATGTAAAATGCAGATCAAATATAGCTATACAACTTTATAAAAGTTCAAGCATCATGATTATAAAAATTGTGTTTTTAGGCATACCAATTCAATCCACTGCAAGAAAAATTATGTTTGTATTCCAAAAACTACCTATATAGGAATAAATTAAAGACCGAAAAGATCGAGTTTATATAATACTCAATACTAGGCCTACAGAACTCAGATATATACTTGTATCCACGAGAGTATAGACGATTGTATATATAGGCATACCAACTATAAATGAACGTATTATTTTTTATTCACTAATGAATAATCTCGCTGCAAGGATTCAACGCTTTTGAAAAATTCCAGTCACCTTTATTATCTTGGCCCTTCTGAAAAACTGTCATAGGTCCTTACCATCAAACTACTACAATCACTACAACTACTTCAACTACAGCTATATACTAGCTATACTACAAACTATATTTCAAGCAGCCTATCGGGGATATGCTTCAATTTTCAAATATTTTCAAATGGCTAAGAATCGATATCTTGCATGGTAATGCAACATAGTGATCTGGATAACTATCAAAACTTATGACTGAAAATTGTGAAAATTGTGAAAATTGTGACCAATTGGTAGACACTATCGCCAGTTACATAAAAACAAAGATAACGTCACTTGAGAGAAGCATAAATAGATATTATAAAGATGATATTTTTTGTTTGTTATATTGGTAGACGACCTTCTTCATTCGTAGATACAAATATATATATATATATATATATATATATATATATATATATATATATATATATATATATATATATACTCATATATACTGTAATTATTGTTTATCCCACATCCCAGCATGCTACTGCTGGTAATTGCTATTGTGCGCCGTTATGAGCGCTAGTGTTGCGCGTGTTGCTTTATGACGTATTTCATCAAGCACCCGGGGCTTTTGTTATCACTCGCGGCTGACTGATGATATAATCATTGGCAGACTGACAATGCTTGATGACTTACCAAGCTATAGCTGCTTTTATTCAATTCAATGCTGCTAGTTGGTGAGGCCACAGTGGCGTCATGCCTATAAGGGATGTAGCGGAGCAAGGACTCGGCGCAGCGTCGCATTAAAGCACATTTATGGAACAACTCATATTTATATACATATATATTATATATATATATATATATATTGTAGCGTATACCCGGTATTGCTTTATTGCTCGACTGCCGGCTACCACACCTACAACGACTCCTAAAGATGACTGAACGTTTTCAACCGAAAGGTCGAAACCCAAGGCTCTTTTCAGAGCCACCAAGTTGTTTCAAGGAAGGGCAAATCACCGAAAAGTGACTTATCCTATATATATATATATATATATATATATATATATATATATATATATATATATATATTTTTTTTTTCATTTATTTATATATGTATATATTAATTCCTTTCCTCAGCGCCCCCCTCTCTCCGTAGTCCCAACGCCCTTGCTGAGTAGTCTTATACTGAATACTACTCCTTAACAATAGGCAACAACCGTTACCTTCCCACTGTCCAAAACATCTATTAAAATGACCTTTCATCACACTATCAGCCCATCATCTCATTCATTATTCACAGACGCCAATTCCGTTACCTTCACCAGCTCCTCTCCATTCTTCTCCTGTGTCTTTCTACCCTCTTATTCTTATCTCTTCTCATCACCAATTCCTCCCTCTTCTCTTCACTCACTAAAAGGCAATGCCTCTACTGTTTGTAGTCCCCATTCATCCACCTTTTTTTTTACTTCTTCTTCTGACACTTTTCACATCACTCGTCTGCATATGAACCTCCTGGATTCCTCTCCCTCTTAATTTCTAGATTCTATCAATTCCAACAATTCATCCATAGCTGTGAATAGTCTTGGTTACAACACGCTCCCTTGTCTGAACCCTGACAATATACACATAAAATATATATGAAATTTAATATAATACAACAAATTCACAACCAAGTTGTATATACATTAGAAATGTCTATAATTTTTGTCATTCTGCAATGCAGAATAGTTATTATGAACATAATTTTAACACTTGTGGTAGATTTATAATCCCTAAATTGTTACTACTACACATTTTCAAATTATTTTGCATTTCTAATAAACTAACCAAACACTATTTATACATCAACTTTTCATCACTCATCCATCGATACACAATCGCGCAGCCAACCCACCATATCGGCCACCTGCCGCCACTGCTGTGAAATAATTGATTGTTGTACTGCGTGTGGTGGGTGGAAGGGAAAAGGGGGTATGTGGTCACATCAACGATTGAGTTGCACTGATGAATAAATGACGAGATTATACATTTCATGTGACGCTTGGACAATCGGTGTATATACGTCATGACTTTGGATGATGTAATGAGGTTGATTTATTATTTATGTTGTCCTCACACGTCATATCATGGATCGGCAGGGAAGAAACGTAATCAAATAAAGCTTACGGTAGTTTATCATGTTATTCAGATTTCATATGTTTAATTAAAGTAGAATGACATTTTTTATCTGGAGTATAGTTTTATTCATAATTCGATTGAAAAGAAATTGTAATTTGTAAAATGTAGGCTATATACTCTACAGCTGTTTCTTGATGCATTTAATTCAACAGCACATTTCAGAAGTTATTTACTGTCTATTTATTTTTCTGTCAAAGACTATGACTAACTTATTTATGATTCGTAATGATTTTAGTCATTCCATATTACCTTTTTATATAATCACTTTTAAATAAATGGCCCGAAATAACATGGAGAGTTTAGGTTAATTCAAATGTATAAGAATAATCTCTTGTTATACGATTTAATACATTCATTAATTTTATTCATTTTGAAAGTATCAATTAGAATTAGATCATCACCACTGCGTATAGAAGGCCCGCGAAATCGTATATTAATATAACTACACTATTGGTTTAAAGGTAGGGTTAGGCAAGGCTGAAGGCATCAGTGACCTGTTCCTGTTCACAATATAGAGGTTTGATTTTGGGAAAACAAAGCTGATGAGATTAAAATATTAAAAACGAATATATTGCTCGATATAGTTATAATCTAATTTTAGTCAATTAAACATTATGGTGACTGTTTATATTATGGTGATATGTTTATTGTGTCATATTACTGGATCTGTCCGAGTGGCAACCGTTTTGCCAGCGGGCAGTGTTTATTATAATTTTCTCTCTCTAGAGACCCTAAATATATAGACCCGGTTATTGTTCACAACTAAAGGGAAAGTTGTCGATAATGCGAATATCGATAATCGATAATGGCGAAATTAGAGCCATTTATCTAGCGTATGCTGCTTGACGACCCCACCAACAGCTAGGTTATACGGGGTCTAGCATATGGTCATAAAACATACAGGTCAGCATAAAACCACAACGAACACACTTTACTTGACAAGCACTAATATGTTAATTATAATAGGCCTAAGCATGGATATTTCACTTTCACTGGAATAAGTTCTCAAAAAATAGAGGATAATAAATAATAATAGATATTAATGAGAGCGTGAATAGCTGAAAGTAGGCCTTAAATATTCATTTTATAAATGATATTTTTAAAAATTGATATCTTTTGAAATTGATAATTTTAAAAATTGATTTTTTTTAAATAATACCTTGAGTTAATAACATATTGAATGTTTTTAATTGCCCCTACCTTATCAACTATAACTATTCTCTTCTCAACTTTGACGAATAAATCACGTATAACCCAACTGTTGGTGGGGTCATTAAGCAACGAATAAATCAATACGATAACAAGATATGCTAGTGACACGGCACCTCCACCAACGCTTTATAAACGTATCTTATTAAATTGATGGAAGTTTTGAATTTGTATGTAGAAGATCGATAGTTATTATGTTTTCACAACTTATAAATTGATTTCTGGTACTGAAAATTATTCACACCAAAATGTTTTTTCTTGTTGAAAAATTCGAACTCAAATTGTATGGTCAAATTTTGCACACTTTTCCCAATATAGATCGAAATTTTTGGAGAAATTAAATTTGTAACTAGTGAAAAAAACGAAATGAATCAACTATTCCTTATAGGCCTATACTTCCAACATCATTTTATTAGTATGCCCAATGCACAAGAGCACATATACCTATACGAACAAGAATATAAGCATATCTAATATGACGAGGAATTGATATACGCGATGTAATATACTGAGTTATGAGGACTATTGTCACGGCATTGTATTAGGCCTGTATTAACTCGCATTTCAAAGAAATTGTGAGATTCCTCAAGATTGGAGATTTTATTTGCCCCATACACATTTTAATAATAAACATACTTGAAGAAAGATTAGAAGAGAAAAGAAGGAAAAACGACGAGTCGAATAATACAATGTAGATAATGGAGAAAGATTACCTTGTCCCAATATTAAAACAATTATTTCAAAATGGTTAAATTTACTGAATGAATTATCAAATATTCAATTAAATATTTTTTATTTTATTTTTGTTTTATGATTATTTAAATTTGACATTATGAAATTTTAATTATTACTGTTATTATTTACAGTTTGTTGAATGAGCCAATATAATCATAATTAATTATTTCCTTCTGGAGGGTGAGATCTCATCCTATCCCCACATCACCCTCAACTTTGATAAGGGAACAATGACCATCAACTTTTCGACATAAATAAAAAATATTTATAACATCACCCTTTACGTTCCATTATCCTACAATTATCTGTCATTAAATCATACAGTTATCATATAATCAGTGTTCGCATATAGTATTTTCTACCCGTGTATAACCTGAGGCATTCCATTTAGCTGATTAAACTTTATAAACTGTCTCTGTTATGTTTGTACCCCTGACGCATCACGCATATTTCACTGCCACATAGAATTAGCTAGCTCAGCTGTCATTATAGAGGGCGGTGATAATCCCTTGCATTACCTGCGTGTACAGAGCACAGGTAATAAATCATGCGGTCAAGCATGTGATTAACCTACGGGAGAACCTGCTCATCCTATAGGGAAACTTGGTCATACTACAGGAGAATATACTCGTCCTATAGGGAAACTTGCTCGTCCTATAGGAGAATATACTCGTCCTGAAGGAGAATATGCTATAGTCCCACACGAGACTATGCGAGTCCTGAAGGAGAATATGCGCGTCCTATAGGAAAACTTGCTCGTCATATATAGGATAAGTTCCTGAAGGAACTTCTTCGTCATTTATGAGAACCTGCTCGCCCTGTAGGAGACAATGCTCGTCCTGATGTAGAATATGCTCGTTCTGATGGAGACTACGCGAGTCCTGAAGGAACATGTTCATCCTACATAAGAACCTGCTCGTCCTACATGCTCGGGAATCGTCCAAAAGGGAACTTGCTCGTCCTAATGAAAAACTTGTTCATCCTACGGATTTTTATGGAATTTTTAAATTTTTTGTGGTTTTCAATTTTTCTCGGTATGAAACTCTGACATTTTAAAATATATTGATACAGAAGTTTATAAATTTGTAGCCTTTCTCATTTGATCATTGTACCTTTGAATATATCACATTACTTAACAGTAATAAAAACATTAATTTCATCAGTCAGATGATAATATATTCAAAATGAAGATTTCTTCCATTTTACTGCGATGCAGCCTCCGTATAGCACTCCATATAAATTAGATAATTGAGAGCTGATTTTATACGGACTCTTATACTTAAGTATCAATCAGCTAAATTTAGTTGACGAGATACACAAATAATATCCGTAACTAAAGGGTGTTAACTAAAGGGGTGTTAAAGGTAGTTAACTCGCTATAAAATTCTTTGAACCTTACCTAAAGAATGTTAGAGACACATATACAAATGAGACGCATTGGTCTGAGATGCATTCGTCTGAGACGCATTCGTCTGAGATGTCTGAGACGTATTCGTCTGAGACGTATTCGTCATTATTCAAACATCCCAATGTCCTGAACAATCGATCCATGTTAAAACTTGCCGTCAAGTCTCCATCAGCGTATTGATCAGTTTGATTGAATCCAGGTTTCAGTCGATCTTTGCACAGTAAAGTGATTGTGCTGAATAGTGTTGTATATTCATCTACTAATGGCCGACAGACGCTTTCATGTCCCTCACGGGCCAAATGGTGCGATTTCACTACACAATGCCTCTAAACACCCCGTTCAATGACTCTCTCGATCCCCCTTTCTTCTATCATGAATAAATAAATAAATAACCCTTGGATTTTACACAGACTATGACTGGTAATACCGCAAGCTTTTCGCCTAATTCACTGAAGGCAATTTGCACCCTCATCCTCATGGTCTTATAGAGCCGATAGATTCACTTTCCCTATACCCGGATTGATTAATATAGATTTCTCCTCCCACTCCCTCTCTCTCTCTCTCATTCTGTTTCAATCCCTCCCCCTCACACCTCGTTCACAGCTCTATATAGAACAAGTGCATATATGTCCCTTATTTATAAAACTATATATATTCAATATATTCGTTGAGGATTTTGATATGTTTGATGAATTGCATAATTCAGTTCAAACATGCATATCATTTTACTGAATATTTATAAGTCAAATAAACAAATAATTCTCACCATGTTATAAATATAAATCTGTTCCTTTTTTTCAACACATTTGTATTAAACATTTGCTCACAATATAATATTTTTTGATAACATGTATCATCTAATATAACACAGACGCCATAGATCCGACTAATATATGATGCCAGTAGATCTTAGTTATCATTACAGTGCGTCGTTAAACCCAATATAATCTAAAATAAAATCAAGTCGAATTGTATACTTTCGATTCGTGCACATCAGATTCACTAACTATACGTTGAAATTTTAATAATATTATAGCGTTATTAATAGGCCTATTATTAGCCTTACTTTCATTCTTACATACTTAACCAACTCCAATTAATATTTAATCAACTCCAACTAATAATTTATTATTACAAAATATACGTATAAAAGCCCAGTTTTGAGATAGTTTGGCTGTAATGAATTTTATGATAAGAATGATAACATAGTGCAAGCAAGTATATGACCCTTACATAAACTTGCATAATAATGATAATGTTACACAATTTATCAACAACACTTATGAATGAGTAAATAACCATTATTTATTAGGATTTTATATTTGATTCATATAGGTCTAAAATAACACTCAATTTTATGAACTCCCGTTCATATGTAATCCCATGCACCTGTCAGTCTATCACAAGAAAGTTAGAGGTGCAAACCACCCGTTCGCTAGTGATATGCAATAGGGAGGACGATCACTCGTAACCTTCTACTTTCGTATATATACACCATTACGATATAACAATAAATTGATATTACATAAACCTATATATTCATTCAACCGACAAAACTATTTTCTATGCAAAAATCATTCATACTCAATTTATTTAAATGTTATTATATTATACAAGAAAAACACATTTATAATATTATAATAGTGAATATATTAGAAATCATGAAACATCTGCGATGGAAAAGCCTACAAAACAGCCCCACCCATTCGTTGTATCTTTTATACGCACAAAGCCATATAGTAACTGCTACACATTTACATATCATATCACATTAAAACCCACATGGGCGAAGGTCGCCGACGGGGAGTATTTTATCTAACCGGAAAATAAATGGTCTTATACAAAATGTTTCATACTAATAAACGCCTGGCTGATTTATATGAAGTAGTAGCCAACGTTTTTTTTTGTACGGATAATATATATAATAGCGTTTTGCCGTTATGTATGCGGTGCCAAAACCCAGTAGTCTAACATCCCATAGGTCTATATGTGTAGGGGTATTTTTTTTTTTAAGTAAGTATATTTATTTTATGAATTGTATAATTTATTATGGAAGTAAAATGCCAGCAAAGAGAATAATGATAACTTCATTACATTACAACACTACACTTTATATATATATATATATATATATATAAACTTATATATATTCCCTGCTTTTAGTTCTTCCCTGCCGGCTTCCCCTATTTAATTTCATATTTCAATATTGTACGCCAACATGGTATATAGCATACAGCAACTAGCCTGGGGGATATACCCCCCCCCCCCTCCGCCCACCCCTCGTCTATACCACACCGCACTGCAAACTTTGCCAGCCCATAAATTCTAGCCTTGATGATCCCAAGGGAAGTCAAAATTTCATTTAGAACCGCGATTTCCCTCTACGTGTATACATATATGTGTGCGTTTTTTTTTTTATTCTTCTTTATTTTATTTTTTTCTTTTTCTCGCGGGTGGTATTGCTTGAGCATGGTTGTGTTTTCTATTAGAAGAACACGCGGGAATAATGCATATGAATAATTTACCGCTCGAGGTATACTTGCATCCATGTGAGATGAAGGATAGAAACACCCGCGCGGTAGTGGTGTGGGATAGAAGGGATGGTCGTTCGAAACCTTCTTCTTTATTTGGTACTTGTATCCAAGAAAGAATAAGGAGAGAACCACCCGTGCGATAGTGGTGTTGGATAAAGGAGACGGTCGGTCCAAACCTTCTTATTTCGTTGGTTAAAAGTATATGCCTTATATGTATATATATCGAAAATGATGGAGCGAAACAGCCGTGCGCTATATAGAATGTAATGAGGGGACTACCGATCGGAACCTTTTCTTTCCTGATGTTTTCCCGCGTGGAATTAGTTCCACTGTATGTGTGTGTGTGTGTTCTGCGATGTTTCATCCATTATTTGCGCGGGACGACGAGCTAATCAGGTTCACCTCCCCCCACCCCTAATCTTAGCTCTTATCTCCCACCCCCCGCCACCCCCAGCCGCCTCTCAAGACCCCAATCTCAACCGCCGGCTCGGCGAAGTCAGCGAGTATCAAACGAAATGAACTGCTGACGCAAGAACACTATAAATACAAGTTAGAAGACAGTTTATGCCCGTGAAACTATAAATATTTGGGCCTACTCTGGAGTGCTGTCGTTTGTATTACCACGCGGTGGGAAGCAATACCTGCAAGACTTGTGGTTGATACTCAAGATGGGGGAAAAAAATAAATAATAATAATAATAATAATAATAATAATGATGATAATAATAATAATAGCCTGAGAAAAATGTCAGAAAATAAAAAATAATAGAATAATATAAGTAGGTGAGAATAACTCTAACTGGCAGTTCAAAGTTGTTGCCAGCATGGTTACCCATGCTATTTGTTTTCACTAAAACTCTCAGAAAAAGACTAGATGATGCCTTGGGTAATACCTAGGAGGATTTAATATAAGTTATCTAATATTATGTTATCTAATATCGTTATCGTTAATAATATAGTTATCTAATAGTTATCTAATATATAAGATGTACTAATATTAAATCCTCTTAGGGTAATACAGGGCTCAAGTCGAAGACATATTTATGAAACAATCCTTATAACTTATTAAATTTGGCAACCTTCGGATATATATCGTAAAAGTCGATCAGCAGTTCAATTTAGATATTTTTCGTTCGATTTGATATTTCATGAGTCTTCGATTAGATATCGTAGTGAAATAGGCCTATTTTAACTCTCGATCTTTTCGATATCGCGAAAATGATCGATGTATCGATTGAAATAATTGAACAACTAAAATGATGAATCACAGACTGAGCAGTACACGTTCTGTTGAACGTATATACATTTTTTCTATTCGATTTTTCCATATCGATTGAATATTTAAAATGTCGATATATTGAACGGATGTTAAGATTTAAAGGCACGTCGACAGCTAGGTTGTTTTTGGCCAAAAAATCAAATCGATATTCGATATTAATATTTTCGATATCGATTGCAATATTTCTATCAAACGGTGACCTTTGATAAAAAATAAATGATTAAATCATGTTTAGGAGAAATGAGGGGGGAGGGGAGAATGTGATATGAGATCATCATGCTAACCTGTGTTGACTGAGGTCGACGGATAACTACTAAATATCGTTGTTTACATTAATTTTAATCAAGTTTTATTTGCATTGTATTGTACATTGTACAACAAGTTTGTTTCATTATAAATGGATAATATAGTAGATATAACACATAGGTCTGATTGTATGATTCATTTGCGAAAGTTCGTACAAGAAAAGTATCACACATGTTCTATTGGAAGTTCTATCACGCACAGGTATTTATCTAATTAATTCGGCACTTTCCATATGTCATCTCTGAATTTCCAACTACCAGTAGGTCTACTATATAATAATTTCAGTCCATAACTAATTATATCAAACAGAAATAAGTAGCCTATAGCGTTAAACGATAAATATTTTAATAATATGAAATATCATATCTTTTTCTTGAAATTTACATCGAAATCTTCACATACAATCATTGTTTCCCATTTAAGACCAAAGATGAATCAACGACAGCTTTGAAGCGGCACCTCTTGGTTGTTTCAAGATTCCGAGGTGGTCGGCAAAAAACTAGACTACAGTTTTCAAAAATATTAAATAATTAAAGTTGCAGTGAGTTTATGAAATCAGAAAAGTTTTTACAATTTTTCAGTTGGTAGGC
Organism: Brachyptera putata; assembly: GCA_907164805.1. Lineage (NCBI taxonomy): Eukaryota > Metazoa > Arthropoda > Insecta > Plecoptera > Taeniopterygidae > Brachyptera > Brachyptera putata. The sequence goes on from OU015465.1 coordinate 21,530,308, forward strand.
TATATAGACGGCTTTCTTTTGTAGATACAAGTATAGTAATTGATAATAATGTGCATATATGAATTAAAAAGTCACATTATTCATGAGAATAAAGTAATGTTTATTTACAACATTATAAATAATAAAACATTATAAATATGTTTCTCACACTTTGCTCACTTTATACATAACCACGCTTAGGCCAACATAATATCCTACTCAATTTGCATTCTAATTACTCCTTGTTGCCTAATTACAAGGCGGTATGCTAACCGCCTGCACTGTATGCAACCACATTGCCATCTTGCCTCTGCTACACGGCTGGTTGCATACTAGCTAGGGGAGCGTCGCGCGTTAAGTCGCCAAGGGAGGGGCGTCTCGGTACTCTCCACCAATCATCGCCGACTTATTGTTCTCCGCCAGTCTTAAGGTCGACTCTCCTATACCATAGCCATGCGAATATGAACCTTGAGAGCAACTAGACGACACAAAAGGTTAGAGTTTGATTGGTTGAGCAAGGGGGTGAAATGGAGGGGAAGTAATAAAAGGGTGGGGTGCCAGGGAAGGGGGAATGGGGAATTGGGATTTGGGGAGAGATACAATTTGGTAGATCACTCAATGTAAAGTGGCGATCGGTCCATATGCGAGATCGTTCGTTCCCGTATGATAGAACCTATTCGCACGCGGGATTGTAGTGAATAATTAATTCGACATTTAAGTGACGTTTAACACATATTAGTGACATAATTGGTGATACAGACAACAATTAAGTGATGTTTATATATTTCTTGTAATCAAAGTAAGCCTCGACTTTTGATGAAGTGTGTGTGAGATTTGACAGTTGTTCATCACTGCCATGTGGATTGTATAAGTGAGATATCGGGTGTGTTTTCTGAGTGATGAGAGTTTCTCGGAGTAGTCGTGAGATCTAGGGGGTGTGTTCTTTAAGCGATGATAGTTTATCGGAGTGATGTACCGTTGACACCTCCACAATCGAGTCCTGAATCGCATGGTCTATTAGGCCTGGAACTTGAACAAGGAATAAGACTACCGCGTCATTGTTCATCGACTTTTCTATGTAAGTTGGAAGAATATTTCCTTAATTATTAGTATTTATCTTCTGAAAATGCATCTATATCAATCTACTATATTGATTTACCGGTATACGGTATTATTCCGAATTAAAGATTTTATGGATTTTATTTTAATTACTGATGAGGTTAAACAGTTTCAAAACCATACAATCATAATAACCTATTCAGGTGATTAACCAGGAAGCTATTGAAATCATATTTATATATATGTATATATATATAGAGAGAGAGAAAGAGAGAAAGAAAGAGAGAAAGAGAGAGAGAGAGAGAGAGAGATGTTGATGAAGTAATTAATACTCAATATTCGGTTTCGAATAAAAATACCCATCATCTGGTGAACCGATCATGTTTCAACCCCGTCAACACTAGATTTATCGATCTTTAATATAACATTAATCCAGAAAATATTCAATATTAGAAATGTATAACCTATAAATATATATAAGCCTATATATGTATATATATATATATATATATATATATATATATATATATATATATATATAATTTATTTTTGTGTGCATGTATAGCGTATGATATAACTCAGCTGTTATAGGCTACATTAGAAATAACATACTGAGACTGGTGGTCGAATGGCTAGCACCCTGAACCGTCATTCAGGAAACCGGGTAATTCTTATGCCTCGTATCATCGAGTCAATTTAGATCCATCTAAAAGTTGTTGAAAACAAATAGCATGCTGGTGATAACAACTCTAAACTCCCCGTCAGATTTCCTCTCTCATCTGCCATGCACAACAAGGAGACTAATATCACGTGCCTATTCCTTGTTCCAGCGAGTATCCCGAAGTGCGGTGGTTGCCAGGAGCTGATCCTGGATCGGTTCATCCTGAAGGTCCTGGACAGGACGTGGCACGCCAAGTGCCTCAAGTGCAGCGAGTGCAGCGGTCAGCTGAGCGACAAGTGTTTCGCGCGCAATGGACAAGTGTTCTGTAAGGAGGACTTCTTCAAGTGAGTACGCGACACAACACTTGACCTGTTTTAGTTTACTCTTAAAAGATGTTTCATGCACGCTGCTGATAAAAATAGCGAAATTTGTATCTTTTGACATGTTCACGAACCAGTGTAATTGAATAAAAAGTATATCAACTCCAAGATAATATGTTATATTAATAGTAGGTCGCGATTTTTGAACAGCTCTATACCATAGGCCTATATATATATATATATATATATATATATATATATATATATATATATATATATATATATATTAAATTTAATATGAGTGTGTATATTGAGTTGCCATAGTAACTACCTCGTTTAGTAAACATGAACTAATCAAAGTCCCAGTATCATGGGAGCTACAGTATACTCACAACTTGTCCAGCTGTATAGCAGATCTGACATCGCGAGCCTTTTCTGTCGTGCATTATACTTTTCGTAATGCTTACATTATAGGCCTACATTCATGTGTGACATAAAAACGTCAGTTGAGAATAATTCTCACACAAGTAAAATCACATGTATTAGAGGAGAAAATTAATTCCAGTTGTGCAGACCGCGTTTTAACGCATGCTAATAGGGTCTAATAAAAACACGGCCCTTCCATCGATAAGTCACAGTTGCTCACAACCACTTGTTATCAGACTTAAAACTTGAATATCAACCATGTATTGATGATTTGATGATAAAAAGGTTTGAAAGAATACTATTTAAAAAATATTACTTTAACATTCCACTCTTATGGCAGAATAACACTAAATTCACCACGCACACTTCCACCTCGCGTATGTCTGAAATTAGTCCTTTTTCCAAACATTGCAACCGCTGCGACTGCTAGCTCAAACATTTTGCACCATAATCTAGCAGTCTTGTAGCGCTTTCTAGCTTTGGAAATAATTCATACAAGATGATAGAGTAGAAGGGAGTGGAGGTATAGTAGTGCGGATAAGTAGGGTCGAGTATATATTTCGGCCATGTTTTCAAGATATAAGACAAAAAATAAAAGTTCAAATCTCGACATCTCCCAATGCCATGCACAGTTACTAATCTTTAGAACATTAAAACTTGGATTAATAATTCATACTATCTAGGATTATAGCCATCTACAATGGATACGCAACTGAGATCGACGTTGTTCTGGATATATGAAACCGAATTAAGCCACTGAGATCGACTATACCCAGGCCATCAGACCACTGTAGCTAGCTTATATAGGCGATCTAGATGGCATCGAAGGTTTCTTAGCACTGGAGATGATCGTCAGCTGGGAGAACATGGGAGAAGTCCAAGTTACGTATCCATCGTAGATAGCTATAGTCCTGGATAATATCCACTAATCTTGACTTGACCTTGTGAATCCATCCTCATGTATCCCCAGTACTGCTATGTGGTAGTAATAATGTGTGTGCGCTCGTTTCCCGCGCTGTGGGTGCAGGCGTTACGGCACCAAGTGCGCGGGCTGCGACCAGGGGATTCCCCCGACTCAGGTGGTGCGGCGCGCGCAAGACCACGTGTATCACCTCCAGTGTTTCGCGTGCGTCATGTGCAACAGGCAGCTCAACACGGGGGACGAGTTCTACCTTATGGAAGACCGGAAGTTGGTCTGCAAGCCGGACTATGAGGCGGCCAAGACGAAAGGTCAGTTTGATAAATCGGAACCGATTTTGGAAATGAAATGAAATGAAAATGTTGCGTGTAATTTAGGGAGATTTTTCGACTCGATTAAGAGAGTCTAGCAGAAAGATGACGAAATAGATTCTAGAAATGAAACGAAAATGTTTAAACTATTCTAAGTAGTTTTCCCGACTCGACTGAGAAAGTCTATAGAAGGAATATAGTTGAACATGGAGATACTCAAACTGGATCATATCAACTTAATTGGATTATCCTAATCTTATGAACAAACCCAAAAATGTGGCTAGCACCATGGTTATTTACCTATGTTTTTTGTTCTCACTAACTCGAAGATTAAGCTGGTTATATATAGTTATTTCCTGTTGTTTTAATTACGAAAAACTTTATGTTGAACGTAGGACTTTTGACCGCTGACGGCAGCTGTTTGGACGGCGATCAGCCCAACAAACGGCCTCGGACGACAATCACCGCCAAACAGCTTGAAACTCTCAAGCTGGCCTACAACAACAGTCCGAAGCCGGCTAGGCACGTGAGGGAGCAACTCAGTCAGGACACAGGCCTCGACATGCGGGTCGTGCAAGTCTGGTTCCAAAACAGGTCAGTCGACACTTGATTTCGGCGTAGTTAATTTCGTTTATATCATCATTCATTTATTATACTAGGAAAACGCCATATATGCGTTGTAAGACGAGCGGATAGTAATAGTATGGGTACAAATGGGTACAAACTGCTTCGAGTGGTACAAATTTAGCACATTTACTGTTTTAACTTCAAAATGGCTGACCCGATCAAGATGAAATTTTTTAGAAATGTGTATCAAAATGTAATTCAACTTCTCGCAAAATTTCATTTTTTTGGGAAAATGAAAATATTTTTTTTTTCCGCCATGTTATTCTAATGGGTATTTTTGAAATTTCTAAAATTCATAAAAAAAAGTTACCACCCGATAATGCCACAAAACTATACAGATCTAAGTTGGATGTGGAGTCATATTGAAAAAAAGTTTGAAGTTGATAGCTGTAGCCGTTTGACCTGTGGAGAACCGACAAAAAAACATAAAAACGAACACCAATTTTTTTCAGTATGTCAAATTGAATCCTCGCTAAAGCTCGTCTAACAAATGGAAATAAGTCGAATTCGTGTCTGTTCTATAGCTACCTCCTGACGTCATACGCCCCCTACCCTGATCTAGACGACTTGAACTTGAACACTCCTTACACGACAACATTTACCCGTCAACATGTTGACTCACCTTGTTGACAGCTAGTAGATAACCCGTATTTATGATCTTGCTTATGCACGACGGCAACGTGTTGATGGCTGCCGTCAACATGTCACCGAGAATTGAACATGCTCTATTATCTCGTCAATATTGACGGCTTTCAATGTTGACGGGTAATGTTGATCGTGTACGCGTATATTTTAGTAAGCATGTGAGCTCAGTCAGCATTCACTTTGTTCACCTATTTACTTTAGTTGTTTACATAATTCAATCACAACATAAATATAGATATATAATTCGCGTCGGCTATAGCTACCATCTGACGATGCCCTATCCTGATTTAGACATCCTATATAGAAAACATTCACTTAATGCAAGCTCACTTTGTTATGAGACCACAGGATCATGAGGCTTATTCGCCAGTGAAATTTGAAGAGTTCGTATATAAATATTATGAAAGAGAATGTGGTCTGCCACCTTCTTTAGCTCAGTCAGCTTAGGCACGCTTCAGAGACTGAAGTGACCTTGGGCGTGGGTTCGAGTCCCGCATAAGGCATGGGTTTTTGTGAATGTCCCTTCACCTATTATCGTCACTTTATCGATGCATTTTCACCCGCTCATTCGTACCCCCGTATAACCTAGCTGTTGGTGGGGTCGTTAAGCATCATTAAAAAAAATGTGTGGCCATACAGCGACTTCGTTTTGTCAAAACATAGTCGCCGCTTTTTTAACGTCCATTCTCTCTCACTGTATGACAAGCAGGTTGATGTGTTATTTACGTACAATTTATAATCGATTATCAATGTATTTAATTTGTGAGAGCGAAATGGGGGTTGTTCAGCCTCATATATATGCTTGTTATACTCACTGTATAAGCACGTGATCAAGATATTTCTCTTTCGATTCCTGTGACGTAATAACAGATTTTAATCATACAAACAGGCTGTGTAGTCTGTATGGTTTCTTGAAGCCGTATAATCCGTCCAGCAACGAGCTAAGAGTGGTGATTAGAAGGGATGCTGTAGAGATACGGATGATGTAATGTAGGGTAGTTTATAGTACAGGATATTAGGATGAAGACGAATATGGTTTCGTTGGTTTTATGAGAGAAAATATATGAGAACGATTAACATACATTTTCAAAGCCAGTTGAAGATTATCTGGGTTTATATATATACGCGTATACTTGTAGATAATAAAGTACAAGTAATAACGTTGTATAGTTGCATAGCTATGGGGAATGTCAGGGTTTTATTATATTCAGGCAGAGGTTTACGATGATGAATGCAACTGCATCTTTCCAGAGCATTGAAAGTTTAGTTTCAGCGATATTATGAAAATACACGCCAAGTTTTACTACTATTTAGTTGGTAAATACGATGGCTGCCTTCTTTCGAGGATGCACGTATTTACAATTATTGTAGACTAGAAGTATTTTTTTTTACAATTTAACTATTTCGTATGAATGGAATGAATGTATAAAATAATTGGATCACAAAAATTTTGTGGTGCCGTAGACAAATAAAATTAAAACGTTTGAATATATTTGGAAGATGTAAACGTATCTGTAGAATCGCCTTAAACTAATGTAGCGAGAGTAAAACATGGGCTCGTCCGGGATTTGAACCCGGGGCCTCTCGCACCCAAAGCGAGAATCATACCCCTAGACCAACGAGCCATGAGAATAATTGCTTATACTTGAGAAATATGTATTGACTTTCTCTGCAGTGTTAACAATGTATGACGCGATGTCCGCGGTAGTTCTGCTTGCTAGGCGATAAAAGTACAGCTAGATTATTATATGACTTGCTGACCAATGTACTAATACCTGTAACTTAGAGTTGAATCTTATGGCTCGTTGGTCTAGGGGTATGATTCTCGCTTTGGGTGCGAGAGGCCCCGGGTTCAAATCCCGGACGAGCCCATATTTTACTCTTGTGTATTAGTTTTTGTATTCCACACTAATAAAGTTGGTTACTAATTCGTAATTGGTTTCCGTTAGAACAGTCAATATCACAATATCTTTACACAAGAAGAACAATAAGAACAATAAGAACAATATCTTCAAGAACATTATCTTTACATTCCGTACAATATATAGATTCTTTCAATCAGATTCTCTTAGTTGTATTGGTTCAAAAACATTGAACGAAGTACGTGTATCAGTAGACCTGTACAAAACGACATACAATACTCAGGCCTGCTTGAATTAAATCTCCTTCTTTATTTTCGCACAATACAAAAAATTTTAATGATCAAAAACGAAAATAGGTACGCACTAAAACATCCAGATATAGGTACTAATTTGTAAAGTAACATCACATATTCTCAATGCATGTTATAAGGAAAAAACTTCACACATGCCAAGATGCTAATTCAAGTTCATATTCTGGAGTCATAAACGGGACAAGGAGTCATGAACGGGACAAGATACTAATCCATGGTTGTTGTTGTTTTGGGGGAGGATTAATGACGCACTGTAATGATATCGAAGATCTATTGGCATCGGATGGATGATTAATGAGATGATGTGATAAGATAATCGTTTCTTGGGTAATGGGAAGGATAGTGGGAAAGAAGCGGTCGTGGCGTATATTGTAGAAACCATCCTAGCATTAGCCTAGACTACAGAGGGAAAACCACAGAAAAAACCTGTGAAGATGGACGGCGGCGGGGATCGAACCGGGTCCGAAAACCCCTCGTCTCCCCCTCACCCACATGAAGCGAGCACTGCGTTAACTACTACACTACAAGTGCCGGTCATGGTTGTTCTCTCAGTCATAATGGGACACATGTCTTTGCATAACTATCTCATCCTTATAGTTACCACCTTGAATATAATTATATTAAGTTAGTGGATTATATACGCAACAATTTGAGCAACCTATTCTGGCTTGTACGCATAGTTGGTACTGAAAATAATGAGAAATTGCGTAAGAAGAGAATTCAACCCTCTAACCCTCTATATTAATAAAATCGAACTAGATTCTTATCTAAAAAATCTATATATTGTGCGGAATATGAAGATATAACGAAGTGACTGTTCTAACGAAAACCAATACGAATGAGTGACCAACTCAATCAATGAGAAATGCAAAACTTATCAATCTAAAGTAAAACATGGGCTCGTCCGGGATTTGAACCCGGGGCCTCTCGCACCCAAAGCGAGAATCATACCCCTAGACCAACGAGCCATAAGATTCAACTCTAAGTTACAGGTATTTGTACATTTGTCAGCAAGTCTATAATAATCTAGCTGTACTTTTATTGCCTAGTAAGCAGCATCGCGTCAGAGAAAGTCAATACATATTTCTCAAGTATAAGCACATATTCTCATGGCTCGTTGGTCTAGGGGTATGATTCTCGCTTTGGGTGCGAGAGGCCCCGGGTTCAAATCCCGGACGAGCCCATGTTTTACTCCCGGATATTTCAGATTGAATCTTCGCTCCGTTCATAGAATTCAATTTTTTTTCTCAATTGTATGATGTTATAATTTAGTTTTCTCAGATTTATGTATGCATTATTCAGTTTTTGTTTGGGACTGTGTTCGTACGTCATACCAATAACTTCAAATTCAATTTCATAATCTGAACAAAATATTCACAAAATATGATGTGTTCCTTTTTCTTTGTTAACAATTTCTACATTTAAGTCTACATTGATTTTCTTGTCGTTTTTTCTTTGGACAGTTAATATTTAAAGATAGTATATTTATTTAATGCCCCTTAAACCTTTGTTACTTGACTCGATCTGCATGGTACACTTGCAGTCACATAAAGAGGCCGATCAAGGCACATAAAAATTCACCCTAAAGAAAATGTACTGGCATTAAATATACACGCTACGCACTAAAACTAGCAAGCAAGGCATGTTGACGCACTACTACAAGTACAGTCAATGAAGAGATTAGCGTTAAAATTTGCGTAAATTTTCATTTTAAATAGTATGCTCATCTCGGAAAGAAACCGTTTTAAATGACCGCAAATGTACACATGTATACCGTCGACTTTTACACCTTGCAATGTGAAGCCCAAATGCAACTATTTCTACAGACGAACGAATGGATTCTCATGACTTTAGAATATATTCGTGATCCATGCTTTACCTCCCACACATATCTCACTTCAATATCAAGTTTTCATGAACTAAAATATGAGCCATTTACGAGGACGAAGACGAATATACGAATATAAAATCCTTTGGATCATTAATTGTAACCATATTCCCTATAAACTTGTAGTAATACGCTTTTTCTCCAATCGGGAGACCGACTGGGAATACGTTTATCCCGAACATCCTATAGAATATAGAGTAGACTATTCCCAATTGACGTCAGCCCCTTCCCCCACCCCCTCCCCACCTCATAACTCTACACCATTGACAGCACCTCATAATACAATCCAGGCATGCGCGCTGATTACGTAAACCTTCCAATATTTCACTCCTTTCTTTCTTTTCTTATCCCTTTCTTTCTTGTACAACGTTCCTTTTCTTCTTCCCTCGGGACTTTTGAAAAATCTCGAAGTTGAAAGATTAGTACGGCGGAGAACCGTGAGGGTGATCAGCAAATGGAAACGGGTCTTGGGGAAAAGAAGTAGACGTGCAATATATAAAAAGAAATCGAAGACGAAAGAACTGTGTGGATAGAGTAAGTATTTTGAGGATAATAAAAGCAAGGAGAAAATCGATGTGTTCCTATTGTTCGTTGTAATGAATGGTGGAGCAATCTTTCTTTTGTGCCGTTATTAAAGACGAGAATAACATGTCAGATGACTGGAGGAAGAGTCAGTATTACAAAAGAAATCGACGAAGTTTTTGATCAGCTAAAATATCGAGAAATATCGAAAGAAAATCGAAGAAAATGTCGTTTTGAAAGTAATGATAAATAGGTTTTAAGATGTTTGTGTTTAGCACAGTTTATAATTGATGGAATCTCTGAAATAAAAATGGATAGATATTTCCACGGTCCCATGAATTATAGTGTAAAATAGACACATTTTTATTTTTATTTTCCGCATAGCAAAATATGAAAAATATTTTTTTCACTCCGTTCAAAAACAAGCCGAGCATATAATAAATTAATATTTTCAATGACATGTCATGTAGACCTATCTATATATATTAATGTTATTCGAACACTTAATCGCGTAGTATGGAAATTAGAATAATATATTTACCTTCCCCAAGACAGATCTTATATCAATCTCACATTACCATATCTTCAATATCTAGGAGAACTGATTATTAAATCTTTCCTTTTGAATATTTATTAACTTACTTTGTTTTGTTCTCTCTTGTTGGCCAACCACTAGAATTTTGTATAATAAGTACGCACGCAATTTGTTATATGGATACTTTAATTCATATGCATACTTTTTTATTACATTTTCATTTTGTAGAACAACCGGTTCAAAGCAAAAACGCAAATAAAATATCAAAAACTATTTTAAAAAATTGTTCAAAACATTCACACATCGATAAGTGATTTTAAATTAAAAATGTAGGGTCTACTCTAACATTGTCTCACTTCACACAATGTAAGGATGTCTACTCGCGTCGATGAATGATGAATAAGGTGATGAAAATATGAGACGAATGGTAATTGTATCAGGTTTTTGGGGACATTGGTAGGAAACAGTCTTGACTTCGGTATTAAGGAACTATCCGATCACTAAGAGAAGCCACGAAAACCATCAGCCAAGATAATCGACCACATTTTGAATTGAACCCAGTCCCCAACATTCGTGTGCTCAAGTTGTTTGTTTGTTTGTTCGGTACAGAAGAGCGAAGGAGAAACGGCTGAAGAAGGACGCGGGACGAACAAGATGGAGTCAGTACTTCCGGTCTATGAAGGGCGGTTCTTCGCCCCGACAGGACAAAGACGACAAGCTAGACCTCGAGTCCAACTTCAGTCACACGCATGGTGAGTCTGCTCAAATCCAGAATAATGATACTATTATTAACCCCACTAACAGCTAGGTTATTTGGGGGTGGGAATGAGCAGGTGATACACATTATTAAGAATGTAACCTATATGCAATTCGAACCAGTCGTTTTGGAAAAAAAAATCAAATGTTTTTTATTCATCAAATAGATGGAAATAATATGTAGCAGAAAAATGTTGCAGAGATTCACGGCTCCCTAGATTCGGTAGTAACCGAATGAAGTATATTTTGTATGAGTCAAGGAGTGTAGAGTTTTCGATATAGGCCTAGCTATCTCACTCGCTCAGATATAGAATTACAACGCATATGCTGCGTTGGACTAGTAATACAACTTTGAAGACACTGCACTAGAAATATGTAATCCAATCAATGTCACTCTGGCAACAAATCAGTGTACATTAAATGTCACTTCTTGCCACATGTGACTGGCAATATGTGACTACAGCAATGTGTCAATATGGCAATGTGTCAATATGGCAATGTGTCAATATGGCAATACATCAGCTTTCACTCCAGCACTATATGACACTGGGAATATGTCACTCAAACCATGTCACTCTGGCAATGCATTATTATATGTCTCTTCTTGGCAACATGTGACTAGCAATGTGTCACTCTGGCAATATGTCACTCTGGCAATATGTCACTCTGGCAATATGTCACTCTGGCAATATGTTACTCTGGCAATGTGTCACTCTGGCAATAAGTCACTCTAGCAATAAGTCACTCTGGCAATAAGTCACTCTGGCAATAGCACTCTAGCAATATAACTTATGACAGAACGCCATATGCGAGTCAAAGTGAGAGTGGTATAATTATCACCAAACACTCGCAATGTCCACTCATCTAGAACATATACACATTCAAGCACTGCCAGTTTATCAGCGGACACTCCTCCAAGGGGTGGCGAGTTGGGTGGGAGTGGGGGGGGGGAAGAGGTGACATTATACACTACGAGAGATAAAAATCAAACTCATCCAAATGGAAAAATGTATTGAAAGTGTGTGTGTTTTTCTGGGTGGTTGGGGGGAGGGGGGGGGGTAAGTTTTTACCACCCTGTTGAATGCGTGCTCGCTTCCGCGTGTCATTGTGCCTCATTACAATGAATAAGTAATCCGATCAAACATCTGTTATGTCGAATGACTGACTGAATATTATAATAGTGAAGAGGTATTACACGCGTTTTTCACTACTAATGCGCACATATGCTGTTTTCATTTATTTATATATTTTATTAATATTGGAAATTTGAAGTTAAGTTATCCAGTTAGGGATGGGGATGACGAGGTAGGATCGTTTGGACGAGGCGTCACAAGGACATGACAAGCTTATGGGGATATCGAGCGGATGTCTCACAGTTATTACTATGATTATAAATGGTCAAGGAAGTTCCGACTTGCTAATAATATGCAAACTAAGAACAACGTGAGACTTATTATTATTATTGCACATTCATAACATTGGAAGAAACTTGAAGCAGGGCCATTAATGTTTGTATTGAATTTGCTTGTGCCGTTTAAAGAGGAAATATAATGGTTAACTACTCGTTCTGTGTTTTATGTATTGATTCATTAGAATTATTCCTTATAACAAAAATTCGTAGATTTTTTTCAGCTAGAGCAAAAATATTAACTGAATATATAACAAATATCAATTGTCACACAAACGATAATATAGAATATATAAATACACAGATATATTTTTTGCTGAGGGATGAATATAAAGAGCTGATATATCATTATATATTATTGATTTTATCGAAGTCCATACTCCAAATATATGGTAAACCAAAAAAATATATATGCCTATAATGGCCGAAAAGCAGATATAATTCAAGTTTTCACAAAATACAGTGCCAAACAAATACATAATATAGAATGCGAATATAGTTTGAATGAATATATATATGCGTCATGCCTGAGTCCAAATTCAAAATAAATTGATTAGTCAAATCTAACTCTTCTAAAATTTCACTTTTAGTAGGCCTACAAATTATATTTAAAATAGTTTTGATTAAATAGAGAAAACAACTTTTGATTTTGCCGAAATACCAAATGTAGGGCCTACTCAGTACAACAATAAGCTAAGATTTTTTTTCATATAAATCATTCAACTCGTTTTTTGATAAATGAAATCATAATTGTAATTTTTCATGATTATCAAATAATCAGTATCACATAATCATCAGTATATGCATGATCTATTCAAGCTAATAACTACTCGCTAGAATTCACAACGTTTTCCCAGTGAAGCTGAATCCGCGAACCATCCCTTCAATGGGGTCGAACCACTCCGAGTCTTGTTACTACCAGGTTCGACTCCGCGTTGCCCTTCTATTGTACTGCTACATGCAGTACGCAGGGGGCGTGTCTCGTAGGGGGGAGGGGGAGGGGGAGGGGACAGGTGCGACGCATTACATGACATGTTACACACATGTCACCTGACATGTAACGAGTCGCGTGATCTACAACGGGGCGTCAACGACCACCTCAAGTCGACAGTAATGTCGTGTGTACTAAATAACACTTGATAGTATAGGTGTGCATACGTTACTAATTCATGATTATTGGGAAGAGCAACAATCTAGATGGCAGTGAATCATAAAGTATGTCAATGTTCATGTGCAGTTAGAATAATGACGGTATTTATTTCTCTTTGAGAGAAAACCAGAAATCATCAGAAATTAAAATGTATTTATTTGTCCTCCAGGACCCGGCTCTTTTTCTGAGCCGGGTAAACATTACTTGATTCTAGTTATGTTAGGCCCGATTGTACGAATAGTTATGTACTAATCCACTAACTATTAGTTAAAGGTACGAAAATAACACATGTAACCATAACAAGTTAATCCGCCAACTATTGCTTAATCCAGTTTCTTAAAACCGGGCCTTATTTGCAGAATCGGTAATGCATACATCACAACTAATGGTCTCTGGGAGACGAAAATATTAATTTATCATTTCTGAAATTGAAATGTTGATTTTTAGTTTTCTCTCAAATTAGGGAAATAAATATTGTCATTATTCAATAAAATCTAGTACCGCGGTATCAGGTTTGTGATGTCCTTTAGAAATACCACAGCTATACATAATATACCGGTAATATTTGTGTTTATACTTTGGTGGGCGAATTTCTTCTTTTGTGAATATGAATACATTTCCCATGTTTTGCCCGCTGAATAATAAATACATGAACAAGATGACGCATCATGTCTTTTTCTCGTCAATGAATTTCAACATAAAACTTATTCGATCGCAAAGAGAAAAAGATTTATTATAAAAACCTTTTCCGATATCGAAAAACTTCCATCGTACTGAATTGTTTATACGGTGAACGCACATCCTAACATCATCCACAAAGTCGATCAGTTCTTTTCCGATATTAGAAAATGTAATCTCACCCTATCAGCACAATTCCCTGTATTCCCGATCTTCCCCTTCGCGATATTCCCAGATGCGGCTCATTGGTTTTCATCGCCCATCTTGGATATAGGACTGTGTATACTAAACGAGGCATGTCTTGTTGTACTTGAGGGGTGGGGGAGGGGGGGTGAGGGGATGAAGAGGGAAGGATTCGCTCACAATGACCTCGTCGAAGATGCGCACAAGATTTTATGAAATTTAGTTCTACGGTCATAGCAAACACATATCAGCGTAACTAAGGGTTACTCAGCAAATATGTACGCCTCTTTTATGCGCGATGAACAAATTCAATCATGGTAAAGAATTCAATCCTACAGTAAAAATGACGCAATTTTTTTTAAAAAAGTTGTGAATCTTTTAGCCATTAGGCTAAAATAAACAAATTTCATCAAAATAATGAATAAAATATATAGCGTTATAAAAAGATAGATTATTGTTTGCTTAACGACCCCACCAACAGCTAGGTTACTTATACGGGTACGAATGAGCAAGTGATTAACGCAATTACTGCATAACGCAATTACCAAATACAATGCCTTTAAGCGGGATTCCAACCCACGCCCAGCGGTGTAATCAGTGTCTGATGCGTGCCTCAGCTGACTGAGCTAACGAGGGCGAAATTTGATCTTGATATACGGTATATTGTTCCACAAAGGAGGCTAAGGTAGAATTGATAAGTTAAAAAAGGCACCTCTTGCATGGTCACTTCAAGACTTCAAGGCGATCTTGTCAAAAATATAAATAATTATGTGCATCGACTATTTAATAACAGTGAAATGAATTATTTTTCATTCTTGTTAAAATAACTTCTTTAACAAGAAGTAACTACACCAAGGAAAGTTAGGTTTGAATGACATCCTGATGGCAACTTCAAAACTTATTCAATGAGAGTAAAATATGGGCTCGTCCGGGATTTGAACCCGGGGCCTCTCGCACCCAAAGCGAGAATCATACCCCTAGACCAACGAGCCATGCGATATTGTTGTGAATTACAGGTATTAGTAGGCCTATAGGTCTATTGGTCAGCAAGTTTATATAATTGTCTAGCTGTACTTTCTTTGCCTAGCAAGCAAAACTACACGGACATCGCGTCATGAGAAAGTCAATACATATTTCTCAAGTATAAGCAATTATTCTCATGGCTCGTTGGTCTAGGGGTATGATTCTCGCTTTGGGTGCGAGAGGCCCCGGGTTCAAATCCCGGACGAGCCCATATTTTACTTCTTCTCAGTTCCCTTTGATGATGATGATTGAAAGTAATTTTTTGTGCGTTTCATTGTAATGACTCCACCAACAGCTTTCTCTGTAATATTTGAAGGTACGTACGAATGAGCGGATGATATATCAATGGTTTCAGTTTTACATAAACCGATGCTTCACACAGGGCTCGAACCCACTCACAACTTGACCCCAGACAGGAGACCTTCTCAATCGTGGAAGAAGTACACATATGTAGTGCTCGTCAGGTTTTGGTATCAATTTCATATTGAAATTTGAAGTTATCACTTGTTTCAATTGTCTTATCTTTGATTTCCTATTGATGGATATAATGACTGAAGAGTCCATGGAAGTCGATTAGGCGGAATATCAGTTGTTTGGTGATAGCTTTTGAACGGTATAAGATATCAAAATTCTAACAAAGAGGAAACACAGATATTTTCAATACCTTCAAGACGGTATAAGTGTCAGCTATTTATCTGACATGAATCATGATCATTTCGCATAATATTATCACGCCTTAGGATTAAAAAATGTGTTTTTCTAGCCGCAAATACGTGACAATTAGGCGATTATAAATAGAAAAAGTTCTGTCTTATATACACCATCTTGAAGATATTGAAAAAATCTATATTTCCTCTTCTTTAGAATTTCGATATCTCATACCGTTCAAAAGTTATCACCAGAAAACTAATATTTCGCCAAATCGACTCCCATGGACTCTTCGAGGGTGTACTTTTTACAAAATGAAATGTTAACTGAACTGAACACTTATTTTTGTTACAGACTTGAGTAACGACAGTTACGGCACGGTCGTGAATATGGGCCTCGACCAAGATGGTTCCTCGCCACACAGCGGTGGTAGTCGGCCCCCCCACTTCCTCCATGGCGGCCCCGGTACACCCCCGTACCTGTCGTCGAGTCACTCCCCGACGCCGTCCCACCCGGCCCGCGGCCCGGCCTTCCCTTACGTCGGCGACGGCCTAGCGGTATATACTACTCTAGGTAAGGCATTGTTTGCAGGGATTGGTCAACCATACTGAAAATCACTCCCCTTCATCGACTGACCTGAAAATCGACCGACTGTACTAAAAATCGACTATCCTAGAACCAACTGACATAAACTTATATTTCTTGAGCAACTTGATTTTGATAATATAGGTATATGTCTTTGTTTTTCGAAACACTGAATTATAATACATGGTACCAAGTTACCATTTCGAGAAATTTGGGGTTAGTTTTGTCTTCTTGAACGTTATCTTGAACCTACTGCATTTTTCTCACCTATATTGCTTAGGTTGGGTGAGGGGAAGGGTTTATACTGTATTTTTTCCAAAAATATATTGACTCTATGTTTTGCCTAAAATGGAAGCGAGTTCAGATAATTTGTCAAGGCTATTACAGGATTATGCAAGCGCTTCCGGTATACCATATTTGATGCAAAATTATTTGTTTCCAGGTCAGGGTATGCCTCCTCACCACCCCGGACCCTCGTCCGACATGAGCAACAGCAGCAGTCCGCAAGGATATCCGGACTTCCCCCCAAGTCCTGACTCCTGGCTCGGAGAGGTCAGTGCCACTGGGGGCCAGTACTGACCTCGACACCTCTAGCGGTACCCTTCACAACTACTGCACGGGGCGGACCTAGTGCATCATCTGTATCGCCGGTAAAGAAGTCGGGCTGAACAAGTGCTGAATCGTCGGTAAAGCAGTTGGGTTGAACAAGTGCTGAATCGTCGGTAAAACAGTCGGGCTTAAGAAGTGCTGAATCGTCGGTAAAACAGTCGGGCTTAACAAGTGCATCATTTGTATCGTCAGTAAAGCAGTCGGACTGAACAAGAGCTGCATCATCGGTAAAATAGTCAGACTAAACCAATTAATGATCTGAACTGCCGGTAAAACAGTCGACCCGAACAAGTGTACGGTCTGACCTGTCGCTAAAACAGACAGGCTGAACAAATGCACAATTTGTACTTTCGGTAAAACCGACGGGCTCAACAAGTCCATGAAATGAGATGTCGGTAAAACAGCATGGCTCAAAAAGTGTGCGACTTGACCTGTCGGTAAAACAGACTGGTCGATTTGGTGTTTCGTCAGGATTTTTGATCGGTGAAAAAAACAGTGCATTGCGGCAAAAAACACTAAGAGCCAAGTTGAATGTGTGGTTGTGAAATTATTATAATTATATATTGAGATGAAACATTGGAATCGAATCGGTTAATTGCACAAAAGCGTTCGAATTATTTATTATTGTGAAACATAAGGAAGAGGAAGAAAAATAAGCCAAAGAAAACACTATTATAGAATTCTAGTCAAATGAAAGAAAATATTACCAAAGATTTCCATCTTCAATCATTCCATTTGTTTTTGTACGTCTGTCATGTTTTCATGACGAACCTATTGTGGGGAAGCGTGAAGAAATTTTAACAAAGTCAAAGTTGGGATGCTCAGTGATCAACAGATAAACAAGTCATTACAAGAAGAATCTAGTCACTAATACATAACTAGTAACCGATCATATTAATTGCCATAATAACTAATCTAGAGAATCTACTAAACATAAGCGATTGTGTCCTTTCTGAATGTGTTTAAATACTGTATCATTAACTATGATTATACTTACATCTTATACAACTGACAATATTATAACAATTTCGAATTGTAATTGTAAAGTTGTAAATAGTACAAGAAGAGAAGAATATCGAGTGAGTCACGTGGTAAATTGTTTACCGTCAAAGTGGCGCCATCTTTGTGACAAGTGTTTCAATATTATATGTGTTCATTCAGAATGTTTTAAATATATTGCAAATCAGCTGTTTATGGATTATTGGTTTTATTGTAAATAATATTAATAATATTGAATACTGTAACATTACAGTTACCGTATACCTGTTAGCTTTCCATCATCCTATCATGTATGTCACACACATCACATATGTCACGTCTGCCTCGTCACGTAAGTCACATGTCACACCTATCACATCTGCCTCATCTATCACGATAGAAAGTATAATTTTACCGCAATTCAATTTGATTTTAATCTGATGAAAGAAAAGCAATGGAAAGTCATGAGATTTAATTAAAACAGGGTTTGGTTTTCAGTATAGCATTTAGTATTGGAACTATTAAAGAATTAAGTAGTATTGTATGATGAATCGATGACACATTACTTGACTTTGTGACTGTGCTTCTTCAGGATTCTTTGTCCAGAACTGAACAATTAACCTTTGAACTTTCGAGTTGAACATGGAAGATGTCAGAAAACAGAGCAATCCAGTACGCTTTCTGGAGGTCCGGGGAGGCACTACAGGGTGAGGGATTAGAATGGAGTGAAGCGTGTATGTGAAAAGGTTTGGCCACATAATGAAATTTTGACAGAAACATGGCCACCGCTTCTTTTACTACCACTCTCTTTCATACGGAATCTCTTTAGAAAGGAGTGATGAAGGATTAAAAGTGTTTGTTTTATCATTGCATTGAGAGATGTATTGAAGTACATCTGTTGGCCTTGAAGTAACATTCAAATAAATACGGTAATAATGGACTATGAAAATAATTAATCACAAATAATTATTCATTCAAAAACATTTGGCTACAAGACTCATTGCATTAGGCTCATATTTACTGACGATAGGAAAAAAGTGTTCACAAAATAAATACCACCTAATAGTAGAACACACACACTGTGAGCGACTAGTCAAGTCAACATCTGATACTCGGAGAGAATTGAAACACTTATAAAATTATTAGATTGATAAAAATCATATTACGTAGATGATTGAAATGTTTAAAAATGTAACTATTCGTCTGATGGATGGCTTGACACTATTGTCTATGGTTGTAGAGTGATGCTCCATTCTTCCGCCATGCTCACACCTGGCTTTCTGACCACAACCGAGTGTGTGGCGCTGTTGTAGGTAACGTCGAGAGCTGCTTTACCGACACCTGGAAACAAAAGCAAGTTATTTTATACGGTGCTGTATTTCTGAGTAGGGACATTTACGGCCACAGGAGCCTCTTTTTTACATTTTCACTCGATAATACTGTTGTTATATAGAACCAGTCAATTTGTCTCACCTGATTATCTCATCTTGTAGAGAAGGAACACACACAAAAAAGAATTCAGATAAAGAGTATTTCCAATTACAACTTTAAAGTCGATGGGAGTCAATTTAAACAAAAAATAAGTTTCTTGGTGATTACATTTGAACACATTAAAATACATCATAATTCTAATACTCAACAAAAACACCGATATTTTCAATACTTTCAAGAGTAAAACCTATTTAGCTTATATTGCATGCTTTTCAGTACAGTGAAAAGATATTTTTTTAGCTGCATACCTGTGAAGATATTAGAATCTAATATTGGAATTTTATTTCACATCATTTTGAAGATATCAAAAATATTCGTGTTTTTGTTGTATTAGAATCTTAATATATCATACCGTTCAGAAGTTATCATTAAAAATTTCATTTTGCTAAATCGACACCCATGCGCCCTTATACTGAATATTTGCTACTAGATCTATTACAATAAACAGCCAGACCCTAATGTATAAACGTATAACTTACTCTTGCTTTCCACTACAGCGCTAGAGAACTTGGTGGTTTGTCCCATAATGATCACTTCATCCAATACGGATCCAGTCGGATATTCTGTTCCGTCAATATTTCTAAAACGAAAAACATTATCTATCAACGTTTTGCTTGATTTGATAAATCTACAATCATTCAACTCCCTGTACTAACCTATAAATCTTCTTTTTTTCTGTTAATTCAGTCAAGAACACTGAAATTAATGCGAATTTATTTTGAATGGTAAATACTAACTATACAAGATTTCTACAAGTTTAGCCTACATATACCAACCTCAAACCATTATATTTGAAATATTTCAGAATTATTTAATATTCACATGGTTATTATTCACAATTATTTGCGTATAATTAAAGTTTCTATCTGCAATCCAAACTACTTTTCTTCAGTATATTCAAGGTAAGCTGCTGGTTGCAGGTGGCCTACCTAGAAGTTAGCGTTGTGCCGTCGTACTCTAGTGCCAAGTACAAGTAGCTTCCTTGGCGGTATTCAAAGCTGACGCTGTCGTCGATGTAGAGAGTTCCTGATGCCGAACCCTTATAACAAGAAAACACAACAATCATCTTATTTGTGTTGCAACTTGCAAGTTGGAATTTCTGATCATAAGATTCGATTGGTGATTTAAATTAGGTCCCAAGTATCAGGATGACGATTATCTTTCTAACAATCACTTCGTTCAGAATTCTAGTATCTCTTCATGTATTAATGTAATTCAACTTCCATTCAAGCCTACACATAAGATATCTATATTACTATTCAACTCCGTTATTTTTTTATTCCATTTTACTTTTGAATTGTGATGGACAGCATAGAGATAGTTGGGAAAACACAAAAAGTCTGTGATTTGTCGAGGTATCAGCGAGTTGTTTTCTAAACAGCAATAGCTGTTGAAATAATCTTGAAAAAATATATAAATCATTCCACAACCATGTTGCGGTATATAGATTAATAAACATTTTGTATCTATTATAATGAGATGTAGTCTCAACGTAGTTCTGTTCATTTCCATAGTTTCTACCAGAAGCGTTCCAGTCTATTATCTAAGAGATAATAGACGATTATAGA
This sequence comes from Brachyptera putata, assembly GCA_907164805.1. Classification (NCBI taxonomy): domain Eukaryota; kingdom Metazoa; phylum Arthropoda; class Insecta; order Plecoptera; family Taeniopterygidae; genus Brachyptera; species Brachyptera putata. The sequence continues at coordinate 21,551,450 of OU015465.1, forward strand.
GAGGTTGACGATATTGTGAATGACATGAATATTTACGCTACATAGTCACTCACGTTCGTGCTTGGTGCGACGACAATCAAGTACGGATCGTCCTGCATAGCAGTGGAAGCTCTACGCGGTGTTTCCTTCCTGGAAACGATAGCTCCAGCTCTCTGGAATATCGGGATCTGCAAACAAGTTGACAAATTATCTTCAGACACTATCATCACGACACTCGGGATTTGTCAGACATGGTACGTAACTAGGATATGTTGAAGTTTGTAGTGAGATCATCGAAAAGGCATGAAATTGCCAACAATTATTCGTCTTGAAAATTTAGCTTGTAATTGAAATTGAACTGAATATGTCCAAATTTTAGCTCAATAGTAACCCATAGATTCATCAAATGTTTATTTCTCAACAAAAATCACATTTGGTATTCTTTGAAAGGGAGTTTTTAAATTCTAACTCTGAATTTTCTCAGAACGGGACAACTGATTTAGTCCAAAATCTTTCATTTCTATTTTGGTAAGACATAATGTTTGCTGGAATTTTGATGATTTCTCTTTTGAACATCAATAGAATACATTAAATTGAATAATAAAATGTTCTTCACATTGTAAACAAAAATAGAGTGCAGCTACAGACTATTTCGTCATTCACACGTTTGCGGACAGTTCGAGCAGGCGATCATCTCTACAGAATAACAACACCAATCATTTAATTCAAGCTTATCCTGAATGCCACATGACCTCACCGTGGACAAGTCGACTGGCAGCGTGACGGCACCACTCGGATAACTCTCGTACGAGTGAACCGAGAACCATCGTTGATCTACACCACCAGGCAGATAAACCGTGACCTCATTGACCCCTTGCTCGATGACAGGATGCACCAGCAGCGAGTCTCCAACCATGTGCGCGTTCTCGATACCAAACGTTGCCTCGTCTTCGGGGAATTCCGCCCAGATGGGCCTCATGACAGGGGCGCCGGTGCGCTCGTGCTCGAAGAACAGCGTGTACCAGAGGGGGAGGAGGGCGTAACGTTCGTGCAGCGCTGCGCGGATCAAATTCAAGGTCGCGTCACCGAACAGCCATGGCTCACGACGATCTGTGTCGATATGAGAGTGCGTTCGGTAGAATGGCTGATAAGCGGCTGCCTATTATCATACAGAACAGAAGAAAATGTAGTTACACTTTTATTCAACAGAGATGAAGAAGCGAAACAAGCGATACGGATAATTGAATACTTGAAACTTCTCTTGAATTCATAAAAGTATACTGACATCTGGGGAAACAATGTAATATGGGCTATCTGCAATAGGTACGCATGAAAATTCGAGGACTTGTGTGAGCTTTATAAGCAAATATAAGAGAGGGTGGCACATACATAAGTAACTACAGAGATGAATGGCAGTTCCAATACAGAGGGAAACTTCTACTCAGTGAGCACAACAATGAGATTTAGTTATACAAACAACATTATGAAATATGAATGATTATTGAAATGATAAACTGGAACTGAAAAGTATCTCTTCAACATTTGTTATGAATTGGGAATTATTTTCTGATTTTGAATATCTAAATTCCAATACTTCTATGTGGAAAACGATTCGATTATCCCTTGCGGACTAAGGATTGCCCAAAATGAAGATTGTTATGTGTGTAAGCATACCTGATGCCACCTCGTAAGGAGTTCAGCGTCCGGATTATTGAAGAACCCTCCGACGTCCGAGCCGCAGAAAGAGATGCCGGCAACAGAAAGAGACAAACACATCTTGATGGACATTGCAAGATACGACCAATCAGCTGTGTTGTCCCCGGTCCAGACGGCGGTGTACCGTTGGCTGCCAGCAAAGTGAGAGCGAGTCAGAGCGAAGGGACGAAGAGTACCGCCAGATCTCGCGATAAGCGCTTCGTGTGTGATCATCGACTAGAACAAGAACATGTTCGACGTCAGTCAAAGAACTTGTAAACACTTAATAAATTGATCAAACGGAATATGTAACTTTCATTCCATATCCAATGCATTATAGAACGTTGAGACAGCAAAATTCAAGAAAGAAAGAAAACTAATCTCTCGTGTAGAAATATGTCCATGTGACCTTTTCTTGTCGATTAAAACACCAACGTGTATGCAACATCCGTATATTAACCTAAACAATCTAAAATATGCCGGTACAACCAAACATCTGCATGCTATTAAGCACGCGTGGTAGCAAAGCACGCACGCCTTATACCTTTGTAACGTCGTCTCGTTCACAGTTCACCATTCAGTATATAATGAATTAGATGATGTGACATCAACAAATTCAGACTTTGCCATCTGCGCAAACAAACAAAATTTCCGTATACAGGAATCCCATACTTTGTAGGGTTGTATTGTGAAGTGATACTCACATATAGCATGCCATATGTGTTGTGTACGTCACGATTCTCCCAGCCCCCATAGTGGACCAGATCTTTAGGGGTCGTTCCTTCCGGCCCGTCGAACACCGATGGCTCGTTCATGTCGTTCCAGATGTGAGTGTCCTGTGTTGTTCCGGGGAAGTTCTCCAGTAGATAGCGATCCTTGTAGTAGTTCCGGACAGCAGGATCGTACAGGTCCAAGTAACTGGATAGTCCAGGCCAACATTGACCTGCAATGGGCATCAATATACTTTTATATCAATCATTGACAGGCAGAATATGAATTATTCATTTTAAATCTTTTTTAAATGAATGAAGACATTTTTTATATTCTTTTGGGAGGATGTAGTCTAATTGAAACATATTGTGCAGAGTCGCTTTTCTCCTCATCTATCGACTTTTCTATTCAATTTTATATCATATTCTCTTACTTTTATCTCTCTTTCGCGCTCCCTCCATACGCTTATAACATCCAAAAACGTTGGAAACCTTTAGACAGACATGAACATAGGCGCAAAATGACCTCGCTATCGACGTAAACTCCAAAACTAACTAACTATAGTAACTTCTTTTTACCCTCAAAGTCATTGCCGTCCACGTCCTTGATGTAATAACCGTTGTTCTGAGCGTCGACATGCAAGAAATAGTTGCTGTCTATTTTGATGTGGGGATCGATGATGACAACCAACTTCCTGCCCTTGGTCGTCAGATTGTTCATCATCTCCGTCGGCTGAGAGAACGCTACCGGGTCCCACGTAAAGTACCTGAAAGACAGACAAGAATGTTTCTACTTGTGTCGTGGGAGACGCAACAAATATCTGGATGGCAGTGAATCGTGAAATTTGGGTGATCGTTCAAGTTCGGTGATCGTGGTGACTATCAGGAAAAACACCAATAATCAATTTTCAGTCTCGTGTGAACTGATTTTTTGTCTCAAGTTCTTGATCAGTCTCCCATACATAATTATTTTCATCAATTTAATTAATTTACTATTGAATATATTGTTAGATTGGGTATTTAATTAGCTAACAAAATTCGTATTTAAGCGCTATGGTTCCCAATAGGCATTGATGCAAATTGTCATCCATATATCCAGCCAAGGTCAAGTTCATATTTTGAATACATATTCTATACTATATTCAATACGAAATTATACGACATATAATCATTATATTTGGTCAAGACCACCATAAATACTCGTTGATATGAAAAAAATCCACTGATTTCTACCCATTTAGAAAACCGAACTGAATTTTATAGTCCTGGAGTTATGAACAACAAATTCAATTTACAAATGTTTTCCCCAAGAGCTGTTCTTGAAAAATAGTTTTGTACGATAAAGATAATCGTACAAGACAGTGTGTAAACATTGTTTCTCCGGCTTACCTCTTGCCGTCAGTGTATTCGATATCGAGCCACATCACATCCAACGGTAACTGATGTTCATCGAATCCCTCGTCAACACCCCAGACATCCTCCTGGCTAACGTAGTTCCAGCGACTCTGGTGATGACCCAACGCGAAAAGCTGCAACAAACGTTGAGGTTTAATTCCATCCGAAGTGTTTTACCACCAACTATCCTTCCCATTACCTAAGAAACCTTCATCTCATCATTCCAATATCTCATCAATAATTCATCCGACACCAATAAATGTTAGTTATCATTAAAGTGCGTCGTTAAACCCAATATAAATAAATTATATTCTCTGCTTAAAATGCGTTATAGCTTATGCTTCTTCACTCCGTTGGTACAGTTTCGTAGACGAACAGAACAGTCTTACCGGTGGCAGCGGGGCTGTTCCTGTCAGCTGCGAGTACTGCCTGAAGACGTCTTTGGGTTTCGGTCCGAGCATGAAGAAAGTATCGATCATTCCGCTCTCGGACATGAAGTAAGCATCTACTCGAGGCTCGTCAGTGTTGTCGATATCCACCCAAGTCTCGGCGGAGTTCAACCAGAATACGCCTGATGTGCGGGATGTACTGGAAAATAAGGATATAAGGGACATATTAGGGACAAGAAACCACATTAGAGGTAGCGATAATGAAGTTTGTGAGAAGTGTAGCCACGCAGGGGCCTGACGAAGGTGGAATGAAAGAGGAGTAGCAATATAGAGAAGGAATTTGGAGTGGAGAGACCATCACTATAAGTGATGGAATACAATTATACAAATATGAGGAGAATGGAAGAAAAGATATTTGAAAAGCCAGATAAATTGAAGTGAGAAGAAGTGGACAGACCAAGAAATAGAAAGAAGTACAGGGAGTAAACCGAGGAAAATTTGGTCGAGGTGGAAAGTGAGGGGTAAAGCAAGAGGGTATGTGGAAGGAACTTAAGGAAAATATATCGCGTTGACTAGACCATATGAAAAGAAGAAGAAAGGGAAGTAACGGGGATAAAGAGGAAATAAGACCCGGAACTAACAGAATTCGAGCCTCCCTTATTTTCGAAGATGAAGACATTCTTCACAGTCTGCCCCAGTATATAAATTATGCATCTGGATTTTAGATGAAAAAAAAAAGTCAAGTAGGGACAAGTTATTTTTATTTTGAAGGTAACTTCAACATGGTGCATTTTGATGTAACATTCTGAGTAGCTTTTAAAAATCACTGAAATAAAAATCTCAAGACTTGTATCATATAATGTAAAGTTTTTTTTGGGGGACCTTTTTGTTATAACATCTAGGCTCTCTACTTTTTGTGTACGAATTATTAACATACTACCCCATGATCCGGGAACGATAGAACGCGTAATGCAACTCACCTATGAGCGACAAGGACGGGAACAGCTCCGTATAACGCCATGCCGTTGTCCAACTCGTAATAAGCAGTGTCTGTGTTGTACAGCCGATATGGATCCGTTGTCCTGAGGGCAAGACAGTGTCTATATAGTTTCACGAAGTCAAGAAGGTTCAAATTCTTTCGAAACAGAAACTTCTTGAAATGTTTAACAATGGAAGTTAGAGAAGATAAATCAATTGTTTGTATCTCATAGTCAAACATGTGTTGAAATGTCTAAAGACAGAATTCAAAAAATTAATGGCTTGTCAACAGAGGGGTATTTGAATATATCATAAATATCAACTAGACATAGAATATGTTGGTTAATTAACTGGATGCTTGTGGACATTTTAGTATCAAACTCGCGATTATGCCTACCTAGATGAACACTAAAATCTTGGACGGTAAAAATATGTTTTTGTCCACGTTCCTCAAGAATCCTCAAGTGATTTAGAATCTCCGTTGTTTTTAATACTAGGAAAACGCAGAATCAGCGTTGTGAGATGAGCGTAGAGGTATGGAAATCTGAGATTGAAAAATATTTTATCAGCTCAATCTACATCTACAGACCTTGGATTACTTCAAATGTTGAAAAACCTTACCTGGACCACACTTTGGTTTGTCTTACTTGGTAGATTTCAGAGGGAACGAGTCTGCGTGTTCAGGAATGCCGTAAGCATGGTTAGCTCCGTTGAAAGTGAAGTCCATGGCAATGGCTGACGGGCCGTAAGGAATGGCGTCTCGGTGAGAATTGAAGACCTCCTCCCACGACTGCTTTTCTTCAGCCACTCTGTTGATCAGTCACACGGTGTGTTTTCAGGACGTTGTGTTCAAGACATTCATAGTAAAAGAAAGTAACTGATTATTCTACGAATATCCTCCATAAAATACATAAAAATCAAGTTTCAATGTTGATGAAGAAAAATATATATATATATATTAAATGGTAATACTGTACATACTATTTGTGTTGAAATTTGCCCTTCTGTGGTGAGAGTAGGTGGTTCTGAGAAGAACCTGGTTTTTCGGTGTAAAACTGTGTGCCATCTTCAGGAGTCGTATTGGTCTCATTGTGGACTCAGAATTGAAACCTCAACGAGACCAGAACAATTTCTGAAGATAGCGCACAGTTTTGCACCGAAACGTCGAGAAACCAGGTTTTTTCCATGCTCATCAAAGAAGGACAAATTTCACCACAACCAGTATTACCATCAACGACCGGCCTTCAAAACTTCGGACATCACATATATACTCAAACATATATATATATATATATATATATATATATATATATATATATATATATATATATATATACATATATATATTTATTTATATAATTGCTCTCAACTCTATCAACAATTAGGTTATATGGAGGTGATAACAAAATGATGATAGTGAAAAGACGTTTACAAAAACACATTCCTATTCAGCAGGAGTCGAACACGCACCCGTCTGGCTACTATTCTAACAAAATAGAAGTATGACACCTGGCTTCACTTCTGGACGACGTCACAAAGTGTTTCAACTTCCAGCGTCGGTCTGATACTCACAAGTAATGTTCGAACGTCATCAATCCTCGAGCGTTGGCCGTAATCACCAGCTCATCACGTGCGTACAACTCGACGCGGAATGGAGCTGCAGATACCTTCACTCGGTTATCTCCGGATTGCACCATGACGTAATCATCTGTTCTCTCCACTATTTCGAGGCTGGAACACAGAGACGGGAAGATACTTGATGTAGTTAGTGTTATGCTTGTATCGAAGAAGGAAGAAGGTCCCCTACAAACTGAATTAATATAAAAACTTTGATAATTGTCGAGAAATTCATTGCAGCAGCTTTTGAAATAGGTAGTTGTGTTTCTAATCGTAAATCTCACCATGAAGAAATCACTGACTCTCCAATTAAGTTATCTCATTAATTAACTATCTGAAGAATAATAACAAAACACTTCATGTAAGTTCTCTAGTCAACATTGTTATCAGCACTCAAATCAAAAGCGATACAAACAAGAGATTATATTGAATAAAACTAATACTTGTAGATTAATTGATGTTCATAAAATCAGCAGCAAAACATCAACTATATAATACAATTTATTAAAATGGAATTACGCCGCCGTTGCAACACTTTATTTTTCTCGCTTCAAAAAGGCCATGTTATCTTGAACTTATGTACCAATGGAATCAGTAAACTTCATTATAGTTTTTCTACTGAATTTATTATCCTCATAGTTGGATGATAGAAACGAAGACGCAATTTGAGAGGAGAAGAGGAGGAAATTTGGATAAAATATTTCCTTCAAATGAATTATCCACGAACTATTATCCATAATACAACTTACTTGACCTCTAGAGGATCGCGAACCAAGGAATACTCGACCTGGTATCTCGGACGCAACGGAGTCGCCTCGTTGATCGTCATGCGGAATTTACCGTCAATAAGAGATATCAGTTTGAAGCTGAAGTTGACACCATTAACAGTGTTAACAATCTCAGCTTCAATATGCGTTACATATTCCTGTAAAGTATTCAGCTGTAGTTCGTATGGAGAGATGCCAGACTCAACGGCGCGACAACGACTAGAACACAAAATAATTCCCAGAGTTATTGAAATACTACTAGGCTGTCTCGATGAGCGTAAAGGGCATTATAAGCTTTCCGCGTAACGTCAAATGGCGACAATGAATGGCGCAATTTTGCAAGATTTTGCTATGATGAACAAAGGCAATAACAAATTCTAACTAGTATTTTGGAGCCACAATAAACTAGTATCTGACATTTCCGACACCGGCAGACTTCACGCAGGCTCGTAAATGCACGGATTTACGGAATGTTCCAAACAGAACAGACGTCTGATCGAGACACACCAATATTAGTATACTTACCTTGATACATCCCTACTAACGTATCACTTTATAAAGTTAGCCAATTAATGGGGGGGGGGGTTGATTAATTATTTTTTCAGGCAATACTCTTTTTGATTAGTTCATTTTTTCGGACACCTTTTCCAGACAGTTTGTTTTGCAGACAGTTTGTTTCTTGAAGAGTAGATGCCCTGTAGCCAAGTTAAAATACATCAGTTCCAGATGAAAATGTATTTCTTATAGTTAGTTGACTTACGTGCAGAAATCGCTCTGTTCACAAGTTTTAAACATATCATGATTCACACCGCTCGTGTGGTTTATCAGAAGAACGCTCACGAAGAGACTCCATAATGCCAACCTGAAAGAGATATACGCATGTTCAGTTTAGTCTAGTTTAGTTTATTGAGCTTTTGGATTCATAAATGGAATAAATATAGGCTATTTATATGTGATCCTGAACAATCATTAGCCTTCAAAATACCACAGCACCACAGCTCTTCAAAAATGTATTTATTTCATTTCATTTTACTAGACATCTTTCAACTCGCATGAACACAAGTATACCTGAGTACATGTACAAGAGATTTAGGTCTGCAATCATTTAGATAGTGCTCTTTTATATGATTCCTCCGTTTCTTGAAGAGTGAACTGTTTTGTCTTGTGCAGTGATTTACAAGAAAGTTTCTCGTATGATTCACGTTTATTAGCAGAGAGCGGCAGTATCTTAAGACATATTTATCCATGATAGTATCTTGAATACAGACAGTATTTTTTATCTTGAACATATTTTTTCGATATCATACAAATATAATTATCCAGGTGCTTCATAGCCAAGTATCTTGAACCTTCCATTTAAAAAAAAAATAGAAACATACTTTTTCACCAACAATTTCACAAAGTAAATGTATCTCTAATTGTTATTTTTACACAAGAAGTTTAAGTGTGATACATGTTGAGAAAATTAGCCTTCTCCTCCCTCCCAACATACCCTTGTATCTTGTAACTTACATAACTACATCTAAAATATTTCTATTTTGTATCTTGATGCAATTTTTTAGAATCTTGACCAATCTTTGTTTATTACAATTTGCGGTAGATCTAATTTAGGCTTACCTCATCATGTCGGTAGACAACCTATGCCTTGATTGTCGGGGGTAAACTATGTGTGCGTGGTGCTGGTAACGATACCGTTGACGGTTTGAAACGATTATTGTGATTATTATTGTATTACCATCAAGTATATAGTTGATGGTATTACATAGGGCTCACAGAGTACTTATCTTCATCTCGAGATTATACAAAGATTCTCAAGCAACTTCAATCACTCTCTTGATTTTATCTCTTGATAAGATATAAGTTTTTCATTTGATTACTGTGTAAAAATTACTGTGTAAAAATAGAAGGAAATCAATGATGATTAGATGTGGTTGACAAATGCACAGAAACATATGACTTTGACATGATTGTTTTTTAATTTCATTTTTTTCTATTTCAACATTATTGACTATTATATTTATAACTTGACTTATTTAAATATTCATACTTTTATATTCAAATGTAGGTCTACACATGAGTGTGATTGTGACTACAATTAATATGGAATAAAAATATATTATTATTATTATATATTTTTTCATTTAGATTAGAAATAGCGAAGGATGTACTTTGAATGTACTTCACTTATTGAAATCACTCAAAATCACTTATTGTGAACAGATTAAATAGAGGAAGAAAAGATTGAAGAAGAATTTTCTAGGGATATTATTTTGTAAGTACTTAAATGTATTCATGTAGGCCTATTTATATTTGATAAGTGTTGGTCTAAGCCTAGTTTATCATTTATAATAAATTGATAAATAGCATGCAGTTAAAACACATCAAATGAAAAAGGAACTTGTGCACTATTGCTCCATCAATGATATATACATGTAGGGTCAAATGTGAATATTATCTGATTTGATAGGCCTATGCCTAGGTCAAGCCATGGTCAAGCCTAGATAAACAATTCATATTTGATGTCGGATTTGATAGATATTTGATGGATTATTTCGGAATCTGAAGGATCATGAATAAAATAATAATGAAATTATTTACAAAAACAATAATGTATAGCCATGCAAATTTGAAATGCATTTATTATTTACAATACTATATAGATCTAATCCAAAAACTCTATATAGCCTTAGAAATTAATAGATCCGTCTTATTCTTATTTGACATATACAATTATTACAAAATTATTTCTTTCTCTATTTTTCTATATAATTTTTATTGTATTTTGCATTTACAATACTTTTTACAATGACAAGAAAGCATCACATTCACACATCACACGTTAAAAGTGTCTTGATCAACTTCTAAATTACTACCATTTAGAAACAAATCACCGTTAACTTCGTTACTTTTTTTCTTCGCAGAGTACTGTCTTACATGATGATTAGCTACTTCCAAGACAGTATCGTCCAAAGTCAAAGAAACGGATTCGACTGGTATCACAGAATCCATCAAGGTCTTGATGGCATACGCATGTTCGCTAATAGCATCCAACACTCCCAACGGTAGACTCCGTACGTTCAATTCCATAACGGAGCTTTGCAGCAAAGACATCAACGTATCCTGTTTCATTTGTCGTTCTTCGCAGATCAAGCTTACCGAAGCACTTTCTACTTCCTGGAGCGGTATCAGTTCGTTTTGCTCGCTACTCTTTTGTACCGCGGTGCCGACACGAATAGAGCACGCTACGTTACGAATATCTTTGTGTGTTAGCAGGTGAACACGTTTGACACTATCATCACGATTATTTTTAATGTTCTCTAGAATATCTTTTGGCGTGGCACCCAATGCTAGTTTTTCGGCAATAACATCTTTATCGAGTTTCGATATTTTTAAATGTTCTAGTTGTAAATTATGTCCGTAATGTGTTTTGAAATGTTCTACAAGAATGCAGCCGTTACACTCTCGCACGATTATAGACGCCGTACAGTGATACCCAATCTTACACGTACCCTGAGCTTTTAGCTTCCTCTTGCGCTCCTCCTTCGGACTGACTTTCTCTGTTCTGAAACCGCTTCTATTGCAATAGTAGTATGTACGTTTTGCCCCAGATGAATTTCGAGCACCGCATTGCAATATAAATGAACAAATGTTTGCTTCTTCGACACAGGTTTTCCACAGCTCAAACTCTGAAACAAAAGTTACACACGATTAAAAGAAACACAAAATCTATACATCAGTTTCAGGATCTTGTCGAGTCAATTGAACGTAATGAGTGTTTCAAAAAACGGATTTATCTTTATAGTTTGCCACTTGTCCTTATAAGATGTACACACCTTCGCTTGATTTAAACGTGAGTTTTTCGAACTCCATATTAATTCCATGGTACGCTGAAAGATGATCTCGGAGATGTGATATGAATCGAAAAGTTGCATCGCAGTCACTTTCTCGGCACTTGACATTGTTCTTCCGATCGTTTACTAACACAGTGAGTTTGTGTACTTTTCGCACATGTGCAACTAGAGTCTTTTTTGATTGGAAATATTTTGAACAAAATGTGCATTTCGCTGTTTTTGACTTCCTGTTCGACCTGTGAAAACACCAGTTTCAGATTATAAGATCACAGAAAATAAACGGAACAATCAAACAACAACAACATATTATCAAAGGTTATGAGTGAGGTTTATTTTTCTAACCACCCATTGAAGTTGTTTTGGTTGATGTTTTATGGGATTTGGTGGAAAAATGGTACATCTTTATGGATACTTCTATGCATACTCTAATCCATCAGATTCAAGTAAGTTTTAGAAGATTAAATAATAACGATTCTTGCGTGAAGACAAGTGTGCGTGCGGTGTATTCATTCAATAGATCTTATCAATATCTTTTAACAAACACCACTTTCAGGGGAAATTGATCGATCTCTCAATTTTTGATAAATTGATGTACTAATGAGTACGTATCGATAAAGTAATTTTTATTTTTACAAATCCCCCCATAAACAGATTTACAATAAGTTGGGTTTGAAAGCATTCCATCACAAATGAATGTTTCCAAGCAAAATAATTGACAGACCCTATTCCCACGAACATCAACCAAATCTACTAAATTCCCACAAACTGTTCGTGCCGACTAACACTAGATGAGACTAACATAACATTACCACGTACCATCGTTCGGGTCGAGGCAATAGCAGGCTCATTTTAATTGCACGTAGACAATTCGATCTTCAGGCTCGTCCGAATAGAAGTGTGGCCACGCGGCACTGCTAATGCCACAACCTGAACGTCGGTTCAAGGGTCGTGGGAATAGACACGTAGAAATGAATTTGTGTCAATCCTGTCCGAGCAGATTTGTGTTAGATGAATCATTAAATAGAATCACGAAGTGGGGTTTTGATGAAGTTATGATGGGCTGAGTGAGGTTATGGTTATTTGTCCAGCATATTTTCTAGGTACACCAAAATAAAATACTACACATTAACTTACGTATTATTATTAGGTCTAGGCCTAGGCCTAGTTCGACTTGTAGACGCGTTTTCCGAGAATGATGCCATTCTGCCAAAATTATTTTTGACAATAACATTACCAAAATCGTCAGTGGCTAGGGCCGGGAATAGATCTACGAAACAGCACGACAGCTTCCATCTAGGCCTAGCTAGTAGGTACGTCGTGTGATAATAGGACTAGGCTACCTAGGCTATTTATTAGTTAGATAATTTACCAACATTGCTTTCATGTCTTCTCATTTTTTGGATATTTTCAATCTAAACTAAATCAAATTGAATGACTTTAGGGGTATGCCTACGGCACTGTGTTATTATTCAGTCTAGCCAACAGTGAGAACTAAGAATCGTACCTGTCAAAAATTCGACTGTCAATGTCAGCTGATCGACCACATTCCACAAGTGTTTTGACAAGGTGTCAAATGACAGTTCTGAAAAATAGTACATTCACGAAGTAAAATATATGAAGATCTTTGAGTACATTCACCGAGTATTAGCATCGACGTGCTGTGTTGGGTTATTTAAAAATTAGTTGTTCATAAATTGACTAACAATGGAATCGGAATTGACAGGTAGATCCTAAACTATTGAGTCTTCTTAAACTTATTCAATTATTTACTCATTTTCAATTAACTTTGGCCTGGAAGAGGCGACCTATGGGAGTTGTGTGCCTTTATATCTTGCACATAGATAGGCTGAGGTCTATGTGCATTATGCCTACGAAATTATATAGTATCACTTATCGCACTGTGTAGTCTCAGGCCTATACCATTGCCTATACCAAATTGTTCTAGTCGACAGCTAGGATTATAACCTAACAAGAATGTCAAATTGGATAGCTTACCCCATGTGCATTCACGTATATTCCTACAATTAGGACTAGCGTGGGAGGCCGGAGCACACGCTACACAGCGCACGCACTAGTTGGTTGTGTACGGTCCACCTTGGTTACTTGCCCACTTCATGTACAATCATTCTGTGGTAGACTGGCAATATTACATTACCCTTCGTGCCGTGTAAAGTTAAAAGTTGAAAGTTGAAAAGTTTTAAAGTTGTAAAGTTGTGCGTGTAAAGTTTTTCGATGTAAAGTGGTTGTTTCTGCTTTTTAAAGAAATTATATGTCGAAAAGTTCAAGCAAGCCACATGTTAGGATATGTTTGTAGACTTGAATTAAGAAAATGTTTATATGGCCTGATACAAAAATAACTGTTGCAGAGAATAAACTCCAACCACTCTCTCATATTCTATGCTGAATCAATAAAATAATAACAAGAAGAAAAGCTGAAACCATCTTTCTTGTCTTTCGCCACAACGCGGCATTTTGTAATAATCTTAGAATTATTATAAAGGAAAGGAAAGACCTACTCTCTATGTTGTGTACAGCCTGAGTGGTACAATGAAACCATATAGTACACTGTGTATAGAGATCGGCAATTGACCAGTCAAAAAAGTTTTGGACAAATAACCGAGATTTTGACCAAAAGTTGATCAAAATCATTTAACCGAATTTTTCTTTTGGTTCCAAGTGGTCGTCAGCACCCTTCTCGAAGCAGCAGCGGACAAAGATGAAGGAGTTCGTGAAGCTGTCATCACATCTTTACGGAAACTAGCAAAGCGACATCCAAGATGTGTTCTTGAAAATGCGGTAACTTTTCGTAAACGAAACCCAAAGGTAATTTATTCACATCTTTGTTTTCCTGATAGATAAGACTAGAAAGGGTCAACCAATAAACTATTTATATTCTCTGCGTATAACCCGTTGTTTGAATGTCGTCCTCTCTTCAGCTTACAGCGTCACACCTAATGACTCTTCTACAAACCATGGTACAGATCTGTCAGCAGAAACACTCGGACTTTGACGCAGACACCTTGACGCTCCTCATCGAGTTCAGTGTCGACGAAATGACAAACAACAGAGATTATCTGCCAGACTTGCAAATGCCTGCTTCAGACATCTTAGTTGCCCTAGGGCAAACTCACTGCAACCAGGTAACACAAACATCTTGGACATCTGCGTCACAGTCTTGTCGTTTTATGTCATAATGATTGTGATTATTGTTTACTTAAGGGGGTTCATGCATGGTGCTTATAAAAATAGAGAAATTCACCTTCACTAATTTTTTCTATGTTCAAAAACTAGTGTAATTGAATGAAAAGTTCACATCTCCAAGATAATTTTATGCTCTTTAATTAATATGACATTCTATTTCAATGAATTCAATCAGTTTTAAAATGGTATGTCAATGAATAAAAAGAATGTCGTGAAATTTTCATTGACGTATTATCTCAAAACTGATTGAATTCACAAAAATAAAATGTCATATTTATTATGTTTGTCCAATGCAGAATTGTTTTGTTGCTAGGTGATGGAGGGACTACTGAAACACTTTCAGCCCGGTATATTGCCTCACTACACCATCTTGCACACTATGGGCGCTCTCGCGTCTGCCAACGTCTTCGGAATTATCCCGTTCATTAAGGCTACGCTCGGTGCGATGTTGCCCATGATGGGAATGCTACGGAACGATGCGATGAAACAGGTGTTCGCGTGCAGTACGTTGTCAAACTAATTACATGACTCTGATTAATATTTATTCTGCCCAATATCGACATGTTTTATGTTTTATTTAATTTCTGTTATCTTTCTTGTTTTTATTTGTATGCCCTCAATTGTATTTTTATTATCATTATACGAATCTATATTGATATTATTGGGTTTAATCATTTAGGGGCCTAATCTAATGATAACTTGAGTCAATTAGCATCGGTTAATGATGATCCATACTCCATAGAATAGGATAATGTGCTGCTATTACTATTAAATTATACTTAGCATACCTAATCAGTAAATACTGTACTGTAATTTTAGAATATTAGTGTAGGTACTTATCCGATTTTATTCCAACATATTCATACAGATTCTAATTGTATGAGTATTCTTTCGAATATTTTGTGCAATTCATACTAGACATAGTACTGGAGTTCTTAAAATAACTTTCATATTTGTTATGAATTTATTACATGCCATCAAAAAAATACTAGGAAATGAATAAAAAATACAATAAATGCAAATAAATTATTGAATCAAGTTCACAAATAATCCTACAAGTAGGATGTAAAATCTAACAATGATATTTACCAAAGTTCCACATCTTATATTCAAGCAATCTTATCGTAGTTGATAAACTCTAATTGCATGTTTCTCTTTCAGCTCTTGGTAAATTCAGCGATGCGGTGTTGGAGTACTTGGCAAATATCGACCAAGCGCCAGACTCGACCGTCAACAAGGAAGCGTACGAAAGTGAAATAAGTATCTCTTATGACGTCCTCGTTAGCTCTTGGCTTAGCACGAGAGAACCAAAGGTACGGTGTAGTGAGCGGCTAACGCACGTTGACCTTACTGTGTTTACTCTAAAATCATTCAACTTGTTTGTTGAGCAACTTTTTTGTGGGGTGCTTCATCCAACACCAACTAAAAGCCGATATTGCCTATTTTAGACAAGAAATATAACAAAAATCATGGCCACTGATTGGGTCTTGTTTAAATAAGTTTTTTGATGAATGAAGGCCTATTCACAAGAGAAATTAGCAAGAAACTGACTCAAAAGTTGAGTTTACTGTTTATGTCTTCTATGAATGGACCTTGACTATTTAATTTCTCAAGGGCTATATAACATCATTCCTAATTAAAATTAGGAAAACATAATATGATTTGCCAACTGACGAAGCTGAGCTATGTTTCCTCTACCGCATTCTTTCTTTAATTTTCGTGGAGATGTCCCCCTCGTCTCGTAAGCGATTACTCTTGTACGCTCGTAAGCTCATAGAGCCCCGCCCTGACACCTCGTCATTCCTCGTGTGAACTACGAGCGTTTGTTTAGGTGTGCGAGACAGTTCTCCAGGCCATCGGCCCGATGTTCTCGCTCTTGTCGTCCAGTAAAGTGGCGGAACAAGTGCCCCGACTGGTACCGACCTTGTTGGGACTGTATCGTCGCGGCGTAGATCCGTACCCCGTTACTCAGTGCCTTGCTACGGTGCTGCTGGTGGCCATCGAAGTCAACAAGAATACACTCGATCAGCAGATGGATAATCTGTTGAGTACGATGTTCGAACTGGTACGTCCTCCGATGGTTTGTTTACTATTTCCACACTATTCGTTAGATACAGTATGGAAAGTAGCTTATTATTAAAATACTGTTTTTTGGTTTCTCAATTGTTTTGTTGTTGTACTTATGATCCACCGGACGTTATTGTACTTGCAGGTCTGTACCTCACCCGATTACGCTCAACCGCTGACAGTCAAGAATCATTACGAGGTGCTACGATGCTTTGACAGAATAGGTGAGACACACTCAATAACCCACGTGATCGTACGGATACTTGTGTGCTTGCAACATTCCATGGACGGGCATAAGTATCCAACACAACTCCAATACCAACTATAGGCCTAGGGATTGTAAGAGGAGGCAATAGGTTCTACATTTGTCAATTATTTCTCAGCTGGCCACTTCTCCGACAAGGTCGTTGACCTCCTGATCCAGCAACTGAAGTGTCACAACGAGCGCGAACGTTTGAAGGCGTTGTTCGTCGCGGCGCACCTCGTCAACTCGTCCGACAGCTGTATACGCTCTCGAGTGCCCGACCTTGTGGCGACCTTGAGACAAATGCTGGCCGACCACAGTGTCAAGGTCAACAAGGTGATGCTCAAAGTGATCGTCGCGTTGGCGCACCGGGGGTATCTAGCGGACGGAGAAGGCAAGAAGTTCGTTGAGTTTATCGTCAGACATTGTTGTCCGTCTGCAACAACAGCGGTGAGTAGAGCCGTAGAATGTGACTGTACATATTGAAGTTGTCAGTAAAGTTCCTAATTTGTTTTTTAAATATTTAATCGACTAATAGCAAGTCATTCTACATACAGCAACAGATTTGTAGAGAAAAATTGAAATCTACGTCACACAGCTAAACAATAACGTTTTGTAATGCTGGTAGGCTCTGAATTTCAATAGTTTGTTGAAAAGTTTGTCAAGCCAACTAATACAATATTCAGTCAAATCGATAAAAAAAAAATAAAAAAAAAAACACAGGAAACCAATGTAGATAACAAGCTAACAGTTGATTGAATAACTTTCAAAGTATAGCAAATGATTCAGAAGTAAATGGAACAGTAAAAACTAGAAATTAATAATTATCTTGTACAACTTTCACTGAAGACAAGGAAATTGTATTAACATAAACTAACAGTAACTAGTACTGACAGTAACATACAGTTCAAATACAGTGTAATCAGTTGAATGATAACACACACACACCTTGTCATTCAACTATGAAATAATATACAGTGAAACCTCTATGCATCGTTCCCAGATCCATCATTTTCCTACTTGTATCGTTCATTTATTCTCACCCCGCTCCCGAATAATCAATGTTATTTTCCTGGATGGACTGTTTTCCTGGTCCCTTGAGAAACAATGGAAAGAGGTTTCACTGTAATTTTTTCACTGTCAATCAATATTCTTTGTATTCTTTCAATACTTTCTTTCAATACAGCCTGTTCATCTATTAGCGTGACAAGTCTTTTGGCTTGTCATTCTTCCGAAGCTCGAACAATATTATATAAGAAAACCTTTAGAGAACTTGTGTGTTTTGAATCAGCAGGTTGGTAGGGACGGTGATCAATCAGAAGATCTGCATGAAACAAGCGCCAACACTCTCTACCTGTTAGCGACGACAGTGCCGCAGTTCGAGAGCACTCTGTGGCCTCTTCTTTTGACCTTGCTCGTGACTAGTCAGTACACGCCAGCGTGCGCCACCATAGCGTGGTCACTGGCGCATCTGGCGAGCAGGCGCAGGGATGAAGACACCTTCGTTGAGAACGAATCAACAAAGATGACAGGTTTGTTGATTTGTTTATTACGTATAAGCTTGTTGATGTATACATAGTAAAAATATGTGCTCCATCAGTATTATATATAATAAAGTGTTAGCTCTACCCACTGTTTTTCAAGGCACCAGGAAAATAAATCATGTATGCAGGAAAATATAACATTGGTTATGGAATTACGGTCGTAAAAAATTTATGATATAAGCGGAAAAAAGGTGGGTCCGGGATCGATGCATAGAGATTTTACTCTATTAGTTGAAAACCAAGTTAATATATAATGATACACAAATGAATAAAAATAATTGAAGCCAATAACAATGAGCGCAAATAACCATTGCGTCCATTTACATTACAACTGTATGGATATATTTCATTATGAATGTGTGTACATTTTATACCCAGTATTTTTTTTTGTTTAAATCTAGCTCCAGAGTTAGAGCATATTCCATATTCCAGCAATATTCCAGGAAGCTCATCAATGTCAAGTATGTTGTTATATTGTGATGTTTTGTTTTGTTGTGGTTTGTTGTTATGTTGTGGTATGTTAATATGTTGTAAATATGTGTTGCAAGCTTCTATTACAGCTTGCTTCGTCTATATTACTGGTCAAAACGTTCACTGTTTCAGTGTTCATTTGTGACTTGTTAAATGGTAAATGTCAATATATTGACAGCTTACTAGAGTGGATTTCTGTACTAAATCATAAATATTCTAACCAGTTGACAGATTGCTATATATATTCTAGATGTCCTTTCATAATTGTAGTAAGTGTTAGAATAATTTTGCTCTAACTCGATATTTAAAATACATAACTGAGTGATCTTTCTCCATTTAAACATTTCAAGAGTATAATAGAATGCTTGACAAAATAGAATGCTCGAAAAAAGATATAAACCTAGAAACTAAAACTTTCTCTTTCTTAACGCATTTAAACATTTAAATCATAGAATGCTTGACAAAATAGAAGGCTTGAAAAATATATATATAACTAGAAACTAAAACTTCCTCTCTCGTAACGCTTGAAAAATAAAATGCTTCAAGTAGGCCCTACCAGAAAATATAAAGTTCAAAACTAAAATCATGAATTTGCTAGTTGCATCTATTGGAAATTTCAATTAATAATATGTATACCAGTAATCTTCAAATTATTGTAACTAATCAATATTAACAATCATATAATATTAGTTTTACGGTATTTCAGGCCTAGTAGGCTTATTTACTTATTGTTTATTAATTATTACCCACAAGTATGCAGATCAAGTTGATGGTCATGGAATTTAGCTTACTACTATGTATAGGATAGGCCTAAGTAATGTTTTGATACAAGTTGAAGTAATATAAAGGTGAAATTATTTCCTTATGTGGTTGATTTGGATTTGTGATATAAATAAAATAGAGAACAATTCCAGTATACATCATTGATATTGTTGTAATATAAGCTTCGAACGATGTTGCTTAAACCGGTGGTTGTCGTAGATGTTCCCAGCCCCAATGTTGTGTTTGGTCGCTGCCTGGCGCTGCTGGGAAGCCCGCTGCGGTCGAATCTAGGCATCCACGTGTTGACCTTCTTGAAGAACTACGTGCAGTACGTCAGCCGACTGTTGAAACCACTCTGGGAACAGACAATTCCGGAACTCATTCAACATCTGAAAGGTAATCGCCGCTTTCACATTTCATCAATACTGCACTAGGGTGTACCTGTATTAGCCCTATTTTATTATTCTCAAAGATTAGGCCTATATCCCATTTTTTATCAACTTTTAAAACTTGTTTCCAAATCAATTCTAAAAATGACGGTGGGATTGTTCATATTGTGCACCAAAAGGCCAATCTTATCACCCCAAAAGAATAATTACAATGTGAATTATTTAACAAGCTGATTTAGTTGAGAGATACTGAAAAATTCGTGCATTGCGTAACGAGATAAAAATAACCATAATTAATTTGTGTATACAAAAAATATTTCTACGGTAGGCCTACCAACCATATTACAGACTATTAGAAAGTAAGTATTTTAAAGCTATAGAATATCTTGTAGGCTTGATGGAAACCAAATTCCCTGTAGTGAAATAATGTATTCATATATTATTACTCATCTACAGGTTCGTCAAGATGCCGTCTGTGTCCCGTTTGTGCCAGTAGATTATTACTTAGTCCTTGACTTGAATCAAGTTGTTTTGTTTCTCCCCCAGAGTGCAGCAGTAGTGCGTGGTCGGATCGAGTCTGGGACGACCTAGTGCTCGACTTTGTTTCGGCCTCGCTACGAGAGGTGGGAGAGGAGAAGTGGACGCTGGGATTCGGAACGAAACTGATGGAACAAGTCCCGCTGTACACGGCGTATCCGTGCGAGCGCGGCATGTTGTTCAAGTGCCTGGCAGTCACCGTCTGTCATACGGCCGATAAGCAGTTCATCAATCAGAGTACAGATGTCATTCTTGGTACGACCAGGCAACATACGGCCTTGGAAAGCAAGGTGGGTTCACGTTTGACCGTGAAAACTACGACAGAATACGCTCTTAAATACAATATGGCTGGCACAGTGTAAAAAAAAAATTGTTGTAATAGATTTGCTTATAAGTAGGCTTAAAACTTGTTTGAAGCTCATCACCTAACTCGATACTGTATAGTTTTGAGGCGCAATTGGTTAAACTACGGTAGATACTTTTAAGAAAAATGATTTCGTCATTTTGAAAACCCTCAAGAATTACACAGAGGGGAAATTTTTAATAAATATTTTCTCTCAATGAATTCAAATTCCGTCGGAATTTAATAACATGAATGATACACATTATTCCAAAGTTTTACATAAATCGGATAAGCTATTAGGCAGGTAGATTTTTTTTCACATCAATTAAAGCTATCTAGTTTACTTTTGAGGAGATCAACAAGTAGGCCTAAAGCTAATTACGTAAGACGATTGAAATGTAATCAATGGTAAATCAATAAGGCAATGAGTTAATAGAGTCAAAATCTACTTGTTTGTAATTTGTATAGCTTTTCATTACATCTCCTATAAAATCTCGCTCATCATACAACGCATATGCTGCGTTTTCGTAGTTATTACTATCAGTAGTAGTAGTAGTAGTAGGCCTATTATTATTATTTATTATCATTAAGTGCTGTTCCGTGTCTCACGCAGGCATGTGCCCGAGCTCTCGGCATCTGCGCCCGCCGCCACCTCGAGTTTGTCCAGCTCAAGTTGGCTCACCTGATGAAAGACGAGCTGTCTCGCAAGTCCTCTAAGATGCTGGGTTTCATGAAGGACGTGAAGCAGGAGAGCGAGATGGAGCGCACGCGACTCACGTTGCTGCTCGCCTACGGCCAGGTGGCGCTAGAAGCACCCGGCGTTGACCTTCTGCCGCAAGTTGAGGTCAACATGGTCAACTGGGTGGTGCAACAGCTTCAGGTGGCCAAGGTAGTGTTATCTAGAAATTTTAAAACTGAATTCATCTTTGCTTTTTTCTACTGTTTTACATTTATTTATTCGTTTATATTGGGTTTAGACCCAGTTTTACGAATTGATGCTTAGTGGATTAGGCAATAATTAGCGGATTAACTTGTTATCGCCCTTGGTTACATTTCTTTGTTTGTATCTTTAACTAATAGTTATTGGATTAGTGCATAACTAAGATTCGTAAAGCTGGACCTTAACGATGCATTGGTAACTATGAGTATGACCAAGTCTAACTGTATAATAAGTCGCAGTATATCTAATTTTTTTTTTGGGGGGGGTGGGGGTAGAAAAGCCCTTGTGGTACCCCGTTCAAACGATCCTACCTTATTATTCATCCTTAGCTTTAATTGGGATGCAACGAGTTTGTGTCAAGTTTTACTGTTGAACAAAATGTCCCTGGTTTTTCTTTTCAAAAAGTGATCACCCTATTATAGGCCTACATTCGTCTCACTCTGTTACTTCTCTAAGGTAGGATCTTTCAGTCTGTACAAGTGATCCGTGTGTTCTAGGACCTACCGATACGTGAAGCGGCATTGAACACGCTCGGAAACATAGCAGAAGCTCTCCATCCTAACCGCAACAGCTTACGATTCGAGCTGCAAAGTCGTATGCAGATCTTGACGCTAGTTTTGAATCAACTTCATCAGGGGCAAATGTTTCCGACAATACTACAAGTTGCCACCAAGCTCATGTATCCTTCAAATACAGCCAAACATTGTGATTTTCAGAGAACTTGAAAGGAGTATTACAAATTAAGAAAAGCAAATGTCAATTAGTAGTTATTGTGATTTTTTTGCTCTAAAACATTATAGACCCACTCAATTCTATTAAAACATTGAAAACTGTAGATCAATAATATCTTGAAAATTTCATACAATTGTGCTGTAATGCCATATGGTACTCATTGACTGCAATTTTCATTCATTTGTTTTCATCGAGTTCAATGTCGCACTTTATTGATACCCAAGATCTAGTGACGTTGGATGAATGATGAGATGAAAGTTTATTTTTATTTTTAATGCTGCTCAACGACTCCACCAACAGCTAGCTTATATGGGGGTACGAATGAGCGGGTGATAATGATGTTAGGTGAAAGGACGTTTACAAAAACCTATGCCTTATGCAGGACTCGAACACTTAGATAATGGTAAGGATTGTGGGAAGAAAGACGCCATGGCCTTTATATGTTGACTGTTTCATATCAACACTTAACTGTAATCCAGTAAACTGTCCCCTTGTTTGACGTCTGACGAGCGTATCGGCGTCGTGCGCACGTGTTTCGAACGAGTGTTCGAGCTAGTCACGGCGACCAACGCGACGGACGAACAAGCGGCCGAAATACGTCGACTCAACAACGTGGACAACATTCTGGACAGTCTACGCACTCTGACGAGGGAGCTTCTGCTGGGTTCCGTAACGCCGGCGACGCTAGACGACATCTTCACGCTGCTGGAACCGTGGTTCTCAGCCGACAGCTGGCAACAACGGCTGGCCTCCGTCGAGACGCTCGAAACACTGCTCGAAACATACCTGGATAACGTCACGTTCGGATTCGAAGTTAATAAGAGAAAAAATTATTTATTAGATGTATTTTACTAGGAAAACGTAGCGTGTGTAATGTAAGACAGGCAATCAATATTTATTTGATATGTAATTGAAATCTACGTACCTTGGTAAACATTTGCATGATTTTCTCAAACATGTAAATCATTGTTGTCCTTGTCCTTACTCAGAATCATATATTTTTCATTAGAAATGTTTTTCACTTTTTTTTAATATCTTATTTTTTAAAATATTTTCTAAATTTCTTTCATAATTTCCATTAATCTCCAATACCAATTTTCACCCAAAACAATATAACAAAATGGATAATGCATAGACATATTTTCGAATAGTTTTGCCTGTTTTCAAAAGTTTGACCTGTGGAGCACCCACAAAAAAAAAAAAAAAAATGACCGAATTAATGCTGTTGTCGTCACTCTTCCAATTACGAACAAGACAAATATTTTTTCATTTCAGAACCCGAGCAAGTTTAGCCAGTGTGGTCTGATTGTTGGTTGCATAGTACCCCGGTGCACAGACGGGCATATGGCGGTACGTAAGTGCGCCATCGGTTGCGTCCACCTCTCGTTGTGCATCGCAGCACGGTACGAGGGACATACGACAGATTACGATATCGAGCTCGCAAAAGACCTTGAGAAAATCAAACAACGGATACAGACAGATGATCCAGGGATGCTGTTTAAAGCTACTAGCGATCTGGCCAAGGTGAGAAAACGGAGGATGTACATACATGGTGTCAACGCAATGCATATATTCAACGGTATAACCAGAGGCAAGCATTTTGGGTTTTAATGATAAATGCGAATTGTTTGTGAAGTGTTTTTTCTCCAATATGTTTACGTTTCAGGTCTTCCCAAGTTCAAAAAACCTATTGTCATTTTTGCGAATTTTTGCGAAAATGATGCTTTTTGCTATTTTCTGCGATAATTTCTTCTTAGTCACGAATATTACATAAAAATTAGGATTTTTTTAAAAAGAGCTGTATAAAGAGATGTAAATCTTTTTAAAGGTTCCTTTGTATTTCTTACCTTTGTCCTTCAATGAATAATTCAGAATAACAGTAGGCCTACATAATGGTAATTATTTACCATCAAATCTTATAAAAAAGTCCGTAAGCCAAAATGCGTGAATATTCACCAAAATGGTGAAAAAACTCCGCAAAATGCCTTTTCACCACTAAAAACGATTTTTGTGAAAATAATCAACACCAATTCACCCGTTTCAGCAATTTAAAAACGAAAGCTTAGATTTTTAATTCACCTCAAATGCTTGGTTATCAGTAACGTTGACTGTATCCACTTGTCCAGATAATCTGCGGTAAGCTACCTCACGGTCAGGTCCTCCAGTTCACCGACAGCCTTCTCGACGGTCTGCTGGACTCCCAGTCTTCTAGCTCCAGTGGCTCCAGCGTGTTACTCAACGTCTTTCTCAAGGTCAAGGGAGGGGAGCTGTATCACCACGTCAACGATATAGTGTGTAAGCAGAACCATCTTTATAATCGGCGGCGTACCCGTTTTTTTTTTTTTATATAACGCGAAACATTCAGACTCAAAGCAGCCAGTTAGTTGAGTGAGCCACGGGGTCAGTGCTGTGAGTTTTTTTTTCTATTATTATTATTATTAGGGCCTACCGGTATTATTATCTTTTATTGACATATAAAGAAAAATATACAAACATTCCACACTAGGATCCACAAAGCCTAATTGGGCTTGTCTGTGGTATAAACATAATGATAAACAGACAGACGTGAGCACAAATAAATGTCATCATTTTCATCATCATTTTGCCGCCCTCGTTAGCTCAGTCAGCTGAGGCACTGAGTGTGCCTCATAGTGCATCATAGTCAGCAGAGGCAACATAGTGTTCAAGCTACTAGATTTAAAATATCAGTGTAAATATAAATAAAATATATAATATTTAAAATAAATTCAAATATAAATAAATAATAATCAGTTGTAAAAGATTTGTATGTTTGATGAAGCTGTTCTTGTTTTCAGCGAGTATTCTACACCGCATGGGAAACATTCTTTGCTCGCAAACGCGTACTGGCAGTGTGCGTGCGGTGCTTGCTCTGGCGCATCATCATCCCAAGGCAGTTGTCACCACTCTGCTCCGCCAGCCGATCCCTTACGACTCGTAAGTAACGACTCTCCGTCAAGCGATCTAGTGGAACGTGACCGCAGCGTTTGGTGTATTACTAGGCAAACAGAGAAGGTGTGTCGCAAGATTAGCGAGATATGTGTGTGAAATATACTTTGAATTTACATACCTTTGTTTTGAAACTGTCAAGTCCAGTTATGCACTGCCTTGGTTATGCTTTGGTTATTCATCATTTTAATAGGTGATGTAATTGCCTAATTGGTACCGAAAAAATTACATATTTATTTTCAACTTGAAAATGGCTGGTCCTATGTGGATCCTTTGTATAAAATGTAATAATATGTAGGCCTATCATTCTTGTGTTCAACAATTTAGTATTTTTTTATTTTATTTTTCAAAGGATATTTTTCATTTTTTCCCTCTTTTCAGTTGACCTTGATGGGTTTTTCAAAATCTTATCCACTAAATTCAAAACTATGCAGTTTGACCAAGTCAGATAATGACATACAGTATGCCTACATGCCAAATTTCATCACAATTTGTTTTTTGTTTGACCTGTGGAGCGCAAACAAAAATACAAAAAGAATTTCTCGTCTTTTCACAGTAATAAAATTTGGTCTTACTTATTCCAACTAAAAATGTTCACTCATTTCATGTGATCAGGTGCGTATCCGAGTGTTGGATGATGCTAGCTCAAGATCCGGGTTTGTCTGGTGACATCATCGAACAGTTCCTGCAAGTTGTGTCGGCAGGGCCGCTTTACGAGGACCAGAAAGACAAGGAGAAGCTGAGAATAGCCGTGTTACTACCGCTGTCGGTGAGTTGTCATCGCACGTTACCTCGTTGACTTGAATTACCGGTACTATGCTTGTGATCGTAGTAATCCAACGTCAGATATTATCAAAATACTTTGAAAAATGTATTTGAAATGAAAAATAAAAAATGAAATCAATAGGTATACTTGCAACCATGAAAGAAGAAGTTATCTACCCACTGAATAATTATGACAAATTTGGTAATTGTAGAGAAACTCACTACAGCTTGAAACATTTAACGCTTCTGAAAGATGTAGTTGTTTTTGTAATTGTAAATCTCTTCCTGAAAAATCATTGACCCTAAAAATATCACGACTATACTATAATGGTGATATTCGTATCTGTTATTTAGGTACGGTAGTCATCTTCTTCAATACCAGTGAAAAATAAATTGAAAAATTTAACAATTCAAAAATATTCCATTTTTGCAACGGTACAATTGATCAATGCGACAATGACAACATGCACATGAAAATTTCTACATGCAGTGGAAAATTTTATTTCTTTGTTGAATTTTAGTGTTGGTTTTAAGTTGAAGGTGACCAAAGTTAATATTGATCCATGTACATTAGTGGTATGGATCTTGTTGGTATTATCAATTATTGATCATTATTGATATTATTATTGATCCATACAGGCGATTAGTGCTCTGAACGAGATGTTCCGTATCGCTTCCGTCCAAGATATCGCGATCCAGCGATTTCCCGAGCTCTTCTCGATGTTGCTGATAGCTCTCGGCTGCTACATCGGCACGTCTCCTCCGATCTACACGCCGCAACAAGTCGGCAATAAACATTCCTTTGTGCCTAACCGCAACGCCTACAAGCTTAACCCTGCACGGTAAGCTGTTCTTCAATGTGCTTACGTTTTGGTTGACCCTTGATCACGCTTGGGTAGCTGAAGTGCATCACTCGCACGCGCAAGCCAACATAATTTGCTTCGGAAAAAAAAAGATTTGTCGGAAACCAGATTGACAATCACGGGAGTTGGCCTATTATATAATTAGGTCCAGAATTACCAACGTCAAATAGCTCAAACTGGGAGCTAAGTGTTGTAAGTTTTGCTAACTCTCCGAATAAGGCGTACTGGACTTACCATATTTTCTGAAATCACAGAATCAGGTAATGCTCCTGTCACAACTCAGAATAGGGGCGGATCTCTGAAGGTAATCTGTCAAACATAAATTCATTATAATTTGTAAAATTGACTTTTTTGTTTTCTCTCAAACTAGAGAAAAAGTAGCATCATTATTTAATATTTATTGACATCTAGCCCGAAGGCTTTGATGTCCTTTAAAAGAAGACTTATCCACAAGCATTGTTGTGAAATATCTCGAAAATGACGAATTGCAGGGCCTATGAAACTCCTTCCAAGCAAGGATAGGCAACCACTGTAGTAGCACGCAAGCCTTCTAATTTGTTTATTATTCTGTTGCCAGGGTTGCGTTGGAGGCGTTCAAGTCGTTCCTATTGTGTGCCAAGTGTGAAGTGGGAGCGGAAGCACTGCTCCATTGTAGTCACATGGAAGTCGGGGAGAGTCTCGCTTCGTTCGTTGAGATGGTACCGCATCTCACCAAGTACGCATGACCCACTACTGTCTATCTGTTGTTACTGTACTCACTTGATCGTGCTTTACTTTCATTATTTTCTCATCAATACTCGTTACTGAGACGGGTGGTAAAGTGACTAGCACGCTGAACTGTCATTCAGAGATCCGGGTTCGATTGCTTCAACGGTCGAACATCCTGACAGGTTTTTCGTGGTTTCCCTCCATCATTTATGTTGATCCTGGTCCCAATATCCATGAACACATAATAAAATTATCTTTCATCTTATCTTCCCATTATGTCATTCATCATTCATAGATGCCAATAAATTGTAGACATCAATAATGTGTTTGTAGAACCCCAAAAAATTGAAAAAAATTGAAAAAATCAATAGTGTAGCCAATGAATACAATCACAAAAAAGTCAAATAATAATTATAATTGCTTTATTTCTCAATTTCATGCATACATACATATGAACATGTGGCTTAAATAATTTTAAAATCAAATATAAAAGAAATATATATATATATTAAAAAACGTATTTTCATATTCAACGAGTACCCATAATATTTAAATTTCAATTGTTGAAGATTAAACTTTAATCAGCAGTCATTGGACTCATGACCTATTCATGATCTATATAGCTGCGGAGCTCAAATACATATTTTACTTACCAGTGTTTTTAATTATAAAGCTTATTTTGGTTGATACAGAAGTCATCTATTTTGTTGTTTTCTTTTGGTCACCAAGGTCACTGACCTTATAAGCTTTACGATTCACTAGCAGATCTTTCACTGCGAGATTCAACGTAACATTTTAAAAACATAGAGATGTTATTATAACAAGTATGTTTTGATGAAACAAATCTGTGAACAGATGTTGTTATTGTTGTTGACGTGAATGTGAAATGTTTCAGAGCCGTGTGTTTGTGTATGCCACAGTCATTACCCAAGCTAGTTGTTTGTCTCAACCAATACGGTACGAGTATCTACGACCCACAGAGAATAACCGTAGCCGCGTTTTATGCCGAGGTAAGTTACGATGCATAGAGTAACGATGCTTAGAGGTGTCACTGTAATGTTAATGAAGTGGCTACCCCTAAACAGTTTTATGCAAGATTTCCTTACCGCCTTATTAAAATGACCCTCATTTAACCTATCTAATGGTGGAGTTTAGCAACATAAATAATAAACATTGTTTATCGTTGAACAGTTGGTGTACTTGAAGAGCAACCAAGAGATGGTGCTGCTAGAGAGTATAGTGAGCAACTTACTCAACTGTCTGACTGATCCGTCACCAGTTGTAAGAAGGCTGTGCCTCAAAGGGTTGGCAGCAGTGTCTCGACTGGAACCTAAGCAGGTAATCAACCTTCACATAATATTCAAATGTTTCATGTAGAACAATTCTATACCCATTTATACTTGCAGTTATTTGATATGTTTCTTCCAAAATGGAAAAAATCTACTAAAATTCAATTTATTGCTGATTTTTTCCTAGACCCGTATGTGGAGTGTTTTTGTACATTGTCGCTAGTTTTAGTGCGTGCATTCTCCAGAATGCATTTTCACATGATGAATAAAGACTTTCTATTCTATTGTATTCTATTTTGATGTACCGGTAGCTTCGAATCGACCACATAATGTGACTCGTAAGTGTAACATGTTCATATTATTCTCGCTATTTGCAGCTACGAACGATGTGCATTAACGATAAGTAATGGACCCCAGTTCTATAAACTAAGTCTCAAAATATGCTCAAAGGAGAAATGTGAAGAAGCGAACCACCTGTTCGCTAGAAGTGTGGGATGGAGGGACGGTCCATCAAAATCTTTGTCTTTTGTAGATACCCATAAATTATAATTGAATATAACGTGCCTCTACCTTAAAAACCTATGGTGCACATGCACCAAACTAATGGGGAAAAGACACTGGTGATTTTACATTTATTTGTGCCCCCAATTTTGTATTTCAATCACCATTTGATGTATAAAAAATAATTTGGATTTTTACACATCAGACTTGACTTGGCAGTGATTACCAGTCGAATTTATATATTTTTTTTTACTTAGCGAAATCGTCATGTCGAACCTGTATTGACGGCCTTGATTGACGGCCTGGACGACCAAGACTTGACGAGCAGCGACAGTGTGCCTCTGGAGGCAATGCGTGGCTTCTCTCAGATGGTCTGCGTCATTGACGAGGAGCAAGTCCGCGACGTTCAAGTCTCCGTCGCACTGAGAATAAAACCGTACTTCGAGAAGGAGAACGTGAATATCCGTGCCGCTGCATTCCAAGTGTTTGGTGATCTCGCCAAGTTTGGCGGTTTGACGTCGAAAGCTGCTTTCCAGGAACAAGTGAACAACAACCTGCTGTGTTTGTTGTTGCATCTTGACGACAGCGAGAAGAGCGTTGTCAAGGTATGAATCAATTAAGAGTCACCCAAACTATAAACCACAACCAAAATAAAAGAAAATTAAGTTATGTTTGGTTACTTCAGAATTTGAGGCCCGGCGCAAAAAACCACGTTGTTGACGCACCGTAAAGCCCCAATATTCATTCATTCATTAAACAGCCAGGTTTCACATAAAAATTGTCCAAAAATGTATACGTTTCTATCACACAACGCTATTTGCACATACTTTAGCTCATATACTACGCTACATAGTCCTTGTAGAGTTGAATTACACATTCAGAATTTGAACATTTGACTGAGGCAACAGGCATCTGAAGAGGCGTGTAAGCATACCCGCCGTGAAATAGTCCTGACCGTAGTTTTTTAAATATCATTTGATCTCATTACTTAATAAAAAAGCTTGATAAAAAAAAACATTTTGATTGAATATACATACTCGGCACATATTCCGATAAATTCTGTTCGTCTTGAACGTCTGCCTGTTCTCCAGCAATTATTTTCATTTTTGCATGTGATACTTCTGAGCACTAAACTGCATGTTTCAATAAACTTGATTGTACTCGGTTGACTTCAGGCATGCAAGTACGCGCTGCGTCAAGTCAGTCCGCTCCTCGATGCCGATAGGCTGAACACTATGATGCAAGCGCACCTGATTGACGACGCAAACCTCCAGTATTCAGACTTCATGGCCGACATTGTCAAGATCATGGTAAGTGTCTCACTCCACCAAACCTTTACCTTTGACCCTCGGAAGTTGTTTCGGTGAAGAATACGGAACAGATCAGTCACATGGTTCCTCATAACCAGCAGCTTACCTAGAATTATTTCTCTGATAGATGGATAATGCTGAGCGAGTTTTTACTTTTTAACTGGAATGCCACTGGAATCAATCAATCGATTATCATGAAAAATCCAATTATACAGTGTCACTTTTCGACATAAAAAGGCATCAGTAATTTAAACACTAAGATGAGTCATTCAGGATTGCAAATATTCATATTTTATCTCTCATTATCTTGTATGTGATTATTTGTTGTATCCTAAAAGTACGTTCATCACAGCACTGAGAAGCGGTTTAGCAAAATTGATTCAGGCTGAACCTTGCAAACGTTATGATATGCATGTTGATTTTCGGCTAAAACAAACAAGTAGGTACCAACATGGTTCAAGATGCGATTTAGCACTGCCAAGTCACATATGAATTACGTATGTTAGGTTAGGTTAGACGTGATGAACAGGGTAAAAATGGTTCGGAGCGGCTCAACTGCAACCCCAGGTCAATAACAAGGCCGTGTGAATAAACATATATGGCTGGTATTTTTTAATTTCCAAATAGTTTTGACCAGAACGATTCAGGTTATCGTGATTAACATCAAATTTTTCAACTGCTTTATGTTATCATTTGACTGAACGGTTTCCCAGCCCCGTGATAAATGTAGTAATTTGTACACCCC
The DNA here is from genome assembly GCA_907164805.1 of Brachyptera putata. Classification (NCBI taxonomy): domain Eukaryota; kingdom Metazoa; phylum Arthropoda; class Insecta; order Plecoptera; family Taeniopterygidae; genus Brachyptera; species Brachyptera putata. The sequence continues at coordinate 21,583,209 of OU015465.1, forward strand.
ATCCATGTTGTAAGTGTTATGTCTGTGTGTAGGTCGAAGAGTTACCGGACTTGGTACCGCTGTTGATAATGCATTCGCTCTCTTATATCAAGAGCTTGTGGCCCAACATACGTGGAAATGCAGCCATGTTTATTGGTAAGTAATGTAATGGAGCGTTTACCACGGCACAGAACAATGATCTCTTAAGTTTGCCATTCGATTTCAGTAAGTGGCATTGATTAATCACATTTCTTATGATAATTGATCAGTCAATAATCAACTATTCTACAAGTAGGCCTAAATAATAATTGATTCGTAAAAAAAATACAACAAAAATTAAGTTGAATTAGATGAATATTACTCTCAAATAATTACTTGAAAATAAAAAAATATGATATACTCAAAATGCGTAGTCCCCAGCTGTGTTACATTGACACCAACCTTCAACGATTCATCTTGGAAGCACATTGTGAACCTTTGAAAGAGTTTCAAAACATTGAGAAATAGTCGTTAATAGATCGATTTAATCTCTTACTAGATCAATTATCAATCGAGTGTCTTATATTTGATAATCAATCGATTAATCGATAATTGAAAATCGGCGACACCCCTTCTGTCTACTAACCGCTTCATATTTAACATGTATGTATTCAGGTCTGCTGTGCAGTAATTTCACTGTTGATCCTGAGAATCACGTTCCGATCGAGACGGTTTGCGCTCGACTGATTCAACTGTTGAAGGATCAGGATCAAGGTGTGAGAGCGAAGGCAGCCGAGGCAATGAGCTGTTTGTTTGTCAACACGGAGTCTTAAGGTGCGATACACTATCTTATTCAATCAACTTACACTTATATTTGTTTGAAGTAGGCCTAAGCTATACTTTTTCATCAATCAGTTATTCACTTCAACCTGAATAAATATTGGGTCGGTCATTCGATATAAAAATTGCAAACGATATCGAAACTTCAACATTGAATATTGATTAAAAAATACCGAAATGTTCAATTTGCAAACGATAAATATGCTGATTTTAAGCACTGGCTGTACGTATGACAAGTTTTCTCCGTCATGTTTCAGACGTGCTGTCTCGTCCAGTTACATCACACGTGTAGAAGTTGTCAGAGAGTGAACAACCCAGCAAGCAGTGCTGCTCGAGCCCCACCTTCTCCCTCTTCCCCCTCTTACCCCCCCCCCCCTCCCACCTTCCAAATCGTATGACCAATAACCTTACCTTCCATCGTCATTGTGTCTCTTGCCGGCAAGGCTTGTTTCAGGCATTCGTGGTATTATATTAGAATAATCGTCCTTTTTTTTATTTTCCGGTAATTATTTTACCAATGAGTATTGAGTAACAACCGCTATCCCAGTGTTATCTTTATTAGTGCAATAATGATCATTTACAAAAATGTGAACAGTGATAATACTAGTGTTAAATGTATAGGTATTCGTAAGAGTATGCTGAAGGCAGGTGACCAATGTGTGCAATGTGTAAAATGACCAAAAAAATCCTAATCCAATGAATTCCTTGCAGGGCTTTCTGTGGTGGTTCCTTTGCCTCCTCCCCCTTCCTCTGCAGTCATAAAGCCTACCAATTTGCAAATATGTATTTGTATTTGTATTTTATAAACACTCTTACAGATGTGCTAGATGCACGGTGGCAAGATCTTTTATTATTATGTTATATTATTCTCTTGATTACTAGTAATCCTTTGCAGTTCTTGCACTTTCTTCAAGATTGTTCCTATCCTTCATCATCCTCTGGACGAAACTGTTTCTCCCTATGTTTGTGTAAACTCTCTTCACCTCCATTCTTTCTCCTCCCTTATTACTTCTTTGGATCCCCTTTCCAACTCTTCTGCCTAGTTCGTCTCATCCGGTACAGTTGTGTCTAACTTTAGGGAAAGTAGCTCTTTAGTCTTCATCTATGTGAATGATGAATAATTATTTTATTTACAACTTTAGGATATAACAATACAGAGTAGTAATAATAACATATACAGTGAAACCTCTATGCATCGTTCCCGGATCCATCGTTTTCCTGATTGTATCATTCATTTTTTCTTACCCCACTCCCATATAATCAATGTTAAATTTTCCTGCATGGATCGTTTTATTTTCCTGGTCCCTTTAAAAACGATGGATAGAGGTTTCACTGTAGAAAGTCTTGCAACTGCTTGTACAAAAGACGTTGAATCTGACGTTTGCTGGTCTATGTTGATTGAATCAATCACGACTGATAGCAGCGGTGCGAAAACAGTCGGAAATCATTTCAACCCTTCTGTTTGGCCATGAGAGCTGCTAACAAGCTAGACGTACTAGAATTTGTGATTATTGTTACGCTGAAGAATAGGTCAGTAAACGTTTATATGTGAGCAGTGGTATCAAATATTGCCTTTGTAAAAGAAAATAATCAAAACCAATTCGTAATTGAACTTATATGTAAATAAACTGTAATCAATATAATTGATTCTATATCTTATTATATTCCTTCTCTCTCTGATTGATGAAAGGAGATTTTGTACTTAAATTATTGTTATCATTTGTGTCTCTGATTTATTTTATTAAATTCAGTTTTCAGATTATTATAACATGACTATTTTTATTTATTTAATAATTGTAGATTCAAGTATTTTACCTCTCGCTATAATTTAGGATGATGTAATCCATCAATCTACCATCTTTATTTTGAAAAACATCTAGGTAACTGTGAGAATGTGTACTCTGCAAAGCTATTGATGGTGATCGAGTGTTGGCTCTGGTAGTATTCAACAATGCCGTAACATGAGATGTGATAAACGTTTTTCAAACACAATAAAAACACAAATATTGCGTTTGGTAGATCTTCACCCAGCAAATACATATCTCGTTTCTACTAACACCGATAAAACGCAAATATTTGCAAGAGTCGGTCACAATCTACTGAAATATACTTCTATCTAAACTTGATGTCCTCCATGCTGGGGTTTCGGTGCCTGAAGTTCATGAAACATATCTAAAATTATTTTTATAATATAATTTTAGATTCATTAAATTTTGTTTTTCAAAAGAATAACAAATATGGTTCTACAAAATTACGTTTGTTTTTCATTTCATCATATCGTACAATTTGATACACCTGGAATAATTATATAACTTGATAGTTTCATGATTTGATAGGCTAGGATAGGTAAGAGTTGCAAAGTGATCTTTAATGAGTAATTTATTAAGTTCTACTTCACTGATGTACTCCATCACCCGACTATCGACTCTTAATTATGAGCTAAAATAAAATGAAGCCAACTTGATAGCAACAACATGAAATGTAAATTATTTCAAAATATACATATTTTAGTTGGTGAGATTCTGCTCCAAATGGGGTACATATACATACTAATTCATGGTCAAAGAAGTTTACATGTAGGCCTACTATTTTTCATTACAATAATTTCGTTTTGAATGATCTTTTCTTGTTGCAAGTCAAGGTCAGTATTGACTCATGGTGGGAGCAAGGATAATGATTGAGCCTTGGTCCATCCAAGGTAACTTAATTCTTGAGTAGGTATTGAATAATATTTTTAGCAACTTGAAGTCAATTAAAGTGATATACAGAATAAATTACACGAAAACCATGATTAATGCAAAATTTGAAAATTTAAAAATTTAAATTAATGGTTTTATTTTATTATTAACGAATTGTTTAAAAGAAATTAAATGAATCCATACTATAATGAAAAGCCTCAGCCTACGCGTAAAAAGCATTTAATAGCTACTGTATTTAATAAATAATCAATAACTATCCCTACTTTTAAATTATATTATAGTAATAATCTAATAACACCTAATCTATATCTGTAAGTTAATAATTGAAGGAGAAATTAGCACTATTGCAATCCTTACAATAATGGTATTATATTGGTCAAGTGTGAACGTGTCATAATTATTATTACGTTGTATTTTTATTAATTCTACGCCTCAAAACATCTTTTTAATCAATTGAAGCGGGCGACGACCCCTTACCTTGATTGTCGGTAAAACAGCATACTGCTAATCGTGTGAATTCACTTGACAACACTGTACCTACGACGTTGCTTGCCCTGATATAATCGAGACGGCCGTGTATTATTAGTCATTTTTGTGTAATCTGTCCGTCTGTCATTGACAAAACCAGATGATCGTGAGTTATTAAACGAGCGTAAAGAAAACATTACGAAATAGTTAGGGATACTTATTAATAAAATGGGATTATTCTCAACATCATCTCCGTTTGATGCCGATGTCGGTAAGTCCCTATGAAGTTTATGTGCATTGACCCTGTACACTGTAGGCCTACATAGGCCTATCCTAGACGTAGGCCCTAGGCTAGGCCATTCTAGGCTTAGCGTTAGGATAGGCTAGGCCTAGGCCCTAGCAATAGTGCCTAGGCCTAGCCTGTAATGATTATATTGTCATTATATCCTGGGGTTAAATTATGGAATGAATAGATGGTATAACCTGGGGTTTAGAATTATAGGCCTATGCCTGGACCTAGGTATGTGCATAATCTCTACCATAGGACTTATCCACAGGCTATGGCTTAGTTTACTTATGATGCCCCTAAACCATTGAGTTTGTACTCTACAAACTCGATGCCTAAACCGTAGATGAAGTAGTCCGGTGAGGATTTATGTACTCAGTGCCTAAACTCGGGTAGGCGTAGACATGGACTACCGGTATGTCATCAAACAGTCGAGAATGTGATGGGCCTAGATCGACCCGGTGAATCGATCCAGCCTGAAACTGTTCAAACAGCGTAGTAGAACCTATACATGTCTATTTTTGGCCAAAACGATTGAGTTCCAACATGGTTCAAGATTCGGTTTGGCATGATTCGGCATGATCATGGTTTGGCATGATCGGTTTCAAGATTCGGATGTGTCAAATCACATCTAGAATGTTTGCTCAATATTCCAAAATGGTTTGGATGTGCCTGCGAAGATGTCAAGTACAAACTCAATGACGACGTGCCTGTACCTCTAAGCCAATAAGACGCCAATACGAGTAGTAAAATATGTCTGGTCAGGGTATGTTCAGGTCTCTCGTGATAAATGTGAAATATTTAGAATTGTATGAAACTGGAAACCCTCCTAGGTCCCTAGCCCCATTTGCCGACTTCGCATCTAGAAGGCACTTGGCATAACAATAATTGTAAGTAACTGAAGAACAATTATAGGGACACTAGTGCCCACAGGCAGCACAGTCAGCCTGAGAGGAGACAGGATGTGGATGTCCATGTGTTCAACTTTATAAACTTGTCTAAATTAATAACTCTGCTTACAACGCACATATATCTAGGCACATTCTTATTAGTTTTTTAATGCTGATAATAAGTGCTTAATATTTGTAGACCCCCACTAAGTTGATAAGGAAATACTTTTCTTAGGCCTATCGTTTTCATTGTACCAGGATCTACCGGTACAGAAATGATTTAGCTCAATAAATTGTAATTTGATGTTCTAGAGAAAGCCACAGACGAAAAGAATACAACAGAAGAATGGAGTCTTATTATGGATATATGCGACAAGGTTGGGACGTCGTCCGTTCACGCCAAAGACTGTTTACGATCAATAGTAAAACGGCTCAATCATCAAGATCCTCATATTGTCATGCAAGCAATCACGGTAAAATACTTCTCTCGAGACTGATTTTTCTACTGATAAACCAATGCAACTAAATCAGTAATTAGTTCTGAATTATATTGTTTTAATGCAATGGTGTGTTTAAATGTTAATAATCTTGCGACTATTTTTATTGTGCTGTCAAACTAATTTTCATTCAGAAAATCATTGAGATTATCATTGCATGTCCAGTTCATTCAGTACACAATGTTGAGTGTGCTTCTTACTTGAATATTTGCATAGGTCATTAAAATCCTTGTAGGCTATTTGTATCCAATTATTAGGATCCAGTATATCCTTCATGATAATTTCAAAGGTTTCCAAGTTTTCACTTGCAACTCATAGTATGAAATAGAACCTTAAGGTTCGGGAAATTCCGGACTTTTGGGATCGTAACTTTTATTTTTTAATTTACTTGCGTTTTACAAATATTCATTTCAGCGTACTGGAATTTTACATCATACTGTTATCCTAGTCTAGACGTACAACACAGATGAGCTTGTGTTCATTAAAGTAACATTCTTAAAATTGACTTTCTAGCTGTTGGATGCTTGTGTCAGCAACTGCGGCAAGAATTTCCACCTAGAAGTTGCGTCGAGAGACTTCGAAACTGAATTCCGGAAGATACTGTCGAAAAGTCAGCCCAAGGTGGCCGAGAAGCTTCGCCAGCTGCTGAAAAAATGGGCCGAGGGCGAATTTAAAAAAGATCCTCAATTAAGTCTCATACCTTCATTATACATAAAGCTGCGGCAAGAGGGGCTCGACTTTCCCGGCCACTCGGACTCTCATTCTTCAAAGACCGAGCCGGTCAATCGAAATCCCAACGTCGTATCTAGTCAGCAAGAACAAGATGATATTGCTAAAGGTGAGTATAAACTCCTACCAACCCTCCATTGATCGTATGAATCTGCATTTAGTATTCTTATTACGGCTCTCATTTATTGCGGCTTTCGATGATGACTACGTTACTAAAAAATGCATGCATAAAAAATTCATGGTATATAAAAGAATCATTTGTGATTCCGGATTCAAAAATCATGTGTACACACAAAATGAGGTAGGCCTATACACACAAAATGAAGTTGTTAACCCCTCATGAACTCGTCGAAATGAAAGGAAAGAAGAGCCTTGTTTACTTTGTCTTGGATACAATTTTGTCTTGGATATAATTTTGTCTTTGATCTCTTGGCTTACGTGTAAGTTGGTGTGTGTTTGCAGCAATCGCACTGTCGTTGCGCGAGAACGCCCATTCTCCAAAGTCTCAGAGCAGCTTGTACCCGTCGACCAGTCTGGCGGCGGGCAGCAGCGCCGTTCCCGACGCCAGGAAAGTACGGGCGCTGTACGACTTCGAGGCGGCCGAAGACAACGAGCTCACGTTCGCTGCCGGAGAAATAAGTATGAACCCGTGGCTTCCTGCTTACAGCATGGCTCAATTCCCCACTCAAACAATCACTTTCTTCTCCCCGACCCTTCAACATCACAAAGCATATCTTCCTATCAGGTGGGCTGTTTAAATCGTGGTAAATTCGACATATTCAATCAGGGCATCTCAGAATTACCACAAATAATATTGATCTTGACTGGCCAATTTAGGCCTCATATATGTATTAAACAACTTGAAATATTCTGCCTATCCCTTCAAAATGTATAAAGTCAGTAAACTGTGCATTCAAAGCTTTTTTTCTTTTGTACATATTGGCCAACAGTGGATGTTTTCATATTAGTTGACAGGGAAACTACATAGTAGTCATGCTTGCTATAAGTACAGTATCAGTGAGTTATTTCAACTGACATATAATACACGATACCAAAGACGGATAAATTGAGCCCCTGAAGAAGCGCTATCTGACAAAGCGCTTTTCTAAAGGCTGTACTTAGTGCTTGCCATGCTCAAAGGCTGTATATAGTATAGTAATATAACCTCAAACCATTACTCGGGTCTCCTAGGCACAGGCTCTTAATTCAGTTGACGATTCCTTTTTCAAATTTGGATAATCCTTTCATTTCAGTATATCTACCAGAAGGAAGGCCGTCGAATAAATGAGTAACGTGTGCTTGTTGTTTTCAGTACACGTAATAGACGATTCCGACCCGAACTGGTGGAAAGGTTACAACTACAAAGGTGAAGGCCTCTTCCCATCCAACTTCGTGACGGCAGACCTATCTGCCGAGCCAGAACAATTCAGTAAGTTTGTGTTACTGCCTTACTAGCGGCAGTCAGCTAACTCCTCGCTTACGTTACACCTACTGTACAAACGTAGAACTGAGCGATTTGGCGACATTGGTCCCATTCTGACGTGCCAGATTTTCGTTTGCTGGTGTAACGGTGACGTTGACCTTGTGTTGACAAACTATAAAGTGAATGTGATCACAAGGTCACAGGAAGGTAACCTTTGCAAAGTACAAAATCAATTTCTCATACTTTTTTATAGGGTTAAGTATAAAATTTCTTAATCAAAAAACAATTACAAACAGGAGGCATAAGTCTTGTTCACTTACTCAATAGTCTATCCGTACTAAATTATATGATTTATTGTCTATTTTTTAAATTTTCATCATCTTTAGGCATATGTTATGGTATTAGAGGCGTATTAGAAAAATACTTCCTTGTTTGACATGATGGATGGTTCCACAGTAAGGCCTGAATATAAAAATTGTCCAAAGAAAATGTAGATCTGATTTTTTAAAATTTTATTCACCCTCTTAATCCACTTATACTTAGTTTTCACTAAATTGTCACAATGCTGTTGAGTCTTGCCCGGTTTGATATGCGTGTGGTTGTTGCGTGCGTAGAATACGACCAGCCGAAGAAGTCCGTGCAGTTCAACGAGGCGGTCCAGGTGAAGACGGTGTCGCAGCAGGAGGTAGAAATCAACGAACTGAAGATCGACAGGTTGTTGCACCTGCTGCACGAGGCCGACCCGACCACCGCGCACTCCGACACCGACGAGATGCTCGCCACGGAAGGTCAGATCACGTTCCATCCCTCCTCCCTCCTCCCCTCTCCCTCCCTCGACTGTTGTTCAACCCGACGCTGCAAGGAGATGTGGATAGAATGATGTCAGAAGTAGTGATTTGATGCCAAATATTTTAATGATGAGAACAAATCATCTAGAAACGACTTGATTTATGCTCAAATCCTTTTTTAAATTGATGTCAAAGCATAGTACGCAGGTTGCTGTTCAATGTCTGAAGTGATATCAATTCATCAAATTTTATATGACGATCGATCGATAGGCCTACTCAGTTGGGCGTATTTTACCACTAAAATAGAAATTGTATATAATCGAAGATTTAATCGATAAAAATAAATAAAAATGAATATAATTCAGAATATAAGCCTATGGCTTGGCAATAAATTGAAGATGAATATAATATATACCGGGCACGTTTAGCATTTTAAGATTTCATCGCTTTTATAGCAGCTGCCATTTTTACACGTCTACCGATAATCGATTAATTAGTTGATCATCGATGGTATCCCTAGATTATAGAATACAGGCAACAATATAGGGCAGAACTCTGGCATGCCAAACGCTTTTATAATGTTACTCACATTACACGGATAGATCGTTATGCAACAGCATAACATTGTGCTTTGGATAAATAAATTGCAACCAATAGATCGATGATTACTCCAAGAGTGGATTGCAGCTGTTGTATGATAGCTGTAATCCAAGCTCCGAGGCACTACAATAGTTCCATACTCAGACAGTTGTACGCGTTTTACAGATCAAGTGAACGCGATGGGACCGCTGATTGACGCGGAACTGGAGCGCGTCGACCGGAAACACGCGCAGCTGACGCAACTGAGCGCTGACCTTGTGGAGGCGTTCAACCTCTACCACACGCTGATGCGAGAGCCGGGCAACATGCATTCGTACACCTTGCCCAAAGCCGGGCCGTACGGCTACAATCCAAATCAGCCGGGTCCGCAGGTAAACGCTCCTAACATACTTGAAGGATGTCACAACCCTGAAACAAGATTTTAACTATTGATGACGATATTTAGGCCTATTATCTAAATTTAGAGACAACTAGAAATAATCTTATCAATTTCAGAAATCACATTATTTTGGTCCTGCTGAGACCACGAGTCGTGAGGTAGGCATTACGGAATCTGTATTGAAACATAAACAGAATCGAGTGATGTCTATGTCACGACTAAGAAAACAAATAATAATAACAATATGCTTGAAAAATGATACTAATAATGAAAATTGAGAACATAACTGAGGAAAATGAATGAAAATTGAAATATTTGAGGTTCTTACAAAAAAAAATGAAAATAAAGAAGAAAATTAATTATTACAAAAAGAATTATAATTTATACAGATGATTTCTTAGAATTTCAATTGAATCTTGTGATGATTCCGATGTCGACTCTATACCGATGGCGTGTGGTTGCAGTCGTACGGTGGACCGCAGGGCAGCGCTGGCTACCCGGGCCCGGCTTATCCGATGCAGCCCGTCGAGCAGTACCCAGGGCAGTACCTGGTGAACCCGAGGCCGGAAGACCCGCGGCTCCACCAGCCGTCGGCCAATCAGCCCGGTCAACCAATCGGCTATCCCCAAGGACCTGGGTAAGGTGCCGCCACCGTTGACCGACTGGCCGTTTAATACGCTGATTCTGACCTCTGAGAGGAATATATTGTGAATAGAGTGAATGGGAACTCGATAGTGGTCATTTTGTTTTTTGAAAAACCGAATAGTATTTACATATATGTATGTGTGCAGATATTTTGATATATGAGATGATTACTGGTATTGAATGTATTAACATACAGAGGAACAACAAAGGGCCTACCCACAGGCTAACATTGTCAGTGTTAACGTAATTAGTCTTTCCGTTTGTAAATATTGTACTTTACATGCGTGCTACCATTCATAGAAGTGTTTTCTAAAATACTGTCGATTCATAATGAACGTTCTCATTTACTTACTTGTTATTTGTATATTACAAACCATGGTGAAGTGTAAAATAAAAATAGTTGGTTATAACATTGGATTTTACTATACATTCAATCTTTCCAAATGTCTTTTTACGTAATTTTACTCGCTAGTATTCAACTATTTTTACAATTTCACTGCTAGGTGTAATAGGTGTATTTGCTAGGTGTAGGTGTTTGGTTGGCCTATTTTGTGATCACCCATATTTGTCAACTTCTGACGTGAACTTTTTCCCTCGGATTGCTAGATACAAATTGAGACCAATAATTGATACAATAATAAATCTTTAGCCTTGAAATGAGGCATGACCTCTTGATATTTCATTATCTAGTAGAAAAGTAAGAAAGTTTAATTTATTGAATCAGACACATACTAGATCAGCTTTATATTCAAACCAACACTAGTTCACGTAAAGTGGTCGGCATTTCGTCAATAACTCGACGTGTCTTGTGTTTCAGCGGAATGCCCAACTACGGTCCCCCCGGCAGTCAGCCCCCCTCGTTTCCCCATTCGGGCCCCCAACCAGGGCAGGGCCCCCCGGGGTCGACGCTACATTATTCCCCCAGCGGCAGGCTCTTGTGAAAACTCACCGCCCAACCGATTCCTGGGACGTGTAACGCGTCTCAATGACCGCGTCGCAATAACGCGTGGATCAACTAGTGTTTCTATCTCACTCTTTGACTGAATGTTGAGCACTGACAGATGGATAATATTCCTAACAAAAGTTGATGAAGTGTATATGCAATGATTTCCATAGCTTTTTATATTCGTTCATGTTTCTATTATTATGTCTCTTCCTTTGGTTCGGTTGGTTCAGATACCAACGTTGCCTACCCGTCGACATTAAAACATTTTAGTTTCTACGAAATCCCAGAATTTCTCATACATTACTGTATTAGTAGATGCACCCGTTGTGGTTCTAATTAATAAACGAGCTAGATCTTCTGCAAAATATTACCCTCGTGCATTTTCATGTATTGGCCGTAAATATTAATAATGTTGTAGGGCGGACCTGCTGCCAACTGTAGTATATTTTAAAATGGCTACTAGTTTGAAAGTTGTTTTCTCCAGTACGTACTGGTTATTGTTTGATAGATAGAAGAAGCTTTTGTAAATTGTTATTTTGAATTGAACTTGAGGTTAGTGTTTTTATAATTACTGTATATGCCAGCCACTTGTTCACAGCCTGCTAAGTGAACTTAACGAATAGAATATAACTGTCAAAAACTATGCTATCTACAAAGATAGACTAAAGGTCGATCCCTAGTAGCTTAAATGATCGTGTTAGTCTTAGTCCTGGTCTCGAGCTCTTCCTATGATTCCCAACTCATTTCCATTTTGTTTGGACGAAAGCATGGTGTGCTTGAGACGACCAACCAGCTACGTTGAACAGTTTGAATAGTTCCACCTTATTGGCTTTGAAGACGGCTACATTAGTGCACTCTGTTGGAAGTTTTGAGCAGTTTCTAATTGATTGTGGGTTCTGACACTTTGAAACTAAGACTCGAACCAAGACTAAAACCCTCGTTAGAACTTGTGAATCGAAATTTAGGGCTTATTGAAAATAAAGACAACGATGGGAAGGGAGGGATAATGCTACCTTTTGAATAAATAATAATACCGTAGTTTGTTGGCCGTGAAATTATAATTGAAAGTTGTACTTTCCTTGTGAACGAGTACCACAGAAAGTTTCCTCCATCGCGTTGAACGCTGTAGGATTATAGATGTGATAACGTCGATGCTCTACCAGCGTAAGACATTTTACCATGACAAGGAATTTACCGTTCAGCAGTAGACATGTAATGCCGTACAGCTTCTCTGGATGATATTATATGATTTTGTTGATGCCGAGACTTGTAAAAGGCGCATGAAGTTTTCTTGTGGTATGGGTTTCACTTCTAGTAGGTAGTAACATCAAATATCCCAAGACCTGTCTTTGTAGATGACACTGTATTTGGTATTTTAGTCGCTAGTCAGTGATAAGCTGCTCCTGTCGATTATCAAGTGTTGTTTTTATAAACTGCTGTATAGACCAATGATAAAGAGTTATGTTATATATATACCGTATATATATATATATATATATATATATCATATATGAACTGGAAAGACACTTTTAAGTGAATTTTATATGGTACATAGTATCAGTGTTTGTATTTAAAGCACTACTGTATACTATGTTGAAAATATTCCATTATTGCATATAAATAAAGTGGCTATTATAGTTGTAATAATTACGATCATTTTAATATATAATATAGGCCCTATAATATTTTAAGGCGTATTTTAATGAGTACTACTAGTAGATTTCTAAATTACATCAATATCCTACTGATTCAATTTTTAATTACTTGCATTGCTGTGTTTGGACAATGTACAACTTACTTTAATGTGTTCGTTTGCAAAGGTTGGCTGATCTGGGTATTTAATAAGAGAAGTAATTAGCAGTTTATTATGACTAGATTAGTTTATTATGACATCAATGAATCTTGCAAACATAATAATTAGGGCCTATTTGATGGTACCTTAGGAGTCGGGGCTAAAAAGCTACCACAAGATTGTGGGCCTACTTGTGATTGTGAAATGCCAAGTTTTTATTAGTAAGAGATGAACTTACCATATTTACCATAAAATCACTTTCTGTTATATCGTTCATACATTTCTGTTGTCCGTAAGCTATGTACATTTTTTTTTATTTGAATTCATTCATGTCTTGTTTTGCAATATGATTCAAGAACAATTAAATTTATCAGGTCTGTGTGATGGCGCCTTGTTGCTATAGTAACAAGAGCAGTTGGTGCCAAACCGCGCCAAATTTGCTAATGCCAAATCACATTAGCTGGGTGGGCCATTTTTGTTGATTATGTCGAAGCAATAATGATTGAAGCCAATTTTAAGTAGCTCAGTACATTAGTTGTGCAGAAATATAGAGCCAAATGAGTCATCACTCATCACCATACATTGATGCGTTTTGGATAATAGTGCGATGATGAGTGTAGAATGGACAGCAGCTTACCTTGTGGTAGATCAATAGAAGTGTGATCTGCAAGCTATGGCATGGCACGTACATTACTTCGGGTGTGATCTGATCGTACGATCGTATTTTCCTCGCGTTATATAGAACTGTTTGGCCTGCTTACCATGCATTGTGCTTTCAGTGCATAGATTTACCATATGAAATAATAACTGTAAATTTTTCTGTCAATAGTTGTGGGGAAGTTATTTAAATTACTCATTAATATGAGGTACTGAATTCCGAGCTAGGAGATTCAGATTTCCAATATTGTATGACCATATTTCAGTTATCTGTTGATATATTTGCTAAGTGGGTGATTGTGATTAGGCTGAACCAGTAATTCTGTCAAATATTATGTAAATATGAAATGAAATAAATAGGTTGAGTAATTATTAGTATATCATAATGATTGGTAGCATTATTCTTTTTCATCCTAGAAATAATCTGATATTAATTCAGATTTGACAATAATTCCTTCCTGTTCACTAACTGTGATGCATTTTAAAATTATTTTCCCATCGTTCTATTTGGTCAATACTCAAAGGAGGTAACTTGAATGTTTTATTTATATTCTTGTCATTTGTTTTTAATAGTGATTGGGGTGCATAATTATCCAACAGCTTGTCACTTACAGTCCTAGCCTCTAGTCTACCGACAACCACCCTTCATCATAAGAAGCACATGGAAGTAGCCAAGGGAATTGTTTCAAAATTTTCTTCTTGAGGTTATTCTCACGAGATTTTTAAGAACTTCATAATAGGTTTTCTCAGAAGTGGTGCAACCAATTGTGCCTCAAAACTACACACAGTAAACTGTAAAGAATTAGATGACACTTTTGTATGCCAATTGGGATATTTATACATATGTATACAAAATACAAATTATATATAACTCAAGTTTTAACTAAATTTGTTCTTCCCTTTGACCTGTGGAGCTTCATACCACAGTGAAAAATTAGTGCTCAGAAGTAAAATAGTCCCAAACATCAGTGAAAAAAAATCAATAGTAAACCCTACAGCAAAGAACTTCTTTATTATTGAAGTCGACTGCTAGCACAAACACAAATACCTTCCTCTCCCACTCTCTCTCACGCTCGCTCTTTTGATAAGGAAAAAGTTTATCAACTAGTAAGCTACTTCTCAATTCCCACTAGAAAAAGGCATTCATCAGTTCAAAACTTCTGAGTGGTAGTAGATTAGATTATAGGCTAGCTAAATCCTGGGAATAGGCCTACGCAGTATATGGGTCCTGGGAACATGAAATGTGCCTTTAGAGGTCAATTAGTTCATTCAATTATTGTGGAGCTAGAAAAGCAAAGCAGGCTTATTATGTCTTCTAGAAGCACACATTAACCAACATGTACATTAATAGAAGAAGGCTAATTCTTATCAATTGTATTAGGTATGTAGCTGATAAGTGTAGCTATAACATCATATCCATCAGTTCGCAGACAGAAAGTAATATGCACCGTGGTAATATGTTATAATGGAAGTAACAGGAATCCATGTGGAAGACTGTTTCACATGGATTCCATTCACTAAACCTGTAGAAACGTTTTGAAAATGGAAGTAAAAAATTCCCTGCGAGGCGTGGCTCTCCCATTAGGCCTTTCGGGATTTTTTTCGCCTGGGGTCCTTGCACCATCAAACATCCCTGGTAAATCTACCCTCGATTAAAATACTCATTTGTTCAACTTGACGTCTACATACAATTCAATTCAGTTTATAATATTTCTATAGAATATAGTTATAAAAGGATTAACACCATCATATTTAAGAAACAACAAAATTCAATTCAATAGAGATATTCATATATATATAACACAAGAGAGGGAAGTAAAGTAGTCATTGAAAGACAGCAGTCAAAATTTGGAAACAATTCAATTTATATCAAAGGAATCAGGATTTTTAATAGAATACCTGAAAATATACGAAATTCGGAAAATGTTGAAACTTTTCGAAGAGAATGCTCAAAATTAATCAGAGAAAACAGACTATTACCAAATTGTAGAGAACTAATTAATTATTGGGATGAAATGTAATTGTAAATAAATAATTGTAAGACTATACTAGTACATAGGCCTTATATGATCATAGTTATGTTGAATGAAGACATGTTCACTGTTTCACAATTATTATTATTTGTTATTCTAGTTATTATGTGAAAATTCATGATGTTACATGCTATGTCCAATCTGGTCCACATTATTATTATTATTATTATTCAATTATTCTTTAATACTCTTTTCAGAATGTTTTACTATTATTATTATTATATGACATTGTTTTTATCATCATTATTATTTTGTTGTTGATTGCTAAATAAAGTTTCTACTACTATAGTAGTATACTACTAGATGGCGCTGTAGAGCGTATATTGCAAGATGCATTGAGGGTTGCGTTGGTTTACGGGCAAACCGACGCAACCCTCAATACATCTTGGTATAGCTACTGGAATAAAGTCGACTCGATGGTGTGACATGGGCTTCGGGACTTCTCAATGGATTGTTGTAAATGTGGTTTGGGCTCAGATCTAGGAGGATTTAATATAAGATGTACTAATATTAAATCCTCCTAGGTTCAGGTAAGGGACACCCAAACCCATGTCACACAACCGAGTAGACTTTATTCCGGTATACGCTCTTCAGGCGCCCCTTTCTATCTTCTCCAAGTGTTTACGTTCAATTTGTGTTTTTTTTTAATGGAAGAGGAACCAGTCAACTCGGAAATATTGTCAGCGTTTAGTATAAATAAAATAATGTCCCACTGACAAGTATTTTCATTATGTGGGTTGGGGTAAAATGGTGAGATTGTCCATTTAAAGTATGTAAATAAATGTAAAATGAATGAAAATACAAAATTGATCTGTAGACTAATGTTTTGGGGAAAATACGGTTTTGAAAGATTTGAGAAAAATTTGTTATATTTTCGAGAACACTCATTTCCTAATTAGTAAAAATTATGTAAATTATATAGATTATCTGTATCTACCCATTATCTAGATATTTGAAGAGTATTTTCATCTCACCTCGCTCAACTTTCAGCCATGAAGTTCTTCTAATTATAAATCCATGTCTCAACCACTCGTATGGCAAATCAACCCAATTAACGACCTAGCTCTTGGTGTTTTATATATATATATATATATATATATATATATATATATATATATATATATATATATATATATATATATATATATATATATTGTGTATAATATATTTTAATTTTAATTTTCTGTTTTACATTTTTGTATCAAGAATAATAATTATTTATATTGTCATTTCATTATTACTGACTATTACAATATAAAGTAACTGAATAACAAAATATATCTGTTGTAATTTGTATGATTTCATTTTTCTTGTCCTGTTTCTTCCCTGCTCTTATTGATTAGACTTATCACTTGAATGAAATCAAACGAAACATAAAAAAAATGATGAAAAATGGGCGGTTAGATAAACATTTGTATCAGGCGAACAAAAGAATAAAGAAGCTACAATATTCACTTCGCCAATTATCCAGAATAATAAATTGAGGAGTTGTATTACTGCAAACTTGAATTTTGTAGACCTCCTCAACTTCTCTGCTTCCCTGATGAAAATCGACTATCTGATGAAAAAAGAATTTAATAAAAATCTAACCGGGTAAACGGCAAACATGAGGGTGTAGGTGGTTGGCTAAAAATCCTTGTAGGCAACGTGTGAATAGATCAACATCGAACTGGAGTACGCGGCAAACAATGATGTAGGCAGTAATGTCGTAGGATGTAAACCCGTGCAAGGAACGTGTAATTGATGGAAAATTTAACTGGGGTATACACGGCAAACATGAGGTAGTAGGAGGTTAGGTCTCATTTCAAAAAATCTATATAATTATTATTATTTCATTTTATTCCAAAGGAAATATACATTTGAATGATTTATAATGTTACATGTATGGAAAGTCAATCGATAATTAACACACAATCACACACATAAAAACAATTACAAGATTAAATTAGCATGAACAATCATTCATTCTTTGTAATACACATTTATAGGCCTACTCACTATATCACATAGGCCTAGTTGAAAATAAAAAAGTATAAAAGACGGCATAAATACAAATTCCATGGCTAAAGTAATGTAATATAAACTTGAAGATTTTAGTTGATTAAATCTTGTCATACACTAATATATTTTATACATTACTTCAAATATGAAATTCACTTATGTCCTACATGCTCATAATTGTCACTGAAAGGTTAGATCAGCAGATGCGCAGTGGTTAACGCGCTCGCTTCGTGTGATCTGGTAGATGCGGGTAATATCGGACCTGGTTCGATCCCCGCCACCGTCCATCTTTACAGGGTTTTTTCGTGGTCTCCCTATGTAGTCTAGGCTAACGCTGAGATAGTTTCTACAATATAGGCCACGGCCTCTGCCTTCCCACTATATCCTCCCATTACCTAAGAAACCTTCATCTCATCATCCCATCATCTCAGTAATCATTCATCCGACACTAGATATTAGTTCTCATTACAGCAGTACGTCGTTGAACTATACATGTAAATAAATAAATAAAATATTGTTATTCCGTGTCTGATGGCAACCTTTTATTTTAAGGTAGGTAGTTCCTATATAAAAAAAATCATCGTACGCCTACCTCCAATATATTTTAATTACAAATAAACATTACCAATCACTAATAAGCATACCTAAGCATAATGTATTTTTATATAAGTACATAAATAACTCCAATTAATATAAGCATTTTTTTAAATTTATTCAATTGGGCTGCCGATCGATCATAGATAGCCTACTTGAGCTAATTTCTCTAAAATTGTGTAACAAATTGATCAGAAAATCTACTTTCCAGGTTAGTACTATGGGAGAACCTCTCTATGGTAGACATAGGCCTACAGTCAATTATGAATCAATTTATCCCACTTGTGCTTTTTGAGTAGTTAGTAACGGGTTATCATAAACGTAAGTGTTGTGTTGTTCGTTTCTTTGTCCCGCCATTAACCACAGATAAAGGAAGCTTTATCTGTGAATTAACATCAGAGTGGTTTTGGAATTCGTTTCTTTGTCCCGCACTTTAGCTCTTATCCGACACGTACAGGGCATTTTGTACTAGATTAGTCAGATACAGTTTATCATAGGTTCAAGTATGAAAATCAGTAAATACAGATATCAGATACATTCAAAGATGAATGTTCCGATCGCCGATCTACTATATCCCACACCACTAGCGCACGGGTGATTTGCTCCTTCATCTTTCACGAATACACATATTTTCAAGACGTAATTATATAATGCACGAGAGGGTTCCGATCGACCGTCTCCTTTACCCCACAACACTAGCGCGCTAACGTGTCGATGTTCCAAACGTCAAGCTGGGTGAGGGGATTCCAGGAGGCCGGGGAATCCACCGGGGTAGGGGAATCCAGTGGGGGAATCCTCGCGTATGTTGTTCTACTATAAAAAGAGAGGGGTGCCAATGTAGGATCACAGTTGAAGACTTGACGTGAACAGAATTACTACTTGCGCTTCATCGCCCAACATCAGGTGAGCTATCGGTTCATTTAATTATTTTAAAGATTTCACCAGTCCTTTTCATGGTACACCCTACAGGCAGTTCATTTCTTTATTTTTATTAACGAATTCACTACTGCTTTTCATGGTACAGGAAGTGTGCATTCCTCAATGAGAACAAATCTTGTGTTGAGATATTGTGGAAATTAAAATGATTGAGTGTAAATCTCCCATTAGACATTGAAAGTATGAAAAGGTGTAGAAGTGTCCATTGAAAAATTCAATTAATTAAACATGTTGGTATATAGCCACGGTATAACTATATTACTTCCAGTAAAATTAGTTTTTTAATCATGATCTTTGGTTTCTTTTAGAACGAACTTATTAGAATTACAGTATACTAGGAAAACGCCATATATGCGTTAGACGAGCGAATAGTAATAGTATGGGTAAAAATGGGTAAAAACTGCTTCGAGTGGTACCAATTTAGCACATTATATGTTTTTTCTTCAAAATGACTGACCCGATCAATCTGACAATTTTTAGAAATGTGTATCAAAATATAATTCAACTTCACGTGAAATTTCATTTTTTTGGAAAATAAAAATATTTTCTTCTTTTTTTGGCATGTTATTCTGATGGAAATTTTTGAAATTTCTAGAATTCATGAAAAAAAGTTACCGCTCGATAATGCCACAAAACTATACAGATCTAAGTTAGATGAGGAACCATATTGAAACAAAGTTTGAAGTTGATAGCTGTAGCCGTTTGACCTGTGGAGTATGTCAAATTGAATCCTTGCTAAAGCTTGTCTAATTATATATTAGAATTATTAACTTTTTCAAAAGTGAACACTGACATCATTG
Organism: Brachyptera putata; assembly: GCA_907164805.1. Lineage (NCBI taxonomy): Eukaryota > Metazoa > Arthropoda > Insecta > Plecoptera > Taeniopterygidae > Brachyptera > Brachyptera putata. The sequence goes on from OU015465.1 coordinate 21,603,170, forward strand.
TCCAAACAATCAAATGTAAATGAATTATTAATTATTGATATTGAAGTATGAATTATTGACTTCGTAGCTAGTACTGCTAAACGTTTTCGGATTATTCTTTAGTTTCCTTGTACAAAAAGTTTTCAAACTTACCTGTAGACCCCATAGCATCATATGTTATGCTTTTTATATGTCGCCCTGATGAAATTTCACATTATATCCCAGACTAATCTCCACGCTTTCGATTGTTACAGCTAACAATGGACAAACAATCGCAACAAGCAGCCAACCAGGGCAACCGCACCAACCAGTGCAACCCAAACCATGAGAAAACTGGCCAAGGTAGGCTATGACATATTATCCAATATTCATTAAAATAATGCTATGTTTCCATTGTAGCAGATATGTGATGTAGCAGATTAAAATATGCATAGGGAATTGAAAGTGGCTGTAATCTTGCGAGTTTCAAAATGGCGCCCGCTGTTAGTTTGCCTATTTACGGCTCCGTGTTTTTAAATAAAAAGTATAGTGTACCATGTGCTAAATGCAATTACAGCTTAACCCTAGGACTCCAGTGTACCTCTTGCGTGTCTGGATTATATTTTCCATGCACAAACTGTCACCCTAATGAATCAAATATGTCTCGAAGTATCACGTGCAACCAGTGCGTCCATGTACCAGCATCACCACCATCTTGCCCCCGACGGCCGGACTACGCATTGAATGCCTGGTCATCATCAACCACACGGGAACGAAACTTTACCTGCAATAACAGTCCGCTAAACGAGCAGATAGTATCACTATCTAATGAGATAACTCTATTAAAAAGTGAATTACACCGTATTAAGCGTCCCCCCTTCCACCCGACTTCTTTACCGACCCAAGCTGCTTTATCGCCACAACCCTTGACCACCGAACTGTCAACTAGAGCGCACCACATCACGCATTCAAGTCAGACAACGCGAAAACAGCTTGTAGGCCAACATCCCCCATTGACAGAAATGAGAAATAGAAAGAAAAGAAAACATACAATCCTATTTCTCTCAGATAGCCATGGCAGACGTCTATCTTCCCTACTTCCGGAACACCACCCTCAGATAAAACAAGACTTCCACACAACCAGTTTTATCAAACCCAATGGCATCATGCAAAATGTGCTACAAGATGCTGCCAACCTCAGCAAGTCAATGGACCACTCTGACTACATAATCATTCAGGGTGGCACTAACAATCTAATGGGTGACGAGTTCCATGTTATAACAACCCTACTCCGCATCCTACCCACCTTGTCCCACACCAACATCATAATCACAACCATTCCCATCATCCAAGACTCTCCATTAAAACAATCAAACCGCTCAATTCGCATCATCAACAATCACATCTTGGAACTCAAACAATTCTTTCCAAACATCCAAGTAATAACAACAGACGACTTGAACAAAAACGATTATACCAGGAAAGGAATCCACCTCAACCTGCCTGGAAAACTCAAGCTATGCAGCAAACTAGCTGCGAGTATACTTGAGTCCCTCAGCACACCGATAATCACTAGCTCTGAACTAATCAATGATCTAATAGATCTAATAGGCCCCAGTGCACCACTTACAAGTCCAACACATATCAAAAACAGTGAGACGCCGATAGATACTGCCCTAAGCCTTCTGGACACCGACGTCGCCTATGACAGCCCGTGTCTAAAAATAAGTAGGCCTATTCCTGAAGTGACCAGCACCATGCAGACTGACTCAGATATCCCTGACACCACCACCTTCATCGATGCATCTGGCTCCACCATGCAACACGTGCACGTCTTCAGATACCAGCACTCGACGGCGGCCCCCAAGATCGCCATAACCAACGAAGCCACAGACGTGACCACCGCCATTCCAGACGCTGTCGCCTTCACAGACCTCTACGTCGAAGAAGAACAGACCACCCTCAGTCCCATAGTCAACACAACAACCCTAGATTCAAACCCCCATAACATCATAGTCCCTACAAATCATAACACCAAGGATAGCACCGCTACAACAAATCCAAGCAACGATCCTGCCACCGCACCCTCACCCCCCAGCGCCAACCCAGCTGTTCCTAACCCCAACATTACTACATCATATGCTAACGCACCACTCACCACAGAAGTCACAACAGTCCGCCAACAACCCGCCCGTCTCTCAAAATCCCTTCATAAAATTATCCCCACTAAGACAAGGACAACTTTTCCCCCAACCCCTCTTCCCATCCCCAAACCCTAACCCCTCCCCACCACCATCAATCAAGCCATACTAAGACAAACCTACCCCACATTTCATTCATAAACATTCAATCCCTCACAAATAAATTCGAAGAACTAGAATTATACCTATCAAATTTCTCACCAGATATCCTCTGTATCGCTGAACACTGGCTTCCTCCTACCTTCCCCCTCTCAATACCAAACTATTGTAACCCCAGCATATACCATCGTTCCTCCCCACCTTCGTCCTCTCATAGCTACGGCGGTGTAGCTATCCTAACAAAATGCCACCTTAACTCATCCCAGATTCCTGACATCCATACGAACTGCGAAGATAAAACCTTCGAATGCACAGGCATAACCATCTCATACCCAGGCTTAACCTACATCATACTCACCATATATCGATCTCCCACAGGGAACGTCACCACTTTCATCAACAAGCTAGATTCCACCCTAATTTCTGTAACCAAATGCTTTCCTAAAGCTGAACTACTCGTGTGCGGCGACTATAACATCAACCTCCTCCTACCTAGCACCCAGAAAAACCAACTCCTAGACATCCTTCACTCCTTCAACCTCCACGAAACGATTTCAACTCCAACCCGCATCACATCTTCAAGTGCAACACTCATCGACAACATCTTCACTACCCTAGACCCTGCATCATTCATTTCATCAACCCACGATACAGGGCTCTCAGACCACCTTGCTCTTAACCTAAGACCCTCATCACCCAACCCTCTACCCCAGAAACAGTGGGTCCTAAAACGCACATACAGTGAATCTAATATTGCGCTCTTCATGCATCTCCTAAGCATGGAACAATGGACATCCCTATATTCCTCTTCCGGCGTAGACCCCACGTATCTTGTTTTTCAATCTATCTTTCTAACTCATTTCAATTCTGCCTTCCCCCTCCTGAAGAAAAAGGTACGCAAAACTAAGTCCACCCCTTGGATAACCCCTGCACTCCTTGCTCAGTCCTCCGTACTCCGCAATCTACATTCACGCTGTAAACTCCTTCCCTCTGATAAAGATCTCAAGAACCAATATCGCCTCCTCAAAAAGACCTTCTCCCGCTCACTCCGTGACTCTAAACGCTCCTTTAATGATAACACCATTGCCTCCTCCAATAACAAAAGTAAAACAGCTTGGTACATTATCAAATCCCAAACCAAAGCCCCACTACCACCCACGTACCTCTCACTCCTTATCGATGGTCGCAAAGAGAACAACCCATCCATCCTATCAAATTACATGAACTCCTACTTTATTAAATCCAGCAGACTTCCTCCAATACCAACTTCTGCTCCACCAACTGAACCAGAGAACTCTATCAAACGTACAATCTTCCTCTTCCCCACTAACCCTACCGAAATCATTCATATGTCCCAACAACTCCTTACCAAACATTCAAGTGGTTCAGATGGAGTTCCAGGTTCTATCATTGCCAAATCCATCACTCAACTTGTACTACCTCTCACACATATCATTAATCTTTCCCTATCCACAGGATCCTTTCCTTCTCCACTTAAAGTTGCCATAATTCTACCAGTCCATAAAAAAGGAAACAAAAGTGACCACACTAACTACCGTCCTATATCTCTTCTCTCCTCTTTCTCTAAGCTTTTCGAATACATCATGCACAACCGCCTCACCTCCTTCCTTAACAAACACAATATCCTGTCCAATAGCCAACATGGCTTCCGTTCAAACAGATCAACTTCCACTGCCATCTTCTCTTTCCTCACAGACCTCTATGATACACTGGATCGCCGTGACAATTGTCTAGGCATCTTCTATGACCTGAGCAAAGCCTTCGACACAATCGACCACTCCCTACTACTATCCAAACTACAATCTCTCGGCATTCGTGGTATGGCTCACGATTGGATAGCATCTTTTCTATCTGGTCGCACCCAATTGGTTCAAATACACTCAGCCAACTCCATAACTCCTCACCTCTCTCACCCCCTTATCATCCATAACGGAGTCCCTCAGGGATCGGTATTAGGTCCTCTACTCTTCCTCCTGTATATCAACGACCTCCCCACCCACCTCTCCATAGGAACTTTAACTATCTACGCTGACGACACCAGTCACCTACTCACTTCTCCCAAACCCGACAAAATATCTTTAATCCAATCCGCAAATACCCAAGTCACAACAATGTCTTCCTTCTGCCTAAACAATAGACTAGCCTTGAATCTTACAAAAACAGTATTCTTGAACTTCCACTCCCAATACACACCCCTCAACTCAAGTCCCCTCATTCGTCTCAACCATAAAAGCATTTCCTCCACCACGGCCACCAAATTCCTAGGCCTAACACTCACAGACACCCTCGACTGGTCTCCCCACATTCACCAAACCTCCTCCAGAATAATAAGTGGGTGCTTCATGCTCCGCAAGCTAAAGCTTCTCGTCAACCCCTCTACTCTTCTTTCTGTCTATCACGCCCACATCCATTCTCTCATCTCCTACGGCCTCCTTTTCTGGGGATCATCACCCGCATCCAACCGCATCTTCATCCTCCAGAAACGCGCAGTTCGAATAATTGCAGGACTGTCGCGACGCCAATCATGTAAACCCCATTTCTCATCTCTCGGCATCCTTACACTCCCCTCAACTCTAATTCTAACAGCAGCCTTGTACGTCCGTCAACACCCCGAACTATTCCATCTCAACTCTTCCGTACATTCCCACTCCACTAGGACAAACCAAAATATCTATATCCCTCCACATAACTTCTCCCAAACTACCAATAGTCCCATAAGACTATGCTCCACCATATACAACAAGCTCCCACCCTCAATCAAGTCTTCCCCCTCAATCAGCTCTTTCAATTCCTCCCTAAAAACATTCCTCAACACAAATCCTTTTTACAGTATAAAAGAATATCTCTCCTACATCCCATAAAAAATTACTCGTTCCCTCGTTCGAGTATTGCGTGAAAAATATGATTTTATAATGAAACAAAATGCAGTAATTTACCCATATCAGTTAAATTTAATCCGTCCTCAAGTATACATAACTTCAAATAACGATTTGTTCTTACCATAGCCTGTTCGTCTTACTTGTTCAGTTTATTTGTTGTGTTTGTTCTGTTCGTTTCGTTTGTTCTGTTTGTTTGTTTGTCTCTATCTATGTGTTATGTATCTCAATGTTATAGTTCGTATTTTATGTAAAACCTATACTTATACTATGTAAAAGTCAAATAAAGGTGATAACAACAACAACAACGATTTTTTTTTAAATATGCCACAAGCTATAGCTATTCCCAAGGTACAGTTCTGAATTGAATAAATATAATTAGCACATTTATTTATATTGCCAGTCTTGAATTTTGAGTCTATTATTCTTTAATTGCATCATGACATTATATCTTATTCTATATTTTATCAACTGTATGTGTGCTGTCACAATATAAATTGTATTCAGCTTACTTTCTGGTAGGTTTCACATTGTGGAGACATCTGTAGATTAAACTATTGTTTGAAAAGATATAGATATAAAGATAAGACAAGTTTTTGATGCACATAGTAATACGTTTGACATTGTTGCAGGTCACGCGGCAGGGTACCATGGAGACACCTCCAAGGCAGCATTGGATAACAAATCCAACCAGGGACAGAAGAAGTGAACAGAACATAAGGAACTTGTATTCATACACTTTTTTTTATAAAAAAGTAATTTTTCCAAAAATGAATTCAAATCCTAGGCAATTAGCCTACTTCAGGTATTGTGAATGTATTTAAATGCAATTAAAATAAAAATCATGTCTTTTTAAACTCTATGTAACTACAATTTTTTTGACCAGTAGGGCTGGACGATTTGGTTCCAGTTCATCAGTTCCCCTCCTGGATCCCCTCCCATTTTTGTCCAACATTTGTTTGAACCAATTTAGATGGGGAAATCTATGTGGCTTTACTGAATTACCAAATAGGACTATAGTCAACTCCTGCTTAAAAAAGCTTTCAATATATATGTAGGAATTTAGGATACATATATAGAAATGGCTTCAAGTTCTGTCAAACAGTTCTTTTTAGTTGTAAGTTTAATTTTTCTAGTCTCATTTCAATGAACATTACATTTTAGTAACTCTCGCCATAAACTCACAGAGTTCTTGGATTCACATCAAGTAAAACATGGTGTCTTGTTTCAAGGCACAGACTCAATATTTCATATCTACACTTGGTTAAATTTATTACCAACAACAAAATATATTTCCTCAACAATTCAACCAAAATGAATTTAAAAAAATATAGAACCATGTCATACAGAGTAGTATTCAAAAATCTATTTAAAAATATAGGTAATTACCAACTTCCTAGCTATAACTAATCCAGCTGAGCTATTATACTTTTAAGCAGATACTACTTTAGTGAAATGAAGTTGAACTTGCCATTATCATTATTTGATTAATGATTATTGATAACCTAGGCTAGAATTTATTTCTAACAATAGTCAAGTAACAACAATAATGTGTAATGGAATAATCATCTATATATTCATTTTCATTATGGGTTTGAGAATACGGGAATAAGATTACTCCGAGAATAATGGCCGAGATGACAGGAAGAAGAGTGTTTTGGACAGTATGAATGAAGGAAGCAGACAGTGGGCTGTTGTTACAAAACATATAACTACTAACTAATTGGAATAAATTACACAATGAAAATTTTACAACTTTACCATTTCAACATTATTCTTTTTCTAGAAGACTTAATGGTCATAAAATAAAAATGAAACCTTACAGCATAGTACTAAATAGGGAAAATAGTAAAGATTCACTTCAAGTAGAGTGTACATACATACACACTCAGCAAAAGCCACAAGTGTTTTAACCTCAAGCAATATAACCACAATATATCATTTAATTAATTTCATTTGAAATTGATCGAACTATTGATGGAACATATTGTACCAATGAACCGATCATTCATATGTATAGTTCCATGTTTTAGTCGATGGTTCAAAGGATTCAAATATTGGAAAACTATACAGTTCCAAGTGCAATGATGTTTAGTACACAGAACACATTTGGTTTTGTACCGACAAAGCATCGAAAACGTAGGCCCGAAAATAGAGAGTAGTCGCGAAGAAGCACTTATGGATGGACGACCCCTCACTCTTTGCCATAGGTAATCAACGTAGAGGAAGTGTTAGTTATTATTTGCTAGGTGAGCTTGTCCAAATGCATTAAAGCTACCAAACTGTTGATTAGCAGTATTGCTCTGTTTTTATTTAATTTGAATCGTTTTCGGATGTAATATGTTATTATAGCAGAAATAACAGATGAAATACCAACAGTTAATTAGATCTCAATGTTACTTAATGGTTGCTCACATACTCAAGGTTCTGGGTTCGATTCCTTTTTTTTTGTATTGGACCACATTCACGTAATTCCAACGGGCTACTTCTTTTCTAATCGGTGGTGGGTCATCCATCTCGATACAAGTGCACGTTAGGTCTTCGCTATACGTTCCGCCTAATTTAATCACGAGTGATATTTTAATAACAAATATAAAAGTATATGATTGACAATTCTTCACTTACAATTGATTTACAGAGTACGATAAATTTCTATAACCAATAACAGCCCAATAAACACAGATTCACTAAACAGTTCTGATCCTAAACCATGATATGAATATGATACGAAATAGCCTATTTGAGCCACAAATGAATCAATCACATTTTGTTCCTTCATCCAGTAGCCTACATAGGATGACTTACAAACGGATGACTAGTATAGGAATCAGGGGAAAAAAATAAGCGGTATCGAACTGCATTTACAAATTGCGATGCGTCTTACTATTTCTGTCGCAATATTGCGATACGAGTTTTATCCATGTTCTTAGCCTAGAAGACTTATAAAACATTTTGTTTTATTGGTATTGCAAAATGAGTATTTCGTTGTACGATGTCTTTACTATGCCTTTACTTTCACCACGAACACGTAAGATGTCATGAAACCCTAAGATGATTCTGGAAAAATATTTTTGCATCGAAGTCCAAAAACACCGATATAAATTAAAATTTGGATCACAATATTTGCTCCACAAAAATTAATCTGATTTTTTCCCCAACAGGAATGTTTTTAATCTAATAAGTAACAATATATCTCTGTACTACCAACAATAGAGTGTATACATACAGGGTAGAAGCAACGTTATTTAGCAAACCATAAAATCGTGCATGAACTACCTAACACAACTACGACAAATATATACGATTATATTGTTCCCGCTGTTTATATTCTTCATTTAATTGATTTTTTTTTAATAGAGTCCTAATAGATTATTACTGGCTTAATGTTAACTGACTACGGTATATATGTAGACCTATATATGGTTTTGCCGGATGAGGTTTACGATAAGGAATGCAAATACTCCTTTGGAAAGCGTAAAATTCTTAAATTTGCAACGGGATTATGTAATTATCGAGGTTTTTACGATTATTATGTTGGTAAAAGACGTTCTTTCGTGGATACAAGTATAACTGGATTCTACAGATTATTGTAAATATAGGCAATACCAGTTGAACTTGAAGATAGAGAGAAAAAAATTGCTATTCTACATTCAAATTAAATTACTTCATGTAAAAAGACTACAAAGAATTCGTCATAAACACCGTTTTTGTAATCATGTATCAAAAATAAAGTAGGACACATAGGTCACACATATATGTACTGCATATTTTATAAGTGCTACTGTGGAATTATTACGCTTTCTCGCCACTAAGTAAGCACTTAATGCACTTACTTTTATATACAAGTTACGATAGGGAGAACTCCCAGATTAACCTAATGAAAAAGAAGGTAACAAAGGAGAGCATATAATGCACATGAGAAACGACCATCGCATTAAAGTTCAAAGAAAGAATACTCTAAAAGAATTGCAATCAATATTCTATAGTGGTTTCAGGCTTCACAATGAATTGGATATTGGTGTTGTACATTCTCTTGATGTAAATGTGTTTAAAGATGATGTATAATATTTGTTGAAAATAAGTTTCCTCTCTAGGTCATGAAATGCCTGTATTACGAATGTAATGAAAATAACAGGACTCTTAAATAAATAAACAAATAAAATAAATAAATATGTAGACCGTCTTAAAATTACAGGACGTAATTACAAGACGTTTATGTTGAAGTTGTCCAATTCCATTTTAGCCACATGCAGCTTGCAGTAAATATGCGGACACTTTGGCCATAGACAAAGTCGATGAATATACTTTAATATCAAGGCCAAGACACTGGATACTTGTGACAGAATGTTCAACAAGATTTTGATATGTTCATCCTAGTTTGCCCTTGAGTGTCCTCGCCTACGTCCGCAGGCCGTACAGCCACTGGCCACTGCCAGCGAGAGCGAACTGCTACAAGTACTTTCTGAGGAATCACGACAGCAAAAATTCAACAAATTCTTCAACCATGATCTGAACAATGGGTAACATCAATGAAATAGTTCAACTATTTGATACGGTAATAATTAAAGGATCTGTTTCTTCCTTTTAATTGCAATGACAACTAATTGCCCCAAAAATTACTAAAGATACACCCAATTTCAACGTGGACGTAGATCGTGTTTGCATAAAATCGCTTGTAAGTCATCATTAGTCATGAGGCAAGAGCGTCTCCCTGCTTAATTTTATAGACCGGGACAGTCATTACCAATAAAGCTCTCTAAAGCAAGTGTTTTAATCAAACCAACAGGTTTTGAATGATTTCCTTATTTTCAATGCTATTTCAAGTCAATTATTAATCTTTTTGGAAGAATTACCTAGGTATAAAATCTGTTGAAAATATCGTAGATCAAAACTATATCTAAAATACATGCATGAATCCTAACAGTTCGATTTAAGGACGTGCGATAATTCAGAATAATCGCACATCATTATTTCTTAGCGCTTGTATAAGACAGTGGCATCACAGCACACTGAAAGGTTAGAAGGGTATGGAGGTAAAGCAGTGGAAGTAAAAGTGGGAATTATTTTTGTCTCAACATTACGTGACATATCTTCAAGTATATCTATTGTCTTTGCCTCGACTTCACACGGATCACAGTTGGACATATACATTCTACGGCCGAGTAATAAGAAGAAATACCAATCACTCTAGCCTGGAACGATCTATCAATCAGACAGTAATTAATTAATATAATAACGTACCGAACCAATGTCACACATCTACGTAATGTGGCTGATTTTCGTACGTTTAAACTTTTAAAAAAAAGTGTATAGATTAAGAAGAGGAATTGAACAATAACCTGATCCAATTTTCCCATGTTCCCTCGTTAACTGAACCAGACATACTCGGCTACTGGGCCCTTATTCTATGACAGCAAAAGAGACGAAAAAACGACGAAAATGTCAGAGCCCATATGATTCAATATGTTGAAGTATATGGAAAAGTCGGAACAAAACGAAGATTGACAGCTGTCATTTCGAATTAAAGTTATGGAAAAGGGCCTGGACTTTACTGCTATTCACGAGCACTTTCTAAAACATGACACGTTCGATGGAAGTACCAACCACGTGAAGAGTAGATCTTATTCGGCTATAATATGTTCTATGTTTCGTTACGAATTACCACTCAAGACGATGCTTCCAATACACGTCTTCATCACTAACTAATGACTACGCCCTAAACTTATCATACTTCCCACAATCAGGAGATTACTATATTAACAATGACCTAAAAATACCTAGTCATTAAGATATAATATATTATCTATCCAAGTTTGATTGTCACAGTCGATCATACCACAGGTATTAGTAAAATAATCTACATTTGCAATGATTCAAGTCTTTTAACAAAATAATGTACTCGTCAAATAGTCTCTTAGATATTCCTTGCCGACCTACCATTCGGCTCTTGATACATCAAGGAAGAGTGATTGTCTCACTGCCAATGACCGGAGTCGTACAACGCGAGTAGACGTATCGAAGACGTGGCTAATATTGCTTTCATCTGCTGGAAGAACAGAACTGGATGAGGTCGTTAGGATGCTTGTACCTTTCATTTTATTGCGGAGAGTCCTGGACCTACCTCGACACCTAGGGTGGCTCTACGATCTGATATTGCTGACAACGTCGACAGTGTTCCAGAATTCAGCAGAAAAAAGCGTTGGTCAGTTAACGGAAAATGACACACACTAGAACTCTAGAACGATCATAAGCATCTAGCTGCCTAAGGAATGTCAGAAAATGAAATTGCAGACAAAAGTGTCAAGCAACTTTGGTTTTGTCCTATTAGTCTCAATGATGTATTTTTCATCTAAAAGCATTCAATTACCCGGTTTCCATTTTTAAATCTAGCTCGCCATTTTTTTTACTTGATCTGCCGTGTTTCTATCCAGAGTATCTTTATTATTTCATTCTGTATTCAATCTGCATGTGTCGTTCCATTTCAAGCGAAGTCATGTTATTTGAATGGCCCGTCCGAAATTATCGAGTTGGCAAATTGACAACTTTTTTCGTCGAGTCAGCGCACTTGGCAACCTGAATTCCAGACGATGTGCTAGAAACTTTTTTTTTTACACTGCCAACTTGATGCTTAATTCTGAAACACCATCAAGTACGTTAAGCTAGAACTGATGGATAGGCTGGTACTCAATATTATTGATAATAAACTGACATTATTTACTGCATATCTACAGTACCAATTATCAAAGCTTGCTAGAGAACGTTGCTCGTTTTTTTTTTGTGAAACGCAATATATCTACGTGTACCCGTTGCTGCCACAGATTGAACACGTCCCGGAGTGCTCAGCGCAGTGAACGGATGAGTCGTTACCTCACGATACTGGCTCCTCGACTTACACGGCGCAGTTCGTTGCATTAGCAAGTCTACCGAAGGAACTGACAATTCATTTTGCTCCAACGAGGTGGACACCATTCGGAACGACGTTTGGAATGACGTTCGGTTTGGTTGCGGTGAATATTTCACACCAGACGGGACAGTGTTCGCTGGCCAGTCCGCCCCACATCCAGCCTCGCGGTATTGCCAGGTGCGAGAGGCCTTGACGTACAACGCCCCATACACCTGCGCACAGAATATAGCAAAAAATTATTAGGCTTGTATTTTACATTTTCGTTCTGATTTATTTGTTACAATCCTATTTATTACAAGCGAGTTTCTTTGAATTCAAATTAACCAAAATTTAAATTTTACAATGTTAAGTAGCCATCCTCTGTACTCTGTCAACTGAGGCACCGCTTTAGAAACTGGAGTCATCACTTGGCGTGGGTTCGAGTCCCGCACACCGGCATGGGTTTTTGTAAACGTCCCTTCACCCATCATCAATTCATTAACACAGCTAGCTATCATAGCAGAACATAGCGAATACGGATCAACAGTGAAGCAGCTGTTGGTAGGGTCGTTAAGCAAACAATAATCATGATAACAGTCATACATTGTTTAGAACAATTGAAAAAAGCAGAAGTCAATAATATAGGCTTCTATTCAGATTTAAATATTCAACACTTTATTTAAGAAGTTCACGTCCCAGCACAAACCATGCAGTTTCTCAATACGTGTAGTGATTAATCGATCAAACAGCGTGAACAAATCTCTTTCCATTGTCAAGACAAAAGTACAAATACTACTCGTAAACCGTTTGATATAGCCCGACATCACTTAGTTATCACTCCCTTTTTGGTGGAGAATCGATCTGCTCAGGTTAAATTTGAACATTTTCAAAACTTCCACCGTTACCTGTGTACTGCGACAAAGTATCTCTGGTGAGGTAAATATTGTCGTAATATCGCATCTCCTGGAAGCCGTTGCAGCTGTTCGTGCTGGTCGTTCTCGGCATAACGGCACTCAACTGGTCCAACTCTCCCTCGTCTGAAAAAAAACATCTCACGTTAACCAAACCTGGCGATACCAAACTGGTTTTATATCATTCATAGTTCTTTGTTATGACCATTGTTTATTCTAACAAATGTCTATACATTTATTAGGAGTTTCAGAGGAAGACGAGGTAGTCTTAATAAGGTATTCAATTTTTGTTATCTAATTACTATAGTTATTGTGACAATTCATTGTTTATACCCCTTGTTACACTTTCGTTGAGTGACAACCGATTTACAACAGTGTTGAATAACCTCATCAATTCTTCATGAACTTGTATCTACGAACGAAGACGGTCGTCTACCAAGTAAATCACTGTAAAAACTCTGGTAATTACATATTCTCCAAGCAATTTTGAGGATTCAACGCTTTTGAGAGACGTAATTGTATTTCTCACCTTATTCTACATCCTAAAAAATCATAATACTCAATACCACAGCAATAGACCTTCAAATATATCGGTAATATTTGTGTTTGTTATGTTAGTAGGAAGAAAAGACGAAGGAGAGGATAGTAGTAGTAGTAGTGAAGAAGAGGAAGAAGAAGTCGGAACTGGCAGGAACCGACTGATAAGAAGACTGCCCTAGAAGAAGTGGTGGAAACACCCCCTGGCCCAATCTAATTGGTTATCTGGGTTTTGAGAAATATATATGTTAGTAGACATTCTGCTACAAAACAACGATTTTGCTCGAACACAACGATATGACTTTGAAATCGGCGCTCAAAGGAACGTTTCATTTTCATTTCATTTCGTTAATTTTGACTGTTGATCTATTGGATAGATATGAGTCACGTCATTTTTTTAAATTACAATGTGGATATATTCAAATATATATATATATGATGGACAATATGAGAAAAAAAAAAACACGTTGGTTAAATCTTTGTTATCTATTATTTCACTTACCCATTTTCTCTACAAATTGTTATTCACGGCGAGTAAATTAAATTGAATATTACGAGAACTAGAGCACTCTTATTGCACATACCTGTCGTTGAACTCATTCCGGAGAAGTCTCCGAGGATGACTAGGAAGTCTGTTTCGGTTACGATGCCCTCCAAAGCGGCGTGTATTTGTTTGATGCCCGCATCGGTCTTGTCATGTACATACGCGTTCAGAACGCACACGGTTACGTCTGCAAGCTGCAACACAATAGAAGATTGTAAATGAAATCAGAAACTAGAAAGAATAGTCAAGCAGCACTGTTTTGGTGTCACAGTTGATTGTTATTTATTTTTAATTGTTTACACATAATTATTTATAAGCTTGCATTACCAAAGAACGTCGTTTACAAACAGTTGTCTATACTTCAGTTTTTACGTACTCTTGCCACAACTTCTAAGGTTTCAACTCTTTTGAAAGATGTAGGGTCGTTTCTTATCGTAAACATTTTCTTAAAAAATCCTAATACAGTGAAGCCTCTATGCGTCGTTCCTGGATCCATCATTTTCCTGGTTGTATCATTCAATTTCTTTACCCCACTCCCATATAATCAACATTAAACATTCCTGCATGGATCGTTTTCCTGCATGGATGGTTTTATTTTCCTGGTCCCTTGAAAAATGATGAATAGAGGTTTCAATGTACTCTAAAAATATCAAGGCTATTCAAATATAATGGTGATATTTGTATTTGTTCTGTTAGTAGATGATTTTCTTCTTTCGTGCGTAGAAGTTTTTATGGTGGCCTGATTTACCTGGGACCTCAAAACTGCCAAGAGGTGCCGCTTTTTTATACATACAATTTTATGTAATCGAAAAAGTATTTGTTGCACAAATTCATCAAACACGTTAACGACATTCTGGCCAAACAGCCAGTATACTCACAGTTCAATTAAAATAATTTATAAAGCTTTCAAAACTCGTTATGGCGTACCTGAAACCTGGCGAGCACAGCTATCGAAGATTCACAGCCATTTATACTGATTCCTTCTACAGTCAACGGTTCCATCATGTTAGCATCGTAGAGAAATGCCAAACTATGACCAGAGACTGTGTTGGTTGCACAATACTTCCAATCCTCCCCCTCGCCCCTCCAGTCAACAACCCGACGCAGCGTAGGGTAGTTCAACTCCTCACACATCTAGAACGGAAATGACATGTGAACGATACTAAAACAAACGGATAATGACGTCAACATTGAGGCTTGACAGGTAGTCAATGACGAGCGTTCATGTTGATGGTCAAGACGACCTGCCAACAATAATCCACTGTTGACATTTTGTAATGTTCGATAATATTCGAGGTTCGATATTGCATGATACGTAAGTAGAACATGTGTTTTAATTAAGTGCTTGCTTACTTATGTTAGATGGGTTGAAATCGATATTCGATGGATCGTTTCAATTTAAATTAACATAATTTGATTGAATAGGCCTGAGATCATTTCATAGTCAAATGGTCAAATAAATTCAAAAATGTTATCAAAAAATTAAATGAACAACTAATAGTTGAAATGGGCTAATGTTTCAAGTAAGGCCTAACTTTATTGCGGACTCACCTTTTTAAGAGCAAAATTATCTACTACCTCTTGGACGGCTATCAGCGAAAATCTGTGTGAACAAGGAAACTGTCATTAGTATTAGGCCTACCGGTACTTATTCAAACTAACCAGATCTACTCAAATGAGTAGGTTAGATAGAACACTTAATAACGATAACGAGCACGTAAAAATAGCAATTGCTATTAAAGCGATGAAATCTAAAAGTGTGTGAATAAATATTTTTCTCACATTTCTTCATGTTTCAATACATTTGAATACGTTTAATCACGTTATTGAACACGCTACAAAGTGCTGCAAACGTCTGATTACACTATGTTTCCACATATTGGCAACGTATACGACTCCATTTGGAATAAAAGCGTTCTAGATACCATTTTTCCCGAAAATATATCAATCGGGGAGTAGAAAGGAGAAATTACCGTAGTTGGGGAATTTGGTAAACCAAAGTGCAGGTCATAGAGATGAGGCATAGGTCTAACCCACTGTTCGACACACTTTTTCCAAAAATATCAATTGGGGTATTTTATTTCATGGTAGGCCCTTTGTCTATAATATTAAAATTTAAATGTTTTGAATCATTCAATCATATAGGTAGGTCTATTCCTACCAAGTACCAACACAACTTCTTTAGAATGAATTTCGTCATTCATTTCAGTTTAGACATACAAATGTAATTGTGATAAAAAAAGCTACAGAATTATTAGTGGGCCAGGTGAAATAGATACCTAGCCTTTTCCACGAATGGCAGTTATCAGTAACACATGCAATCAATTGGATAAGCCGCAAGGTCACGTAAGATGCGTGTCACTATGATGATGTCATCCATACTTGCAGACACCAGCTGGCTAAATAAATCTACTTCTTATCTCAAGTGCAAAGGTTCATCTTAATCTACACTCCGATATCATCCATGATGTGTTTTCACTCGACATTCTCTACATGCGTTTACCGCAATATTCACTTCCTGGCATGACCCTGGCTATACTAATCAGTAATCTCATTTCAATCGGAAGCTATGGCTACAGACTATTCTAGTAACATCACTCAGAGCTGACGATTAAGCTCCTTCTTAGCTCCGTTAAGAAAGCCTGTAATGACCACCAAACTAGAATTTCAACTAGGATGATTGTTTGCTTAACGACCCCAGCAGCAGACAAGTTATTTGGGGATACGAATGAGCGGAAGATAGATGAACGATATTTACAAGAACCCGTGCTTTCAACGGGACTAAAATCAACGTCTAACTTGACTTCAGTTTGACTTCGGTTTTCAAATAATTGAAAAGGTATTGAAGAGATCTGTGCTTCTGCTGCATAAAAATTGTGATACCTCATATCGTTCGAAAGTTATCACAAAAAAAAAAAAAATTAGCTAAATCGACTCCAATGCACTCTTAATGCCAAAGTCTGACGTAAGACTATTGTAGGCCTAAATAATAAATAATATAATAATAATAATCAACTCACCTATTTTCTAAGATGGTCCTACAAACAGTTTCTCGTACACCCGGATTGTCGACCTTGTCCGTCGAGAAGTCGTGGAGATTCCAGGACGCAACCCGAACGGCAGGTCGCCCGTTGCGCTGGTTGCGGAAGTCCTCCTCGACGATCGGTCGCTGGGTGTACGCGGACAGAAGGTCGAAGATGTCTTTGTTCGGGAGGAGGCCGTTCGTTAACGGAGCGTATTTAATAGGAACCGACATTGTTTTACGATGACCTTGAAAGAAATGAAACGTTCATCTTGTAAAATGTAACTTTAAATTTTATCGGACAAAGATAAGAAAATTGACACATGGACTGTGTTCGTAGTACATACTATGTACACTGTACTTATATACAGATCATTTTTTTACGCAACCAACAAGTCAGACAAAGTGACATCAAAACAATAATTTGGGAACTGCAATTGGACTTCCATATTCCATTTAAACATTTAAACTCTCTTCACTAATTGCTGTAAGTTCTGACATTAAGGCTGTGTTTACAAAACAAAGTCATTTAGCGATTGATGTCAGTTGGTACTAAATGCGTTCCGTTCACATTACGCTACTGACGTCAGTTAGTGGCTTAACAGCAGTACGTAGCGTGAACGGGGTAATAGTAGTTTTTTGTCTGGTTCTCTGAAAAATGCACTAGAGAGTGTATCAATGTGAGATCAACAAGTAGAACCATATGAATGTAATATTTTACCTGGTATTTTCCCATTGGGTACTTGAAGCAGGTTGGTGTTCTGCGCTGGCAGGGTGCTGTCGGTACGCAGAAGGCCGTCAGAAGGTAACGTGGCACCCTTGACCTTGAGCGGCGACACATCCGGTGACCTTGTACCGTCGCCCACGTACACTTGGCTGCGCAGTGCTCCGAGTCGCCATTGGTTGATCCCTTTCACCTGAACAATAGTCATCAACACCTTTAAGTACGCTGTCGCATAACTACATAACGTTACGTTTCACAAATATTTATTCACTACGTTGAACATCACTAGTTACTACACAACTATTTTGTGAGATACTTTTTTGTCGGTTAATTGTTGGAGTTGAATGACAGAATTCATCATCAAACAGATTTCAGATTCATCTAACAGAGGTCGTAACCTGTTTTCAAGGCACCATCTTGATATTCACTTCAACAATTAAATGAAACCTTGAAAAGACTCAAGTAAGAATGGTCGATCGAATCCTGGTATCACGAATGACGCTTTATTAAATTCTCCTCCGCGCCTGCTCACCTTTATCAAATCGTCGACAGTCCGGAACAGTCCCCGCCGCTCTCGGTGGTGCACGACGTTAGCGGCTAATTCTTGATTGAAACTGTGTATTGTCATGAGGTCGAACACGTTGGCTGAATTGATATTCACCAAACGACCTTGAGGGGAACCGCGAATACCCGAACGAGCAGCTTCCGTATTCGGCAAACTGTCAAACGACTGCGCCCTTGACGAAGCACAGCTGTGGAGAAGAGCATATACAATATTTTTCCAAGCACACGAAAACAGTTGCAAACATGATTATAGCGCACAGCAGCCGATTTAGTGAAATCAAGTTTTTGTGATTGATTATTTTTTGGCTACTCCAATGACCCTACCAACAGCTTGGTTATTTATGTGCTAATCCAGCAGAAAACCTGATGGTTATTGACAGTGTGTCTGATCTACCGCAAGTACTTGTGATATCTTACCTAGTTCTTCTGTTTATTTTCAACTTTTGTTGGTCTCACACCTCAAAAAATAGTTTCTCTTATATTTCTAGCATAGGCATAGTCTTTTTTCCACGAGTCTTCAAATACTGGTAAACAGTTGATGATACACTGTCCATGACTAACTAATCACTCAAAGTCTTATATACATATGTTAGGACTAGGCCTACATAAAAACAAATGGGCTCTTCAAACTTGAATACAAATTTTCTAGGCTTACCTCACATTCTTGCGTCGATTTGAAACACAGATCTCGGGACGGATCAAATCCAACTTTTCCGCACCTATTCCTGACACAAGTGCCAAGTCTTCAACTTTTTTGAATCTGCCGATTGCTTGTCTGTACTCGACAATCATACGCGCTGTACTTCGATTTATTCCCGGTAGTGTCATCAGCTCTTCTTCCGAGGCTGTGTTGACATTTAGCTGATCAAACTGAAACCAAAACAACGTTTTATCTCTTCTAATGTGACCATAGCAGCATAGCAGTTAGCCAAAACACAGTATGTTTCTGTTTTGTGTATAGAATCTGTCCATAAACTCAATATGCTAACAATGCAATGCTGTTTTCCTGTTCCACTTATAATGATTTATCCCACCTAGGCATAATCAATCATACTCAACAAAAATATATCAGGTAAGTAAACCGGTAGACCTACATAGTAACACACATAATAAAAATATGACATTTACTAACATACATAATAAATCACTAATCTGAATTTTTCAATTGATTTACATTGTTATCATGCACACAAGGCCCAAACTATTAGCTTACACATTTGCCTGCTACCACCAGTATGGATATAACCAAGTATAACTTGAATTCACAGCTAAATAATTTAAATAATTTTGTTTTTAATTAAAATGTAATATCAATTCATATTAGGTACCTATGGCCATTGAATTTGTAGGTTTAACACTACAAATTCAATGCTATGGCCTACCTGTCTATAAGCATATATCTGGCCAGTAGGCCTAAGTCTATAATTGGGTAAAGATACAAATTTCCAATATAAAAGCTTTTAACTGGATCAACAAATATTATCACACCACTCAAGTGATGCTAATCAACCAACGTATCGTAGTTTGAAAAGCGAGACTAATTAGCACATACATAACCTTACTTATAAATGTAAATACCAGAGCTTAGACCTTCTACATATTTCTACAAACACGCATATAAAATCAATCTTGGAATTTAGGTCCTACCTTGCGATCAATATCGATGAAGTTGCAAGTAGCACTCAAAGTGGGTTTACTTTGAGAGTGTGACCTTTTCGGAAATGGTGATTTTAAAATGGAATCTCGTAAGGATCTTCTTCGCCCACGAGATCCTAGTGGGGAACTTGATGTTTGACCCATCAGAATGTTGGAATGTTGGATGTCAGGTTATTGAGTACATTTTTACATTTTACATCTGAAAATAACAAAATGGGTTCAGGCCCTAATCGGAGTCCACTCTTGATCATATAAAGTGTCAATCACGCCACATTAAAATGCATCTCGTAAAAAAATTGATGATACTATACGCACTAGAACTAGGATATAATATACATAATATATATAGGCCCTATATATACTCTATAGGTCTATATGTCTATACGAAAAAATTTGCAATATGGTAATATACTTGTAAATAGGCCTACAAGTTAATTTTTTTCCCACAAAAACCATTTCTTGTGGTTGCAAGTGGACACAGTGAGCAAGTGGCCTTTGCTTTTGTACAGCCTATAGACAGGGTAGGATAGCGTTGGGCATTGAGTTTGTAGTATACTGTATTCTACAAACTCGATGACAGTACCTACGCCAATTTTACCAACTAGGCCTACGTCTACACTAGTGTTTGCAAGATTGAACAACCAGTAGTACGCCGTCATTGAGCGTAGGCCTATTAGTGTCAAACGTTATTCTAAAATCAAAAGGTTTTACATGCCCAATCGTTACTTTTCTCCATCACATGTCAAAACTGGCTGGTAGGTGTAACTTTGCTTGTTTGTCAAGCTGATAGCTACATGGATCTAATGGGCTCTTTACTCTTGATTCACTCTTCACCAGTCAGACCCACCAAGTAGGCCAAGGCCCAAGCATGGCCCAAAGTCAATGGTCCTGGTCCTATGTAAACCTAGGCCTAGACCTAGGGCCTATATCAATAATGCCTGTTCAACATTGAAGCCCTAGAATAGAGCTGACAAGGTGCATTACTAACTCAAGACCAATTGGGCAGCTCAGTAACTACAAACTCAATGGTCTAGGTCTAATTCCTATTGTATTCATACAGGTGTTTCACCTTGGAACATGGGTAGGCCTAGGCCATTGACTAGGCCTAGCCCTAGGCATTGAATTTGTAAGACTACAAATTCAATGCCCTAGGCTATCCTATGGATAGGGATAATTCTAAGTTACATTAATCCATAGATCAAATTCACCAAAAAATAGTAACTTGGAAACTCACCTATTTGAAAGATCATTGGACTAGCATTGCTTGGCTACAGCGCGTTCATCGTTTTCAAAATTAAATATTTGTCAGGAACGCCTTGTCCTAATACATGATCTTGACCTTTGTCACGCAGCTGATTTAATCAACTCATAAGTCAGAATTGACAAGTGGGCCTATTGATAACAACGATACCCAACTCAACAAGTAGGAACCAGGTTGCGATTCCTTGCGGTGAAGTTGGCATTACTATTTTATTTTTAACTTGAAAATGTCATGTCGATACCATCCTCTTTGGTCGATACTAGCATTCCTAGCGGTGTGATTTTGATTAGTAAAGACCAAAATTTGAGATGTGGGTATACCTTGGGCCCATGGGTAAGTCTGGTTGGCTGGGTAAATGACCACCCATGGCTGGGCATTTACTTAAGGTGTAAACTTGTTAACTATTTTTATTCAACTATATTCAACTATATATTCAACATAAAAAACAATGTAATTAATTCAATTGAAAACACTAGATTGGTTATGGTACCTATCTTGACCCTACCAAAATAAAAAAACATAATTTATATACATAATTATAATATATATTATATTTTGTTGAAAGCTTTCACGACTCATTTTATGATCAACTATTAGTTCTTTATGTTTAACTAAAACGTCGTGTTTATACGTGAAATATCTATTGAATGAAGCAAATGAGTCAAGGACGTGACATGCCCCACATCATTGAATTTCTGCCAGCATATATTAAGGTCTGTCAACTCGACCTCTATATAATTACCTCTGTTTTATGACCTGCCAAGTTGACATGTTCCCCATTTTAGTGGAAGTTTGATCGAAAAAAAACACTTCAAATTGTCTCTTCAAAATAGCTGGTCCGAACTAAATTAAAAATTACAATAAATTCAAAATCAAGTATAAGTATGAAGTCATTATGGTAGAATTTATTTCCCCTTTTTTTAATTGAATCTTCACTATTTCTCATCTAATCAAAATTCGTGATGAATACATATTAATTTGTTAAGATTAATTAACAGTCGTTCCATTCATTCGTACACACTAATCAAGTATGTAGAATACCTTCAGCTGGAATAACGTAAAATAATTCAGAATTTTGACATATTGAAATTTCCATTGATTGAGCAAACATATTGCTATTTTATATTGAAACAACTTATGTTTAATATTTTATGTATAGTAATGGATTATTTGGAAAACAAACATGTCACAACACAGAGTAGTTCCTTGGAGAAACACACTTATATCTCATAATAACAATTATGTGCACCTGATAGATTGACTAGCGGAACAAACATGTCAAATACATCATGGTAGAAGTATGTCTACTTAGTACCTACCTATTTCGTATATAACTATCATCGATCGAGGTTCGAATATAATTATGCAAATTACCTTTGCATAACTTTCCAACATGGAGTGATATATTTTACACTTCAACTATGTTATGAATGATCACACAAGAGTAGTGCAAATAATAATTTATGACATCAATCAAGAGTACAAAAGACATTCCATATTCAAACAATGTGCAATAAAAATGCAGTCAAGTACTTATAAGAAGTGATAACAACATTGAAACTATGCAAAATAACAAGGAATAATCCAAATAGACATTTTTGTGTAATAAGTTGAGTGACTTAATAATAATTATAATAATAATAATAATACCGGTAACAATAATAGTAGTAATGATAATAGCAAAAAACAATAATTATAACAATATGTGTTTATTCTCGATTGATAAATAATCGTTTTGAAGGAAAGTTACAGGTAAAATAAATACATTAATTAAAACTTACCTGTTTGTATACATAGTAAGACATACATAAAAAAAACAGAATACAGATTGGACCTGATGTCTTATAGGAGTATAAAAGTTACTTTTATCAAACAAAAACTCTTGAATCGAGAAAATTGAAGAAAACCAATGAATATGCCGAGTGAGTCTAGGCTCGTCTATTATTTAAAACCATTATACTACGTGAGCCGTGTTTTGGGTTTGGCACCGTTTGACCTCTTGACATCTGACCCTTCAAACTTGGCTCGATGTTACAGCTTATTGCTAGCTGTTGGGGCATCTGTTTCTACTGTTTATATCATTCACGTTTTTATAGTATTCTATCAAGAAGGACTGTACACCATGCCTGTGTGTCTAACACGCTCGTTAATACTTACAGTGAGCGGAATCTGCACAACTTCTTCGATAGTTCTAGCTGTAACAAAAACAGCGACACATTTGAAAACATTCATCAAAACAATAGAAAATACTGATATGTTGGTTTATAATCATCCAGAAAGTAAATACATCAAATATAAAGAATTTTTAATGATAGAATTATCAGTGTATATTTTAATCATGGCCATATTTGCTGCGACAGATTTTGTTCTTTACGGTTCCAGTCAAATAATGATCAATATAATAGTCTATTCTCAAGCGTTGGTGGTATATATGATTAGCGTTCAATATATCAACAGTGTTTTAGTATTACAACTACGGTATACGCATGTTAATGTTTTAATCAAGATTTATATCAATAACGAAAAATCACATAAGATGTTTTTGGAAAGAAAAATAAGTCATGTGATTCTAAAGGAAGAACTTCAAAGAAATGTAGAAGAAATTAACCGACTAGGTTTAATTATATTATCTTCATCAGAAACGTCTACTGACGGTCTCACGCCTATTTCAGTAGCTCAAGTCAATGTATGGCGTCGAGTTTACTCTGATTTGTACCATAGCTTTGAATGTATTAATGCTATATTTGGTTTCAAAATACTAATATTAATATCTCTTATTTTAATCACAATTACCACTTTCACTTATATCATGATAAACACCACTTTAACAGTTGAAACTGTAACTACAACATTCAAGGGAATGGTGATACTCATCACTTATATCACTTGGTTTATTTGTAATATATTTGCGTTAGTTGCCATGGCAATGACATGTGAAACAACAAGCAACGAGGCAAACACGTCGTCGTCTTTAGTTCAACAGTTTCTGTTAATTGACGGTATTAGCTCGGCAGTGAGACGAGAACTTCTGTCTTTCTCTCAACAACTTACCACTAGTAAACTAGTATTCACAGCATGTGGCGTGTTTAATATCGATATGACGTTACTGCTTAGTGTTGCTGCTACGATTACTACTTACGTCATAATTTTATTGACTGTTAAATCGTAAAATAATAAGCTGTAAAATAAGAATAAGAAGTAGAATAAGAAATAATAATAAATAAGTAAAATAAGAAGTAGTAAGTACTAATTGCTGTTAGAATTTGATTTCGAGTTCATGAAGAACTCAAGAAATAAGAGTTTACATTAGAGAGTGACCATTTGTCCCGGATTAGCCGCGATTGTTCTGAGTGAACGTCCGGGGGAATTTTGGGCCGGGACGCGATATTCTCGCTTTCAATAAAGCATACAAAAAATGACCAATAAAATAAAAATTTACCAAAATTTAAATACTACAGTAGGGCCAACTATTTCAAAGCCTACAAAATAGATTGTGTCTGGAGTTTTTAAAAATAAAATAACTAGTGCTAATTATGCACTGTTGTAGTGTTCCAGTACGCTGTTGAGAAGCTTTGAACTAACTCACATTTTAAAAGAATTGTAGATTTCAGAAACACATTACATGAATATATAAAAGTATAATTAGTTCTTATCACAAAACCCTAATAATAACAGAATGATCAACATTTTTGAGAAAATATTGAAGGATCAGGTGTAAAGTCTGTGATCATATTATCTAGATAGAAATATCCAGAAGATGGAAATAATACGGACATTAAAAAACAATGTCAATCAATTTGAATCAAGAGATACAAATTTATGAAAGAGTTCATTTATGGAGTTTGTTAATCTTAATACAAAGCAAAACAACAATATTCTCAATTGAATAATTTTATTAATTCTACATGAGTGTAAATGAAAATATAATGATGGTACAGTTCAATTATTAGTATAATACACGCATATGAAAATAAAATGATGCAGTGCTAATAATATTCATAAGAGTGTGGGACACAATCTACATATATGATCCAACATAGCTAGCCAATGCCAAACACATTTTCATGGAGTTATAAAATATATCTTATACATTCAGGTGGTTTAATTAAAAGGCACAATAACATTTGAATTGTTTTCAAACAACCAGCTTGCCAAACAGATTAAATAATTAACGTATTCTCAGCATAGCGTGTCAAGTGGTCATAATACCATGGAGGTATGAAGTATAATCTTACAAGGTACAATTTTAGCTCCATGATCACATCACATCAGGTAGAAAGGCCTACTAATGTAGAATACAATTGTATTATACAGATATAAATTAGGGGTGTGCGAATCCATGTTTTCTATTTCAAACCGAATCCGAACCGAATCTTCATCAGAATTACCGAATCCGAACCCGAATCTTTTCAACATGCATTGTGAAGCGTAATAATGGGACAAACGACACTGCTGATCAAGTTACAGTTGATCCAGGAAGTAAAAATCTCATCTCAGTATTCTCATAATTACCCCTGCATAAAACATTGTATGCAGCCATTATATGCACCATTAGAGCAATTGTTCTTTAAACTAAAAATACATTCAAAATACTTGAAAATACAAGACTCAAAATTTTCGAATCTTTTATGTTGGACGAATCCGAATCTGAAAGTGGATTTGGATTCGATTCGAAAAACGTGGATTTGCACACCCCTAGTTGGCCTAGTATAAATATTACAGTACCTTTTTCATGTTTATGTAAAACCGTATAAGTTTTTTAAAAAATTATTAGATTTTTTCAAAATTCACAAAAATAAGTACATATTGTTCTTATATACTTTACAAAATATATTACCAATGTTTTCTTTGAAATATTAAACTTAACTAATATTCCAATAATAGACTCACGTTGCAGTCATAACGTAAAATATATCTAAATGTTCTAGACAAAACCTGTTGCTTACAAACAGTAATTCGTATTACAGATAACGATTGATATTTTGTTTCCAGCTTCTATGCAAAATAGTTATCGAAAGATGCATTTTGGAAAACACACTAGCAAATGATAGCTTCCAGATTTACATAAGCTACTGACGCTTTTTTCAATAACTTGACATGGAGGACTTGCTACGTCGGTCGCTGATTCACGGCCTCAAGTCTCGTACCATATACAGTATATACACTCAACTAGTCTGGAAAATATTTAATGAGTGGAGTATTAACAACGCAATATGTTAACTGAGTAACAACGTTTTACATTTACTGCCCTATAATAATCGTAAAAAGGAATTACATTTCAACTTATATTTCATTATAATGAATGATTATGTAAGATTGAATCATAAAGTTTGACAATATACTGTATTTAAAATAAAACAACATATCTTATTGACAATACAATTAAGATCCAATGAGTTTCTTCCCTCTCTGATATTCTGTTTATTAATAATTTTCAAAACAAACACTGCATCAACCACGCAACACACTTTGGAGTTTATATTAATACATGAATGTGAAATACAACGAATAAGCAACACGAATTGACAACACTAACATCTTATTAAATGGTGAGGCAACGCCCCGTTCGTTGCTCAACTAGATTTAAATGTAAGCCTGACGATATCGGATAAACAAGACTGTCAATGACATGTTTACCACAGAGCTGGGGAATGGTTTACAATTCAGTATGAAATGGCTCAAATATTTTACTTCTATCATAATACCCTGAATTGTTTTGATGACACCAGTGTAGAAACTGAGAAACGCCAGCTATATTTGCTTTGATATCAGCCTATAGTAGCTGGCAGCCCCTCCAAAGCAATTTTTCCCATTTATCACATCTTTCATCTTTCAGATGTCACATCTATTCTTGACCCATGTGGAAACTGGATCAGTTTTGCAGAAAACCGACGTGTTTGAATAGTTTCAGACAAGATCGATTTGTCTCAAATGTTTCGCAGCTAAGTGGTAAACGCAGTCAATCACAGAGATGTGCCAGAGACCAAAATATTATATGTAAATACCAAGTACGCTATGTAATAAAATAAATAAGTGTAGTTGATTTGCATAAATGTATTCCATTGAACTATAGTAACAAGATACTACTCAAATGCACTTCTTTGATAATACAGTGAAACCTCAATGCATCGTTCCCGGATCCACCGTTTTTCTGCTTGTATCATTCATTTTTTCCAACCCCACTGCCATACAATGAATGTTAAATTTCCTGGAAAGATCGTTTTCCTGCACGTTTTCCTGGTCCCTTGAAAATGATGGATAGAGGTTTCACTGTATTTACGTAGTGAGTTAACGCAGTCTCTAAACCATCTCCTCCAACATTTAAACCACATCTTGTTCCCTATTATTTGTACTTATTGTCCATAACAATTAGATCTAATATTAGTCTAATATTTTAACATGTATAAAGGCCTACAGATTATTCAATGTAGATAATATTTAGTACATTACGAACATTTAGATGTGTATCAGCTGAAAATAAAAGTTCAAGATTACTTGCATTTAGAAGTTGGGTTTTAGAATAATATTAGAAGCTAGATTCAAAGAATATAATAATTGACTCCTGCTGCTCAAATACCGTAGAGTATTAGATTGATAACGGAGTGAATCGAGTGTTTTTTTTGGCATAGAAAGCTCGATCTTATGATGAAAATGAAGTAGACAAGACATCTTAGTAGAGTTTAACTGCATTTTTTTTCAGTACTGGTACATTTCCCATCAGCAAATGTGTACTTATTACTACTCGTCCACGACAGTAAACATTGATTTGTATAGCCTGAATCTTCAAAGTTTAGAGAAACATGCTCATTAAGAAATAGGTTAACCATTTACAAAAAAAAGGAAGTAGATTATTTGATTTATTTCCCATAATATGAACATGTCAATGCTAATATACTGAAACAAATCAAAGATATAAAAAAAAATCATGAATTATAATTAGACAATACGAAAAATGATAACATATAGATTAGATTCTCTGTTATCGTACTTTTGTCAAAATGATTACATTATTCTACGGACATTACTCATTTTAGTTATATAATACAAATGCAAAACGTACTGTATAATGCATATACCGTACATCTAGGGTTTTTACGTGATCAATATCTTGTCGAGGGTATTTAAACTTCAAAGGCTTCTACTGACATTCAGAAGTACAGTATTAATTACTGTATTAATCAATAATAATGATGAATATATTGAAAATATATTAACTAGAAAAATAAATGCCATTCAAATTTAAATGGAAAGTTGTGTAAGTCTTGACAATGAAATATTTCAATAAATCAGTCAGTTGGCATTGAACAGGACATGAGTTAGCTGCTACAGCCTTATAGCAATTCCACACATGTTAAGGTTCTAAATCACACTGCTACAAATCATACCATACCAAATACCAATCAAAAAAATTAAAGAAAAATCCTAAAAGGATACGAAAATCAATTAAGTATCTGTTTTACAATAAATTTACCGAGCTAGATACGGTATACTACCATATTGCTGGGTTGTACACACGCAATTGATAAATAAAAATATACAAACTTAAATTAGTTTCAAAATACTAGTACACTTATGGTCTCAGAAAGTATACAATTGCGTCATATTAAAATGCACCCTGAAGAGAATTTACTGACACTATATGTAATGAAAACAGCAATACTCTGTAAATGTAGTCTCCATACTCAATCCGCATAGACTATGAAAAAAATGAGAGGTAAATTACACATAGATTTTATTGAAATTGAAACTTTTGAAAAATATATACGTAATGTGACCACAAGTGTAGATCAATATCTGTTATCATGAAAATAGGTTTCTTTAGTGTATTTTGACATGAGTGTACCAGTGCACAAATCATATAGGCTAACAAAATGGTAATGTTTTTCAAAATTCAAGACTTATTTAGGACTTGATTAATTTGAAATAATAAAATATGACGTGGAACAGCATTTCATAAGATGAATCATACTGGCCTAGTTTTAATACCGTTTGATCTAAGACCTAATTCAACTAAAGCTAATGTTCCTAAACAATATTCAACTGAGCCCCGTACCCCTTTGAACGTTGATATTAATAAACTGGTCACACAATATCCAAGCATTAGTTGGTTACCGGCACGCAACAACAAAAAACCAAAACTTCGAAATTCCAGACACTTCAACGAACAGAAAGTCGAAACACTATCTACGTAAAATAGGCAGAAGGGCGGAAGCGCCTACTTTCATTTTCACGCTTTCATGTCTTTTCTGATCAGGTTCGATCCACTGAAATGAATGAGGAAAATGGAGTATGCAACATCTTCATATTTTCATAGATGTTGACGTTTAGAAATGAACGTACGCAACTGATCATGAAATATGTTGGAAATTACAATTATGTACTAGCAAACAGGCATAAATAACATATCAGTATCAAATGCAAATACTAATTTGGCACTGTTTGAGCGTGACCAACAAGTCACGTCAGAAAATTAGGGTCGTAAACACTAATATCTTCATTGTATCTCATTGGAATATTAATTTGAGTTAATATTTTTCAACTCAATTTCAAATAATATTGTGCATATGAACACAAAATTTAAAAAAAGGTCAATACAAAATTGAATTCACAAGATTTATTTTCACCTCCTGAACAATTTAAATAATGGAACTGACGCCATTCTGCCCATTTTACGTTGATATCTAACGATGTTTTTTAAAGCTACCAATTCGAGACCATGAGATGTTTACTACCAAGATTCTCACGATTACATACTTACTCCTCCGTGTATTACGTTTCAGATCAACTTTTCACAACTTTGTTAGAATTAGCACCAAACAAACAGAAGGCCATAATTCACTTGATTGGAAAATAATAATCTAGTCGTGCACACAATAAAAGCGTCAAAACCAAACTGGCAAAAGAGTTGCCAATATACATTGTACACCTCTAAAAACAACACGGGTACGAAGGCTTAAACTGTACTGCACTTGTTTCGTAGAGGTTACTTAGTCATGATACGTCATTTATTCAAATACGTCTCCCTGTTTACTCACGAAGGTCATGACAGCCGTTATCAATAAAGATAGAGCCAGACTCAAAGCTAGTATTTTAATCATAAAACAACACGTTCTGTATATTTTACATATATTATAATATTACATATAATTTTAACCCTGTAGTGATTTTTGTCTACTTTTTTGACTTCTACATACCGGTATTACATCTCGAGAAAAATATAATAATTTTGTGTAGAGTGGAACAAAATTAAATCAAATCTGTTGCCAATTGTCTAACCTAAACTTACAAAAACTGCTTAATTATAAGTACCATATCAACAATAACATCAGGGAGCATAATCAATGATGATATTTTTGAAGTAAGTGTATGTATTTGTTACCGATGAATTTGCATTTGAGGAATTGGGGTATTGGCCTCCACGATATGTTGAGTTGAATATGCTCGTTTACATACATATTATATGACACTGATATATCATATTTCATATGATAGTATTGAGAAAATAATTTACAGATGCATAATGCAAATGCTATTCATAAGGAGCGGTATTATAAAGCCCAACTAAATAGTTATTCACAGAATAACTTGACATAGTTCCTCAATGATTGACATTGACCAAGGTGATTTTTGTTATTTATTCTTAACCATTACATAACTTTCTAGTTTAGACTTTATATTTATTTATTTAATGCTGCTTAACGACCCCAGCAACAGCTAGGTTATATGATACGGGGGTAAGAATGAGCGGTGATAATGAAACGATGAAGTGATGATTGGTGAAAGGACGTCCCATGTCATATGCAAGACCCCATGCCCAACCTGACTTCTTTTCCTAACACAGTACAGTAGTTGACTGAGCTACAGAGGCAGCTCTTCTTAGTAGCAGTTTAAATGAGAATCATTGATCATGCTTTTGTTAGAATTAGCATCATACAAGCAGTAAGCCTACTTACGCATGGTTAGGCTATTCAATAGCTACGATTAAAATATATCTCAAATCAGTTACATTTCAAACACTTGGATTTAGTTAAGGTCCAAAATGAAAATTAATATTCTTGAAAAGAAAAATCAAAAGTGTCTGACACCACATATTATTACAACACCTCAACAAAAATAATTCTTTTGATATGCAGTATGGACTTGATTTGGTGGAGGTTTGTTGACGTGCTATTCAAACTAATCGCAAGTAGCACATTACGTTTCCAGTCGACGTAGCGACTCACACGCGCGTAAGGAGTCACATGACAGTCTCAAACAACAATTGTAAACAAACAAAATAACACAAAAATGCTTCTCTTCAATGGTTCCAACTCGGCCACGATGATGACACCAATCTAAAATCTTACCGGTACTCAATTTTATGATATATGATACCGTGAAATATGGGGAAATCGTACAAACGGTACGACTCTAATCTGATGACTTATCTGTGGTTTAGTACGCTGGCGACGCAACCGTACTTGATGACTTGGTAACGACACGAGTGCCTTGCGCGAGATCGCCGGCACGAACGCCGTTGAACTTGAGAAACGCATCGTAGCCGTAGGCAACCATGGCGCAGAACCCAAAGAACTGAAACGATTTGTTTACAATAATTAAAAGGGGTCAAAAATAGGTCATAACATTTTAGGTTACAAACTAAATCCAACAAGTGGATAATTTTGAATCAACTTGTTATTTATTCGATTCATTTTTCTACGACAAAAGTTCATCGTGCATAAGTGCTATAGAACATCGAACAGCACATGCAATGATGTCTTATATTTGTATCTTGTACAACTAACTGCACATTGATTTAAAGTATCCTAACAATAATTTAATAATAGGTTGATCCACTCCAAAGTTTAGCACTTAGGACAGTGGATTATCTTTTATTGTCACTTTTTAATGAGTATGTTTTTAATTGAAAAGTATTGTTGACACAAATAATAATGATAATAATATTGTTTATCGTCATTTAACCGTTTTACAATGTGTATGGATCGAAATTACATAATTATACGATGTACAATGGTGTCATCTAGCAACAAGGTAGACCACAGATCACATCTTACAAGAATCTTAAAATCAAATTCATTAGAGGCAGGAAGGTTACATTGAAAAAGAGGTAATACTGTCAAATAGCACATCACAACCAATTTGTCATTTGTTGTTAGGCCTGTATATAAAGGCTTTTGGCCAAGGGTTATGGACGAGTTTTTTTTTTAGCAACCCACTGGAATTTTTTTTCACAAAAAATAACAGATTTTCATGCATAATCCATCATGTTCTAGAGAGTTTTAAGCTATTAAATAATAACAATTGATAACGTGCGGTGGTTTCATTCAATATCTAGATCTAATCAAGATATACCAGAAGACATCAATTTCAGGATGAAAAAATGAAAATTGGTTGTGATGCGCTGTATGACAATTTTACCGAGAAATAAAAATACTAACGGCTGCGGCTGCAAATGCTTCATCTCCTCTGCTTCCATAATCGGCAGCCAGTGAAGCAGCCAGGAGGTAGAAAAACGTCCAAACAGCACAGAACACAAACTCCTGGAAATCATAAAATTGTTAATAGTGAAGGTGGCAAAACATTTTCATTATTTTACATTATGACCAGCAACTAAATATCTAAATATCAGTGAATTCAGTTGAATTTTCAATGGAAACTGAGTGTTCAACAAATGATTTAAAAAATATCCTATTTCAACATTTGTGTGGCTCGGTTTTAAATGAATACCATGACACGATGCGTCATTATTCAGGTACATTACAGGATTGCCATGCTTCATCTTATGAGCCATGCCAGTCCAATCAATACTGACAGAGCCTTTAGAGAGCAAGTTCTAATCGAATCAACAGGTTTAGAATGTTTAACGTATCCATTTCATACCCCATTCTAAGTTTATTCTTTCAATTATTCCAGCTGCCATATTATTAAATCCCCTTGAAATATTATTTTGTTTCATATAGATTAAAACTAAATATACAATGTTGCTTATGTTCAAATATTAATGCCTAGTATGTTCATATCATTATGTATTATCATAAAGTCATTGGTTACTTACAATCTTTAGCCAAGGAATTCTAAAGAATTTCTCCACAATGTGAAAAAGGTAGAGAGCCAGCATGATCCCAGTAAACCAGAACCCTGTCATGGCAACCGTATTAAACCAGCTACCGCGTGACAGTAACGCGAGATTTGACACGGAAATACAAATGAAACCCAGAAGGTTGAGTGCCTATAAAATGATGTTGAAAAAATATATCAGCAACAAATCAAGTCTTGGCACATCTATAATTAATACAAGCATGAAAATACTTACAATTTGCACGCATTTCAATACGCCTGGTACTGTGCGGATGTAAAATGGGTCGAAACGAATATTGGTCTGCACAGTGGTGTTGGATGAAGTCACAGTTGTTGTGGTTTGGTGTTGACCAGGGAAACCTTGTTCTGCCATGATGTAGAAATTGCTTCACGAAAACTGTTGTCAAAACTTATTGATTTCTTCCAGTTACACGTCAAGAAAGCGTGACAAGTACACTTATCCTGTAAGTAATACATTACTGTTAAATAGGGCCAACCCATCTGTCATGGGCTTTTGACAGTTCAGCAGAATAATTAAGTCTGACCTTATCCATTATAAACATGAGTCTATGAGAAAGGAATTAATTACAATGTTTGAAAGAAAAATTAAAAAATATGTGTAATGAAATAGGAGTGAGGAATATTCATAATTCTATCATCCTTCGATCACCGCTTAAAATATATGGCTGACGCCTACCTAAAGGGGGAGGGGTTTTTAAAATTAGCGAGTATCAAGTTTTCAATGAGATGCACGTAAAAACTTTCATAATGAATAGCACAACCAGTGTTCAAAGTTGATATATGTTCACGTAATACACGCAAAGAGTACACAATATACCTACCCCTAATCTTCTACGACTTTCAAAATGACCAATAACCTTTCACACAACCCTCCCTCTTTCACAACAGGTATGCAATGTCTGCTATTTATTTCTTGTTACAACCAGAAGCTGTTGGTAGTTCTGGTGAAGAGGCGGTCTGCTTCTAGTGCATTCAAATGGACTGCAACCACGGTCTAGACTGCGACATGGC
Source organism: Brachyptera putata (assembly GCA_907164805.1). Lineage (NCBI taxonomy): Eukaryota > Metazoa > Arthropoda > Insecta > Plecoptera > Taeniopterygidae > Brachyptera > Brachyptera putata. Next base: position 21,637,537 of record OU015465.1, read on the forward strand.
ATTGACGAAAATATTCGGTAAAACTATTTTATTATTTTGTATTTAGTAGTACACTTATAAATGCCTGTTAACACTAACTCTATGCTAGAGTGTATACATACATAGTATAGAAAGAATTCTCCAGCTATGTCATTTTACAGAAACCCACTTGATGGGTCCATACAGAAGGTGGTTAGCATTTTGCTTAAGACAGACAGATGAGTCTTTATTTCATTTTGAGTGTATTTGTATCTGGTGTATTTATGTCATGTCCTCAAACAGTAAACACCGTAAATAAGTAGATATTATAAACCCTGAGGAAAATTGGGACTCATATTTTACATTATATATTTTTGATTGTTGGATTATACATATAAGTTGTAGTTTACAATCAAAGAGACAAGTTTGATCTTGCGATCGCTCTTCCACCTAACCTTATCTTTGGACTCAAAAACATAAAAGAAACAGCCGATCATAAATTAGGTATGAACCGTAAGAGTTAGTCCTATATAACTTCATGACAGCATAAAATATTGTTAATACAATAAAGTACATTTGAAAGAGGACAATACTATTTCTGCTCAACGTGCATAGCAAAAAATGCAAGACATTCGACCAAAGAAAATTGAAACATCAACAATGCATAGGCCTACTAATTACTATAGAAAGAATCTTCATCATAAGCTTTCTAACTCAAATTATGGAATACAGTGAAAAATGCAGAGTAGGAACTTGATCTATAAATAAATATAACATACATTAATGATTAATCATATATTGTACAGGCTATTACATACGGTTTCATTTCCGCGGTGCACATCTAGTTGGACAACTAAAAGTGACGAAAGAATATTTGGAATGAGTAGACTAAAAATGTAATAATGTTATTGTAAGGAGCTTTGTAACTTTAGAGAACAATTGTACGGTAGTGACAAGGGTGAGGGATAGGGGGACTTGGGAGATGATGTTGGGGGAATAGAATGCCTTGTCGGTGAAGAATAATTTTAGAGCAATTGAATGCAGGGTGCATAAGCAACATTCAGATTGGTCGTTTTTCAACATACCGGCCATATTATCTGCTTTGCAAATTCCGCATTAATGGAAGTCCAGATTTGGAATAAAGAAGATACCTACACGAAAACATAAGACTGAAGCCATTATTTTTATAATTTCTTTTATTCACTATTGTGCCGAGTACCCTACTCTAAAATAACAACGCCATAGTTCAAATAATGCTAAATAATTATATGCACGAAGTAGCCTACTCTCTATTTAGCTACAATTATGCACATCAAAAATTAATAATAACTCTCCTTAATTTAGATACAGTACAATAGTATCTAATTTTTATTTGTAAATAAAGTATCAACATGAAATACAAAAAAACTACAAATAGCAGAGCTGAAAGTCAACACTCATAAAATAGCTACAAAAATAGCCGCCCCGGTGGCCAAGTCAATTATCGCTAGCGGTAGTAACTGAAGTCACCGTTGGGCGTGGGTTCGAGTCCCGCATAAGGCATGGGTTTTTGTAAACGTCCTTTCACCTATCATCACTTCATCGTTTCATTATCATCCGCTCATTCGTACCCCCGTATAACCTAGCTGTTGGTGGGGTCGTTAAGCAACATAAAAAAAAAAAAAATAGCTACAAAGTTTAAACATTGAATAAATCGTTAGACAAGCTTAATAAAGTCGTATAGGTACCGCTACACATAAAACCTTCGTTAACGTGTTTTCATCTATGTCTTTTCATTTTTTTTTTCATCTTAGAAAATCACCATCTGTATTTACGAATGTATGTCCACACAACAAGAGCAGCATGCTCTTACGTGGACTTCTCATTCTCTTTCAAGCAAAATATATTACATTTTTGTTCAATCTGTACAGGCCTGTACTTATATTATTAGGTATATTTCTTGCTATAGCCCTACATTCATATAAAAATGTTTCGAGAATAAATTTATTTCATTTTTATTATTATTATTATTACATCACTCAAAGTTGCGAGTTCTGCTGATAACAAATCAAACAATTTTATTCCTATGTATAAAACATATTTTCAGTTGTTCTTGCCATTTATTTTACAAGCACAAATTATAACACTTTGTCTCTAAATGAACTATAATTTCATAATGTGCTGTCAACATTTACCAAATGATGATTTTCTACATGAACTTTATTCCTTTATTCTATAAAAGATGAGTAATAGAAAATAAAGGCTAAAACTATAGTCTGCAGAAATGAGGGATATTAATTACTTTCGCTGCCTAAACATAGAGCTGAAAACCTGTTATTGACATCATGAAACTCATCAAACTTTTCATTGCTACAATGTATTGTTTCATTTCCAGTGGTATCTTCTTCATTAATCACAACTTTCTCACAAAACCTAGACCTCTTGTTCCTCTTACCCTTACGACGCAAAACATTTACGTTTGGAAGCATTTCTAGGACCGCATGAGTAAGTGTTTTATACGCTGCACATACTGAAGGACCACAAGACAAGATGAGCGTAACGTACGATAGGACATCAACACGCTTGTTGAAATTTGAATACGCATTGTAAACAAGCGTGCCAGAGTAAAAGTGCGCAGCCCGAAACTGCGGCAAAGGAAAGTTTAAAAGTGCATTTAAATGCACCACATGAAACAAGATACTCTGCAACTGAGCGAACACGTGAACGGTGTTAACGGAGTACAACTTGTGATATCCTTTCAATCGATCGTCGACTTGATGGAAAGGCAAGAGGATCTCCGCTAAATTCATACAGTCATCTTTTGTAATAGCTGCTAAATTATCTTCGAGTGATAATTCAACATCTACCTGTTTGGTACCAGCATCACTGTTTTCCTCACTTGGTTCCTTTGGCACTGATTTTTTCATGTGATTGGTTACCGCTTTGGATATTGCTCCTTTGGATCTGTAATGTCCAATTTGTGTGTCAACAATCTTCAATGCAATAATACTAAACAATACTGCATGAATGTGGCAGTTGGAAATGGATGGCTGACAGCAATACCTGGCCCAATATAAAATTGATGATATAAACAACCTCCAATCTTCTGGAAACTTGTTAATAGCTTCAATGTCCTCGCAACTTAGCCTCAAAGTTTCCATTAATATCGACTCTCGAGACGAAGTTGGCAGGTCTGCTAACGCTGCCAAAGATGGAAAAGTACTAAATGTAGAGTTTCCAGTCACAGGGTTTAACCTCAACATTTCGGGCTGAATATGTACATTTCGGCTATAATAGGTAAGCGGTGTATCTGTCACGTTGTTACATAATAGTCCATAAATAACACCTATGATAGGTAAACTAATTAAATGAGAAAATGGCAGACTATAGTCCTCAACTTGTGGTGCGCAAAAGTACGTTTGGCGTGTTAGCATGTCAATGAAATATGAAGGAAGATTTCCACATTGCAAGCTATCTTTAAGCCAATCAGGTAAATTTTCAATAACTAAATTTGTAGAAATGGCAGGATACTCATCGATTGATACATTTTCTTCTTCGGATTCGCTTTTTTCTTTTTCAGCTTCTTCTTCCTCATCCTCGCTTGAACTATTAGTTGCTTTATCACACTCTTCTGACTGAGAATCATCAGATTCCTTCCCAGTTGTCTCTTCTTCAAAGGTAGACAGCATGTGAACATTACAACTCTCATCCCTCGCAGGGGAAGAACTTGAATCATCAGTTGTTGATAGACCCAAGAATGGTAGAATATTGCTTGAAGAATGAGTATAGCCTTCAACTGTTAGTTTTATTTGCTTACTGACATACGGACGATGTTTCTTTTTCAAGAAAGAAAGAATCTTTTCCACAGCTGTTTCGAGAGTTTTGCCCTGTAGCCAATTCAACAATGCTTCAATTCGTTTCTGAGTATGACGACTTGAGCGTTTCTTGTCAAATTTTAAACTTGAGAAAAACTTTTTGAATACGCTTCTATTAATATAATCATTACCAAGCAAAGTAGCCATTAATGGTATAAGTGACTTATTCAAGCCACCAAAATGATTTAAAACATTTTCTACATTATAAATATTGCATGATATACAGTATTCAGACTCCTGATCCGACAAGTTTGCAAGATCTGTTTTTTTGTGGGCTCGAATGTTTACTGTGGAGAAAGGTATGTAGAGCACGTTATAAACGTAGAAGTCAGAATCATAACTCAAGACGGGACAACCAAGCCTTCGGGCAATAGCGGCAATTTCATCGTCGGCTTCATAATAGCATTGTGCAAGTGGGATGCTTAAATTCAATAAAACATCTTTGAATACTTCTTTCATCAAAAGTGGAAAAATTTTGTTTTTCGAAGTTGGCGTGACGTGCTTTGCATGGCTGATCTTCACCCTCAATCTCTTCATTACAGTGCGTAACTTCCTTGTCTCGTATCCTCCATCAAAAAGTACTACTGGAGCCACGCCACACTTTTTTAATTCGATGAAGAATTTTTTCACATCATTTGAATATTTATCATAATCTCCTCCAAATGCACAGGCAGATGCACACTTTGAATGCCAGTTGTACAGTAGGGATGCAAGACTGTTTCCATCAACAACAAGTGAACAATCATGCAGTTCATAGGGTTCCAGATATCGGTCGGAATATTGCGCTATGTACGTTGTGAGCCCACGAACACCCATGGCTAAAAGTAAGAAGAAAGAATGAAGATGTAGAACTACAGCTGAACCATTGGCTGAACATAATTATAATGTGGTACGTGTTGAAAACTTTTAGGTTATGTTCGACCATTAAAGGTTAATTTTATTTGTAACTCCTGTTGAACACATGAACTTTCTTCATTTTACTTCTATATTTATAATAATTCCACTAGAATAAAATAGGTGTCCTGTTAATATTCGTACTCATTATTAAATTACCTGATAACCTATTTGCCACACAACAATTCAGTGTTTTTTTCGTGCTCTTGGCTGCTCAAACAAGTGGTGCCATCTATTCGACAAGTGACAGCAAAAGTATAATTATTCAAAACATCGGCGCTATAATCAGTGCTTCGTTTCACGTTCACATTTATATGTAATAATGGCTAACAGCAATTATCAGTTTTTCTACGGAACTCTTTGTCATGTGTGTAAGTCTCCAGGTGACAGAGAAAAGGAATTGAAACGCTGTGGTGGTTGTAAAATGATTTCATATTGTAGTTGTGAACACCAAAAGCTACATTGGTTACATCACAAGAAAATGTGTAAAAACATACAATCTTTACTCAAGAAAAATAATTTGCAAAGTCTCTTCCAAGAAGCTAATGAATCTTCTTCTTCAAAAGAATGGAACCAAATTCGATACAATTGTATGCTTTTAGTGGAACTGTTAATGAAGCGTCAATTAGTACAAGAGGAACGAGAAATGTGTCTTTTTCCTCGAGTATGTGAGATTTGTCGAGAATCAAATCAGAAGATTCTTCAAGATTGTGTCCATTGTTATTGCGTTAGCTACTGCTGTACGTCTCATCAAAATAAAGATGCAGAAAGACATAACTCTTTATGTGCATCACTTGATCTATGCCTTCGCTTGAATAAGTACTTTTTAAATTGTAAAAAGCAGTTTCCTTATCCAGACCTGAAAGTACAAAACCAAGAAATCGAGACTCGTCTTCCTTGTGAGATTTCTTCGTTTATTGAAAAATGTACAACTACTGAAAACGAGACGAACCAAGAGATATCCAACATTCATATTCCCATTTCTTCTGAAGTTCTTACTTGTCCGTTAAGTCTAATCTATGCATTAGAGGCAGGCAATATATTACTTACACACAATAATAGTTTGATTATACACATTGTTGGAGCTAGCATGACTGAATGTACATTTCTTCATTCATGGGAAGCAGTATTACACTGGCTTCCAACTTGTAAATATTTGAGCCTGATTTTAATTGGTCCAGATGTACAAAACATGGATTCAAATATCACACTTTGTGGTAACTGTATAAACAAAAATAAACAAATCACCATCAACTTTCAATCAGGAAAACTCTACGATGAATATTTTGAATCTGAATCGTTTATCGAGCCGAATATTGTCGTAGCTTATAATTGTGGTTTCCATGAGTATGAAGGTAGCACCAAGGACACGTGGTTAAAATCTATTCCTTATCTTCTTCATTTTAAGCAAGCATTTTTGGTGATAACTTCATACACTAAAGCAGAGGCAGAAAAAGATATCAAACGAGTTGTAAATCAGCGTAACGTTAAAGTTCTGTTGGACTGTCACGTAAATCCATACGGAAGTAAACGTCCGTACAGAGATTGGGAACATGAAGGATCCGGAGTTTTCTTTCAAAATTCATACATTTCTATTGTTACATCTGATTAAAGTACCTTTACGCTTATCTTAATGACATTCTGCATAATATTTTATCTTTTTTAATTAGAATAATTTTGGTACCGTAATTATTGAATATAATATTTTATGTTCACTTCATAAAAGTGAAAGCCTGGTTACACTATGTCAAATATAAAAACTAATAATTATAAATATTTTAACACTTCAGCATAATATCGTGATATTAACCAAATTTGATCATTTGAAATTAATTGCATATTGTGATGTTGCATTAGACTACGTCTTATATAACATCAAAGGAATGATTTTACTATGAAATACAGGGATTTATTAAAAATGGTGGACAGATTGTAATATTTTTCATCTTTTAGTGGAGTAGGCCCTACCGTATGGGTTTATTTACTAATTAATTAACTATCGGAACAAATATCCTATAAAGAATATATTTGAAGTCAATAATATTGTATACATGTAGCCTACCTATTTAGCTTTTAACAGTAGTCCTTGTATTTCTATTTATAATTATTTTGTATCATTGCATGTTGCTACTTTTTACATTGGTACTTTGGAAAAAAAAAAGTCTAAGCTCATTTTTAAACTATTTTCTACTAAATAACTCAGAACTCTGTACCCTAGAGTACAGACTAGTATTAGTACTTAGCATTAGAACATAAGTCAAGTTTTACATAATTATATTGAGTATGATGTATTTTTATAAGTAGAGCCAACACCATGGATGGATCAACTTATTGTCTTGTATATAAAATGATTGTGAACCAATTTTTTCAGTCACTATAGTTGATAAATGAAATTATAACAATCGAAAAATATTGAAAAATAAAAGCCTGAGAACTTTTCTCTCTCCAATGCAAAAAAAAATGTTTGTTTCATTCACTGTCCATAAAACTATTACCTCAAGATTTATTCTATTAATTAGTGCCTACATTATGATTAATTGTTATTTCGGGTGGTAAGATCGCCCCTGTGGTGCCTCGTCCGAACGATCCTATCTTTCATCTTATTCTTAATTGGGAAATAATAATTTTTTCAAGTTTCGATGTTAATAAAATATATATATATATATATATATATATATATATATATATATAATATACACAAAAATAATGATATTCCTGAACAGAATAGAATAGAGATTCATTATTTTAGCATTCTTGCTAGCTAGTTTACATTGTACTTAGGGTATATGGTTAATAACAATACGTAATAATTATGATCTATTGTTTTGTGAAATATGAATATTTTTGTGAAATATGAATATAATGTCTTCCCCCCATGGTCGACATCCTTACTGTTTTTTCGTGGTTTCCTTCTGTCGTTCAGGTTAATCTGGAATGGTTCCTTCAACACAAACTGACCACGACCGACTCCTTCCTCTAGCCAGAATCACATAGTAAAATAACCTTTTATCTCATCATTCCATCGTCTCATTTATCGATGCCAATAGATCTTAGTCACTCATCAGTAAAGTGCGTCGTTAAACCCACTATAAAGTACAAATAAAGTTGTTTCATCCCTTAAAATCAGTCCTCACAATATTTTATACGGTGTAAAATATTGATATAAAATCGTGGGGTCAAGATTGAACATGTATGTTTTTTGGTGTGGGTTATGTTCATGTATAGTACATGATCAATGGTTCCAGAATCAATAATAATGATTCTCTAAAATTCCATTCAATTTTTTTTCATTTTTTGTGTGCAAGTTTACGCCTAAGTACATTCCTCGGTCAAAATCTGTAGGAAACAATTCTAAATTCCAGCCTTCCAGTTAAATTAATATGATGAGTATGCCAGCCAGATTTGCATCCAGAAACACGACCGTCCTTGGGAGTGAGTGAGAAACAGAGTCTGGCACAAAGCCTATATAGTGTTGATAAGTGTGAAAGTTGCCCTACAACCACTCTACATGCACGTTCAACCTGTGCAATCATCTTATCTCACATTCATTACGACATTAATTAACTAACTTATGAGTTATTACACTGAGTTTATAATTATGGCATACACAGAAACTTGGATGATAAAGAACTATTATGAATAGAAGGTAGGATATACTAGTGTCGACTGACTCGATATTATAATTATAGGAAGTAGGTATAATGAATCTGACTTCATCAGAATACCAAGATGATATTATTATTATTATTATTTCGAATTACTTATAATATTGCGAATTACTTTTACTTTTTGATGCTCTTCCTAAAGCATTGACAGCTTATAATCTTTTATTATTTTTAAAATTAATGTAAAACGTTATCTGTTAGGTCTTGGACAAAGAGTTTTATAATATTGACGAACTATTATATAAGTTTTAAATATTTGTATTATCCTGACGAAACATTACTTGTGAACAAAACAGAAAATGGGACAAAATTGCAGAGAAGCAATTTGGTTTAGAATTACGCATTTTACAGTAGAATTGATATAAGATAGAGAAAAGTGAATAAGCAAATTGATAAAAAAAAGTTGAACATTTCCTGCATGACATATACAATGCTGAAAAAGAAATAACTTCAACCAAATGACAGTTTGCAAATTACTTCAACCATATCACAGATTAATTTATGTCAGTCACTCTATCACCACTTACCAATCCAACATAATGGGGAACAAACAGGGATTGTAATTGGTCAATATCAATTCGGGGACATTGTTGTCCAACTCTTTCAACAATGAGTAACATTACATTAGAGAAGCTAGCCAAAAAAGTGTTCAACTGTACATTATTTATAATGAGGAGAAATATATGAAGCCAATATTTCCATATGTTGAGTAAATATGTATGTACATGTGATCAGATGAATGTATTGATAAGGCTGTTTGAGGAAATGTAAATCAATGTAAAGTGTATAAAGCATGATTACCATCGACGTTAGGAAATCCTCAGTAAGGAGAGGCCTTCGTGCAGGAGTTGTTGTAACTCCTGCTTTAATAGTACAAGTGGCAATAAACTATACGCCTATAGTATATTTGCAATCGCTCGACCTTCAGAATACCTGGCACCTCCACGAACAAACGAACATCAATGGAACTTGAGGCTGTGGAGAATGTAGAAAGGGTTGCTTCAAGGAGGGTATATTCGGGAGAGAAGCGTTGGAGGATAATCAGGAACGAAAAGGTTTTTCTTTCTTTCTTTCATGGTTTGTCAACATGAGAAATAATGCATAAACCAGCAAAAAAATCACATAATTATATGTAAAAACAAAAACAAAATTGATATCAAAGACATTCTTCCAAACTGTAAAAAGAGTTCTCCAATGAATACTATTTTAACTTCCTTTTGAATTTCTCCTTCTCCAAACAACGCATTTCATGTGGTAGATGGTTGTAGAGTCTCCTCCCAGCTTGTGGTTAGTAAAATTATAGAAATACGAAGATGAATGATTGTGGAAATGGGATGGGAAAATTTGACAAAAGAAGAAAAATGGAAACAATGTGCCATTTTGTTCGAGTCAAGAATGATTGTAGTACAGGATGGGAGGATCGATGTGGTAGAATTGGAAAGAATTACAATACATCTAGAATACATCTAAAAACCGGTAATGTCATTATTAGAGTAATTTAACTGCAGTAACTGAACTCTGAAGACTATTTCTCTGAATAAAGGGTACGACGCTATTGTCGATCAATAGCAACTAATGTAGCTCTAAAAATGAAAACATCTTACGTACAAATTAAAAATAATAATCAAAAAGTGCGAAAATGTCAGTATATTAATTATCTAGTACGAGTAAAATATAATTACTTAATTAGGGAGTATTGCAAAGGTTCATTTGAATTTAGTCGACTGCAAGCTGAATTATAGCCCAGGGGCATTTAATTATCTTGTCTCCTATATAATAATTAGGCTAGTACGTATACGTACACGTTACCGGTGCCAGTAGATTATCTGTCATGATTCAACGAAGCTTGTAACTGCAACCACTGAAGACTATTCTTATTTCTTATGAATATTGAACACGACGCTTGTGTCGCCCAATACCAACTATTATAGCTATAAATAATAACCTCTTCCGTAAAAATTTAAACTAATAATTAAAAAGTGCGAAAATGTCAATATATTAATTATCTATTTCAAGTAGAATATAAATAGAATTATCTGCACAATGTTATAAGTATAAGCACAAGTATAAGTTACTGCATAGTAACTGAATACTTTTGTTGTGAATAATTACTACTACGCTAGTGTCACTCAACAGCAACTATAGCTATAAATAAAAACATCCCATGTACAAATTATAATTAATTCTCAAAAAGTGCGAATATGTCAGTATATTAATTATCTATCAAGTAGAATATATCTGACACGTAGTAAATAACTTAATTAGGGAGTATTACATTGGTTCACTTTGCATTTAATTTTAGTCGACTGCATGCTGAATTATAGCCCAGGGTCATTCAATTATCTGGTTTCCCATATAATAATTAGGGAAGTACGTATACACGTTACCGGTGCCAGTAGATTATCTGTCTTATGATTCAACGAAGCTTGTGAACTGAAGAATATTGCTTGTCAAATGTCAATAGTGAATACGATGCTGGTGTCACCCATAGCAACAATAATATAGCTTAGCTCTAACTAATAACATCTTGGGTACAAATTAAAACTATAAAAATTAAAAAGTGAAAAAATGCCAGTTTATTAATCATCTATTATTGCAAGTAGAATATATGACATAGAAGTATCTGACGTAGTAAATTACCTATTTAAAGAGTATTGCATTTGGTTCAGTTTGCATTTAATTTTAGTCGACTGCATGCTGAATTATTGCCTATGGGCATTTAATTATCTGGTTTCCTATATAATAATTAGGCTAGTACGTACACGTTACCGGTGCCAGTAGATTATCTGTCTAATGATTTAACGAAGCTCCCAGCCCTGACACTAATACTTGCGAGTAGACCTTTCACTCTCTTCTCGGTAGTTGATCCTTGAAGGGAATATTTTATTCAAGTAAACAATGTCTTATGCACAGAGTCAATGACCACGTGTAGCAAAATGTGAATTATTTCCATTGTTATGTTTGAGTGATTATTCTGCCGATGTGCACGCAAGACCCAAATGTATTACTGTTATTAATAAATGTTGTGTATTTATTATAATTGGATGGGGAAAAATTCAAGGTAAATGAGCTACCGAAATACGCTTGGTGGCTTGTGTTTATGGAATACTGTCTGCTTGTTAGGTATTTTTAATATTTACATCTGCAGAAAATGCATGAGGAAGATTATGTTTTTTTATGTTTTCTATGTGTTGAAAAGTATAAAGACATGCTATAACTTTAAATGTAATCACGGTCCAAAAATGTTTTTGAAACCATTTAAATTAATTAATTACTAATAAATGAATGAATGAATGGATAAATGAACGAATGATTAAATTAATGAATATATTAATAAATTAAATCAAAAATAGATAAAAAAAATGGATAAATACAATGTTTCTCTTTCTGGCATCTAAAATATAATTTTAATAATATCTACAATCATATTCCATAGGCCTGTATCGACGCTAATTCAATCACTGACTGTAGGCCTACGTGAATTGAGGGTTTGTATAAACTGTCCGCTAGTTTAGTGTGTGTTCAATGTGACTGATATCAGCAAATTTCTTAATTTTGTTTTTCAAGGTACATTTTTTTCGTGGGTCATTTAGCTAAATTGCAATTTAGCTTAAGCCCGGTATTTGTATTTCCAAGTCCACCTGTGAGGACATTTACCACGGGTAATCATGGTGATTATCTTCAAACTTCCCGTTAGTGCTACTCCCAGTTAGAGGTTACAGCTACTCCCAGTTAGAGGATAGAGCTACTTCCAGTTAGTGCTACTCCCAGTTAGAGGATAGAGCTACTTCCAGTTAGAGCTACTCCCACGTCGGTAATTCGGCATTATAAATACAATAATAATGTGTTCAATCAGGCTTGATCGATCACATTCATGTGATGTACTTATGTTCCACAAATAGCCTAGATAGACTTCATTCATTGTTCAACCTAGATGTAAACTGATGTGTCGATATGGATAAGTAGATGTCTACAATTTTTTTTAAAACCAATGCGGCGAAAAGGAATGAGCCCATTGTGAACAGTAATATGAAAATGGAATAAGATACAATATATCTCAATGTTTTGAATACTATTTCACTATTCTTATTCTCAAAAGTATATGCTTGAATCTTATATACCTTTCTTAGTAAAATAGGTATAACATGAGGAGGTGAAACAATTCTTCATGTACATAGAATTGTGAAACAACAACAACAACAACAACAGCAACGGCTAGATCAATGAAAATTTTACCGATTTATTATATAAAACCAATAATAGGCCTATATGTTCCCCATATAGGAGCAAAAATGTGCGTCACTGGAAAAATAATTATACATCATTTTTTTTTTTTTAATTACAAACGGATGAACGGTTTTTTCAACACGTATTAAAGTTATACATTTATAGTAAATGTTGTCATCACACCTGAATTTGTCCAACAGTATCGCGATTTCCAAGGGATTGTAGGAAATGGTTCTTTTATCAAGGTTTTTGTTGTTCTAATGCCAATAATAATTGTCATAAATAGGAAGAAAACATAAATCTGCCATGGTACAAATCACCTTGGAATTGCCCCTTCTAGCCTGACACAAGGAAATCAGCATTCTCGCTCGAAATCGCTGTTTCTGAAATAAAAACAGAATAGTAATGACACCCCCCCCCCCCCCCCCCTGGGTGCCCCCCCCCCCCCACACGTGGTGTGAAGCAGAGAGAAGTGGCTATACAGATGTTAGCTGAGAACAACTGACATTCTGGTCAAGACTGTGCCTCGTCATACAAAACAACAGGTATGTAGGAGCTTTTACGAATTCGGATATATTGCACTCAGACTGGACTGTGAATAACTAAATATAAACATTATAAAATTATCTTAATTTAACTAATTTTTAATTATTAATTTTAAGAATACCATTGGTGACCGAGGCTCCCTAAAAAGAGTACACAAAATAATATTCTCATAAAAAAAATCTTGAATATTCAGCCCAAAAAATTAACGCAAATCCTTCAGTCCTATATTCTACATATTAATCTCCTAATTATGACTGGATCCAGGGATTAATATTCCGACTAACCAGAACTCCTACTGAGAACCCATTATTCTTTGGAAACGGTTCTAAAAAAATCAAATCCTTTGTACATTTTTTTAAACATAATTTTCTCAAAACATTTCAATATTTTGAAGAATGAATTTGTGAATTATTCTCTCAGATTCCGTTTCACGAAGAATAAAATTGTGTTAATTATGCTAATTATTAATCAGTGTATTAAAAAAGCATTACTAACCAAGGGTTGTAAACTTGTAGAATATTAATCCCCTGATTGTGTGTAATTCACTATATTATATTTTGGAAGACTCTACCTTACAGTGGATTATTTTTGGAATCGCTTCATAATTTCAATATAAAATTAATTCATTTTTCAATTATTTAATTCGTTTTTGATTAAATATATAAATAGTGGGATGAAATACAGTTAAGATAAAATAGTTCAAGGGAATTATACAGGAAGATTATATAAAACATTTATTAATAAATAATACGGTTAAGCAAAATATCATTTTTTCAATTGCAGAAAAACAGATAATTTCAATATAGCTTCAAGAAGGTATACGTTAGAACTATTCAACTTATATCGGGATGTTAAGATCGCCCTTGTGGTACCCCGTCCGAACGATCCTACCTTTCACCCTTAGCCTCAATTCGGGAACAATCATTTTATATCAAGTTTCGATGTTTGTAAATAAAAAAAGTTTCCCTCTTATTATCAACATTTTACAACTAAAAAAATAATTGTTTTATAACCAACTGTCGAAATGTTAGGGTTCAAAGCTGATCATTTTAATTAATATAATTAAAGATGTCTTAAGAACGGCTTATGTTGTTGGAGGAAGTTTGAAGTAATTTGGTTTTTCCAGTTGACATGTGGAGAAAACGCACAAAATATCATGCAAACGAACACCCATATGGGATATGTTACAATATGTAACATGCACAGTAACCATTTTCAGTATCAACGTTCTAAACTAGGAAAAACGCAGCGTATGCGTTGTAGGATGAGCGAGATTTTATATGAAGTGCACTGGAAAAAATTGTATTGCTTTATTCCGAATCTATATCAAACTCACTGCTTTACTGATTGATACATTGATAATTCTAATCGTTTCATGATTTAATTGCTTCTAGCTGTTGATCGTATTTTATTAGTTATTTTATCAACTTCAATTGATCTAAAGAAATACATATTAATTTGTATACTCAAAACGTCTCGTCTGATTTATTTAAAACTTGGTACTAATTCGTGTGCGTAATCCCGTAGAATTTTTTTTTCCAAATTCTCTCTCTTCTCGATTGTGATTATGGAAGTTTTTTCAAAATTTCAAAATTATCCTTCACAACAGTGACACGATCGATTGGGCCTCAAAACTTGACAGTATCTAATAAGATCATTTCATTTGGGCATGTCAACTTTCATCAAAAAAAATCTTCCAAATTTAGCCTGTGAAGTGCAGAAAAGAAGGACAGTAAAATTAAATCTTCACTTCGCTCATCCAAAAATTATTCAAAAATAGAACTGAAATCTATGTTGACACAAACTCAATATAGAAGCCACCAGCTGTCTACAAACACATGCTGCAGTCGCTTTCCCTTGCACGAAGATATTACTTAACAGACGCAACCTTTCTTAACTTCGGCAAACTGGTTATATTTGTATATATCTGTAATAAAACACGATAAGGTTATTCTCACCCCAGCTACTATAAGGTTAGATTATTAGTAAATTATTTAATTGAGGTCGTGAATTATAATACTTGACAAAGTAGCAAAGAAGACCAGTTCGGCGAGGTCAGCCAACTCCTTTCACTTGTTGCTCAGGCAGCCCAACAACTATACTAATATTTACATATTATGTCACCCATTGTTTACAGAGTACCAGAGTTCGAATCCCAGCAGCATTACATAGACTGTACACAAATATTAATAATATTGTTGGTTGTTCAGTATAGCATTCCAAAAGGCGTATTATAACAAACCAATAATTTAGCACCAATAAATTATTTTTATAAATTGTTGGGGCCAAATCACTTGGAGCAATTTCGAGATGGATCATCTCGAAATTGAAAAAAATAAAAATAAGATTAGGCCAAGCGGAAAAAATCTGAAAAAAATCTTTTCAAATAGCTTAAAATAGCTTCATTTTTTTTCTGAACGTAAATACAGATATGCTACACATTATTACTAATTCTCACTGAGATCGGACTAGCCGTTTTGAATAAAATAATTATATACATTTTCATCAATAAGCTTGAAATATAGTGGTTTTCATTATTCAGTATATTGCGCACGGTGATTCACGGTATTGTAGACTTGACAGTTTCCACCAAGGTGCCTAGCGTGCTCAAGGAAAATTTCATAAGTCAAGGTGTGTAGAGTTTTCGAGTTATTTTCATATAAATATCTCGATCGCTCATGTTACAACGCATATTCTGCGTTTGCAAAAACCAAAACAAAAAGGGGATGGACGTCCTAACGGTCTCACAAAAGGCTAGTGGGATGCAGTGATAGAATTTAAATTTTTTATGGGAGGGGAGGATGGTCATGAAAATCACACAATAAAATAGATCTATAGCCAGTGAGGAATTATGGGGGGAAACATGCACATCGGCACTCAGGGGAAAATTTCTGAAGTTATATGCCAACAGTTAATCCTTCGCTTTTGCACACTGAAAATTACGCTGCTCTTGACTACGATTTTATACATAAATACATGCATATAACACTAGTGTATCACAATTACATCATTCCTAACAATGGTTTTCTGAATCAACTTGTAAAAAATCAATATATTTTATAAGAAGAAAACTATAGCGTTTTCTGAAAATTGGCATTATATTTATATTATTTAAGAAATATACTACATTTGGTATAGGGAGGATGCTAATTAGCAATTTTTTGGGGGGGCCGGAATCTGTGCCAATTTTAAGGGGGATAATATCCCCCGTATAAAAAGATGTAAAAATAATCTATGGTACATACTGTACCATAGACACACGAACACCAAAATAGTTAGTCAATCATTCTACACAGTGTGAGCAACCGGACAGAGGTACCGGGCAGTGCCTCCTGCTCCTGAATTTTTCAAGGAACCGTCAATTTTCTCCAATTATGTTAATACATAATATAATTTTCGGTTGGAAATCGCTAAGTTGCAATACTTCTTGAGGGGGGGGGGGGGGGAGGCACTGGACCAGTGATGGGAATTGGGGTTATTGCCTTATTTAGTTGTAATTAAGTGGCGGAAAGCCTTGTCTACAAGGCAACTAAAGGCTGTCCAGGCAACCTAGAAACATTATCCTTGCTTGCTCAGCTACAATTAATCGATCGAGGATAAATATATTTAAGTAAACTGTTAATAAACAAACAAAATACAAATTTCCTAAAATGACCTTTTGAAGCTATCGGCAAAAATCTGAAAATATCCGACCCTAAATATAACTAAACATATTTCACTCGCGATCAAAAAGGATATTGTTGAAATATTATCATTGTTTCTGTTTTTAGTTTGGTTTAATTAAAATACGCTGTAAATTATCTTTCTTATTTATTATACTCAGATGTGCAGTGCTCCGACATCTTGTAGCACTTTTGTTTTTGTTTGGTCGCTTTCCACAACCTGAAAAACCAACATCTCATGGTCACTAATGTAACAAGTACAGCGTTTTCCTTAGAGTCGGTTTATTACACTCGGAGAGTTGGTGAAAAGTGAAATCAAATTTAATATGGCTAACCTGTTAACTTGGGGATGACAACACATAACTGCCAGTTAGAGTTGCTCTCATGTTTGTAATTCCTGCACTTACTAGTTTTCTGCCCATTTTCTTATCTATCATAATCAGTCACTCATAATAAGCAGAATGCCCTGAATATTTTATTATTCTATACATGGTAACCGGTAACCAGCAACTGAAAATCAGTGAATTCGTTTCTTCTTTTGTTTCTCAATGAAAACTAATTGCCCCAGATATGATTCAAGACATATATTAATTCAACATAGACATGGCTGGTGCTTACCCAGCCGCGATATGTCCTACAGGTCTTTGGACTCTACTTCATAAAGTAAGAACGTCTCCCTACCTAATTTTATGGCCCGTGACAGTAGTTATTTCAAACGCACGTGTTTTTACGGAATCATCAAGTTTTTAATTATTTACGTATTTTGAACGCCATTTTAAGCACATTGTTAATTTTGTAATTTTATTATTATTGATAATTTATTAAAAACTTGGAAGCCAGTTCTTTGTACAATGAAAATAAAAGGTTTATAACATGTAATACACATAACAACACACAATCACAAAATACAAAATTAACACTAACAAGTAATACATACTGAAATACATTGATACAATTATTCAAACTTTCCTAGGCCTAACCGCACTATAAAATTAAAGATGTATTTTCACAAAAGACCAAGTTAAAATTCGTTTCAGAACCAGTTTTAAGACGTAACATATGGCCGCATGTTTTCACTAACTTGAAGGTGAAATTGTTAAGTAATGTAAATGACACTTGATTAAGTGTTATATTTCATCACAAAAATTATTTTTCTTGTATAATTATTTTAATTGAATTATAAATTACCATTTACTCAAGTCAAAAGTATGCTGCTATTAAAGTGTATTGCCTGTTATATTCAATAAAGCAATTAAATTGAGTAAATAAACTAGTAATAAATTAAAATTACTAATTACCAACATTACCAATCAGACGAACATATGAAAACAGGAAATATTTTCATCACTTTATAATAATATCTATCAAAAATTTTTTTTTTCAAATCCGCTTGTATATATGATTGTGATGAAAAGAAAAGAGACTGTTCTACATATTCAGTTTCATCTTTACACAATAAAAGTCAATATTTGATAATAATTTCAGAATGCAGAATAAATTTTGATATAGAAATCTAAAAAATTGAAATAATAATAATAATAATAACCATCATCAAGATAATCATGCATAATAATGGACAAATAATAGTTTCTCGTTAAACAATATAAATAATAATATAAATTATATAAATTATATGAGTTGAATAATATAAATAATATAAATAATTTCTCGTTTCCCAGATACTGTAGCATAGGATCGAGCATCGCCGTCCCTATCCCACACCACCAGTGTCACCACTCTTGAATGAAACTATAATTACGTTCAACTAATGTGCTACGCGGCCCTTCTTGTTCCAGAATGATTGGTAAAGTGACATTATTATGCGCGGCGCTGGCCATGTTTATCGTGGTGGCACATGGCTACTCAGCTGGCGCACCGGAAGAAGTGTGCGGGGACATGACTCCACAACATCCCGGCTCGCCCATGAAAACCACAGCTCCATATTCCGTTACCGTTAGCAGGCGGAGTATCAATGCCGAGGACTTCCTTAACGTCACGATTACCGGCAAGAATGGAAAGAAGTTCAAAGGATTCTTAGTTCAAGGTCGTGTCGGAGATGAGCCGGTCGGTTCCTTCGAAAAGGCCACCGGTGTGAATACGGTTGACTGCGGAAATGGACTGCAGGTGCGTAAATAATGGGGGATAAGATACTTTTTTTTTATACTGCTTAACAACCCCACCAACAGCTAGATTATACGGGGGTACGAATGAGCGGGTGATAATGCAACGATGATGTGATTATATGTTAAAGAACGTTTACAAAAACCCATGCCTTATGCAGGAATCGAACCCACGCCCAACGGTCATTTCAGTCTCTGAATCCTCAGCTGACTGAGCTAACGATGGCGGCGATAAGATACTACATACAATAAAACACTCAAGTATCGCAGTATAATTTCAAAAACTTTTATGAACTGTGTTTTAGGAAACGAGGTTTCATCTTTTTAAAGCTCTGTCACGTTACTTCTTTTTACAAGTGATGGGGGAAAAAAATATCCAATTATATATTAGTATAGTCCATGAGTAATTTACAAATTTAAATATACAATTGTGTCCAAAGGTGTCAAGAACATATTTGAAGAAAACTAGCTCATTTGTGAACTTCACAAAATCACTAACTGTGTGAATTGTAAATTTGTATTTTTAATCATATATACCGTATATACAAAGTATTGCTAGTTGAACTTTCTGAAACTTGAGGTAAGCTGCTGGTAGTATAATTGTTTTCATTTTTCCATTGTTGTTTACCAAAATTATTTAAAAATTGAATTAAGAAAATGATTGAAATATTGGAGCTTGTTGACAGGTAGTAAACTGAAAAACATTACAATCGAACTTATAATGCTACAAGTGATATTTTATGTAAAATAAGGTTTAAAACTCATTTTGAAAGGAATATCCCTCTTAGGACCATATTGTACAACTGTGAATGAGATGAGAGCAAGAAGACAGTCAGACATGATACACCATGTTACATCATGCGGTATTGTCTGAATAAAACAAACAAGGGACGCCTTCACATCGTTTTAGAGTCGAACAATAAGACCCATGACATTGTAAACCTAAATTATATTTGTTTTATAATCTAATTATCAAATCCTTATCTAATTTTAAAAAAACTTCTACTAAAGAAGAAAAGTGTGTCGAACGTTGAGCATTCAATGGATTATGTAATGTTCTCAGACTGCCGCCACCCACATTGACTCGAGCGATAAGTCGAAGATGGTTCTCACATGGAAATCTCCCAAAGGTCTCTCGGAAAGCGTGCGTTTCTAGTAAGTCTGGCCATCCAAAGAGCTTGTAGTGTCGTTAATCTGATTCGGAATTGAAAAGGGCAATTCAATGCTATAATTTAAATGTATTACTACTGTAGTGAAGTTCTTAATTTAGAGGCAAATGATTAATACTCAGTTCAGTTTTCAATACAGAAGACGTATTATGTGTGAAAAATATTTTATGACAGTTTTATAGACTTTATCAAACAGAATCATTGAAAATAGTACACAAGTACCGTATTATTTGAAATGATTCTGTGATTAGAACAAATACTTATTTGAAAATCTGATGACATTCAGTCAACTATGTGCACTCTTTTGCCTAGTAGTTGTTACTTCCCTCTGCGACCAGCAGAAAGATAGGTACTTAGTTGGATAATACTAACCGTTGTCTTACTGTTTCTAGCGCCACCATCGTACAAAACGGAAAAGTCTATTGGGTTGGTGTTCTCTCGCCGAATGTTCGAATTGGCAAGTCAGCTACCGGGCGCCAATAACTCTAAACTACTCATCTAGACATACTGTAATTCTTCCATTCACATGAAAATATGCATCATTAATGTAAACATACAAAACATTTTTTCTCATAGGCTATATTTGTACAAATCAATTATCATTTCTTGCATTTTATTTGACACTACACATAATATGGACCATTACCATGTACCTTGATAAACTGTAACCGTTTACATACTTTTTTTTAATTAAAAAAATATTTAAAACTATTATAGTACTGTACTATCAAAAGTATCCTAATTATCCAGAATGTTTTCCTACTATGTTATAGAATATTGTATTTATTAGAACATTATCTTCAAGGCCAGATTTTCAACAGCTCGTTGAATTCGACATTATTTGACAGATTGTTGGCATTTACTACTGAAGAACTATTGTACGGACTTTTAGCTCAAGTGCGTTTTTCAATGATTTGTTACGACTTCATTAGTAAACGATCAGTGCAGTTGCCGTTGATTGGTCAACATTGCACACACAATGTTCAGTGCTAATAGGGAAGGCACACGTCTTCCACTGCATTCTGTTTGTTATTCAATATTTAAATAAAGTATATTTTATTATTGTTCTTGAAATTTTAATCTGGGGAAAAATATTTTAGAACGAGTTCCGAGTCTTGATCTCGGCTCGATCTCGATAGAGAATTTCGAGACTCGCACATCCCCAAATATTTACAAGTCTCAACCCAACATGATGTGAGATTCGAGGGATGAATGGAGGGATTTATGTGAAATTAGAGCCTACGCCCAACCGAACATCAGTTTCCGTGTTAGTTGAATGAGCCACGGGGGTGGCCCTAATTAGTTATACACACAATGTGTTCATGGCTGTAGTTTCTCTTTATTTTTCTTTTTCTTTGCAGTTCATTTTATTTACCAATTTACAAACATATGCAGGCACGCCAGCACGATTTAAGTAAGAAATATGGACACAGATATGTGGACAAATACAGACTGAATTTCAAGTTATTCACAGTTATTCAAAAACAATTTCTACACGAATTCTTGGAATTATCAACAGCTCAGAAGTTGATTCTCTTTAGACCGATAACAATCGAAGGTTAACATTAATCTGTCAATGATAGTTATTCAATAATATAATGTATTGCTACATGGATTATTGTGGGCGATTCACAAGATCATCCACGAAATAGTTAATTATTGTACTTCAATCTTACATTGCAATTCTAGCCCACACATTGTATAATCTGTTCAAAATACGATACACAGTACGTATGTGACCACTCCATGTCAGAAGTATCCATCTACTTTAGGTACCTCTCACAGAGCAACCCAGTTACATACCGTGTATGACTTGTAGGCCTATAAACCCATGATACTTGTCGAACCATCTTCAACATATTAATCAGAAATGATAATGAAATACACAATTCATTTACAGACAAGTGATTGCAGTAACGGTTCGAGTAAATACACAATTATCTTAGACGTAACGTACGGCACAAGACGGTAAGCTGTTCACAACCGACTTATTTTGAAGGCTTAATACGGAACGTCGGTTTGCCAACCAGAAAGGAAGTTCAGTCTTCCGCAGTACAATTATACACTGTAGACTGCTCAATAACCCCACCAACAGCTAGGTTATTAGGGGATGTGCATACAGATAAATGTTTGCAAGAAAGACTGCTTTCGGCGGGACTGGAACACTCACCGACTTGATGTCAGTTCTTGAGAGGCAGTCGGGTGGCTTCGGTTGTCTGATTGTTGACGAGACAATTTTGTATTCTCCATATACGTCAAAAATTATACAATTTATAATGTTATAAAACAGCTGTTTACTAATACAAAACTAAAAACGTATAAAATTTGTTTCAATGGGCTTAATTTCAGATAACCAAGACACACATCTTGGTACGGTACCACAGGTTTGTATCACTCACATGATTTGCATAAGACATATCAATTATATCTATATAACAGTATACAATAAACCATCCAGGCTTTTGAAAACCACCACATTATTAACCGACCATTCAAAAACTAGTAACGTAGGCCTAATGAATGACTACTAAACTCACCCAACAATAATGATATACTGATAAATTGCAAATAACAAAAAACTATTAATTTCAATATGAGTACAAGATTATTGTTTAATCGAGTTTTCTAGTAGTGCTAATATTTAATGTATCTTTAAAAACATTGACTAATAATGAGTTGATCATAAAAAAACTCAACAATGAATTATAAACAACAAAATCAGGACAATTTCTAGACTTCGCACACCAGCATCTCCCAAACCCTTGAACGTACAGTCAAGTGATGAATCAGCTGACCAAAAATTAATCAATTAGCTACTTGAAAAGAAGAAATACGAATATGAAAACGTTTAAAAAAAAAGCCACAACTCATTTAGGGCAGATCATACCGTAAGCTTGGCAGTACTGCAATCAACGGTGATTTACAGGTCAACGAGGTCGTCTAGAAACTGAACATATAGCACAGTAAAAACCAACATGACTGTAACAATTATTTGACGGTTGTTGTCTTATTGGTGGGTGGGAGTGAGGAAGTTGTGACACAACGTTATATACATAGACATTTCCGCGAATTAGCAGAACTTCCATCTGTTTCCGCAAGAGTTGCACATGACGAAGGTAGTCATCGGCTCGTCAGCACTTCTCGTTTGCAGCTGGAACAATACAAAGTCAGTTACGTTTGTGCACTCAACATCTACAATACATCACTCTACAATCGGGCGAATATAACATAAACTACCTACGCCAAATTGAACTAAGTTCCCTACTATCAAGCCACTACCATTCCTTATCACCTCAACACGACAAGACCATCGAGGGATTGTACATTTCTTCTCAAAAACGTAGAAGAAATACTTATAGTTCCTTTGACCAGGGTAGAATTTCCATCAATTAAGAGCTTTACGATAAACACCGAATGACAACTTTGATATTAAATTCCTGAATTCCTAAATTAAATTAAATCAAGTTTTTGCATTCTAAAATGTCACATCAGATACTGATCAATACTGATCTTACTATCTCAATATGTGAACACACCATTAACTGGTGTTCACGCAACGAACAAAGTTGATGAGTAGCCTGATATTCTACGGTAACGATAGCCAACCGCAATCGAACAGTGCTTGAAGACAAGCAGGTACTAACCTGGCTGTACGTGCAGTTTCGTTGCTTGCACTTGCCGCACTTGAGTAGGTCCGTCTTTGTGCCTTGCACGGTCGCAAGTTGAGCGTCGTTGATGCATTCTTTCACAAACTTGTCACGAATACCCTTCATTTCGTCGCTAGCCATTTCCTGCAACACAATATGCACAAGGTTCAATACAATCGTACCAATGGTGAATATTTTCCCTTTTCATTCATTTCTATGGTCCCTCGAACTACCATTGCTGGTTTGAAATATGTGAGAGAAAGGACAAACTTTTTAGAACCTTCAATATTGTTTTAAATTACTTTTATAAAAGGAAAAAATAAATCCCTCGAGACTGGCAGTTGTCAATGTTTATTCTTCTGGGGCAAATTTGCAAGTGAGATCCCAGAGCCTAAAATTGGCATTCAGTAACATAAGTAATGATGATATTATTTGACATTATGTTTATATTATCAGTCCCAACTGCTTGGTTGCCTCCCCCCCTCTGGTTCTAGTGCATGGCTGGTTGCATAGATATGGAATGCTGTTCCTTATCATTGCTATGATAATCCAAATTCTAACTAGGAAATCTTTCAAAAGCAGGGTGACAGTTCCACGTAATCCTACCACGAGGTCTACAATTTCAGTTCACGATAAGTTATGTACAACTATTTGTTATAATTTTGATCTCATATCAGTATCACTAAAAAATTATTGCCCAAAAACTGATATCTCGTTCAATAGATTTGAATACTCTGTTACTATTCAGACATTACAAAACCCACCTCTGCAGTCATAACAGCTAATCGGGAAGCTGGTAAGGCCCCGACCACATAGTTCATTCTTAGGCCAGGGTTTTTTGTGTCCTTTAGGTTGGCAACACGACTACGGACCCGGTTCTTGTAGCGCATGTCAGTGTTGCGGAATTCAGAGAAGATGCTCTCCTCCAACTCCTCGGCGAGATCCTCCGGGGTGGCACAGCCTTCCGGTACATCTACAAAAAATCAACAAGATTAGCATACCGTACCGGGAGCTGCAGCGCTCAAGTACGCATTCTAGAACACAATTAAAAACTGAGTTTATGAGTGCCGTGGGAGTAGATTTGGTGAACTATCAGGTTTTTAGTGATAAGTTTAGAATGGTATAACTAGAAGATATTGAAATTCTAATATCGGTACGAGGAAACACAGATATTTTTAATACTTTCAAAATGATTTGAAAAAAAATGTATCAAACTTAGATTCCAACATTTCATTTATTTTACAGCTGAAAAGTACACAATAGGCCTACGAGTTACATAGTTTTTACTTATACCATCTTGACGGTGTTTACCCTGTTAGAATTTCAATGATATCTTTTACCATTCAAAACTCATAATACTATCCACTACTACAATAATTTGAATTATAACTAGAACTAGATGATCACTTTGTAGGTTCACGCAGCTCGATTTTCTTACCTCCATCTCCTCTCAGTGCCGTCGCAAGAAGTTCTCGACATTTCAGACGCACTGCGTCAGTTGTATTGGAGGAAGCAGGAAAAGAAGTTATCTTCTTTTCTTTCTCCTTGGTTTCACTGTCTCTAGGTTTATCATCCTTTTCTTTGATTTTTTTAGAGCTACTAGGTGGATCTTTACCCGTATTGGAGCCTAGACACAAAATATGAATTTGCAATTATTGACATTTTCTCAATGAATGACTAGTAATGGGAGTGGCTTGTTAAATGGCCACCTAGATTCATAAGACTTGAGATCATTGAACTGTATCACTAGCATACGCGTAAATTAGGGTACCATATTCAGAAAGAAAAATCCGGGACAACGCTAAAAAGTTCCAACTCAAAATCATTCCATGCCAAATTGTATGGGGGTACAACCGCCGTATTCGGATTTTTTTGTGGAACTTGTAGTCTTATATATTTTTTTTAGTCATATATAATCATGAATATATTCATCATACAACGTTACACCCTGTAGGATAGAATCCGTACAAGTTGATGATCAAAAGTAAGTTATTTGAATTTGATGTAAAATTCAAAAAGTGATTCAACAAATACTGCAGCCTTTTCACGTATGGCCATTCTTTTTTTGTAAATTATTGATGAAAACAAACTATCCTGTCCTCATGATTATACCTAAATATGGTACTCGCTCATAATATACAGACACTGCTAAATAGAAAGGCAGTTACGGTACTTATTACAACGTGGAGAAGATGGGACGGAGAAATCAAGTTCATCATAAGGGGCGCAATGGTTTGACTTTGGATGGGATAGAAACGCAAAAAAGGCCAGCGTTGCGCCATGGATTAACAAATAACAATTTCTCCCTGAAATTCCAAGAAATGACTCAAGTGTATATGTCAATAGCACTTTTTAAAGTCAGATTTAAAAAGGAATTATAAGATGAATTTTAGAATATGAACAATACCCAGTTCTAAGGCCTATAGAGGCCTATGCCCTATAGACATATATTTCTTCCGTTTTCATAAAACCAGGACATTTGATGGTCCCGAGAGCATTTCTCAGGAAGTCGGGATAGGAAGATCAGAACAAGGACAATCCCGGGGAAACCGGAACGTCTTGTCACCCGAAGCGTAAATTATTTAGACCTGTATGACAATTAGCATACCTGATAGAAACTTTTTCCAGTTCTTTATTAGTGTTTTTGAAAGACTTATAACCTCATCGTCTGAGCTAGATTTTCGAAGAGCATTGACAGTCATACCAATCCGAGTTTTCGTAAGGACCTCGAGATTAACTGGTAATTTCTGCAATACTTTCAATAGTTCTAAAGCTTGTTCTTGCCCCTGCAACAGAAAGTGGTCACTTTATAATTTCATAACCTACGCAAATGGCGGTATTGTTTGACCATGTCGGTATATGGTATCAATGGTCATTCTAATGTCCTCATCTAAATACAATTTCACATTAAATTATAATCAATTACTTTCCCTCAGGCAGAGAGAATTTAGCTAAAAAAATTTAGCTTTGAAAAATTACAAGAAAAATAACAAAACGAAAGTCAAAGTAGGCCCACAATAGCCAATTAGCAATCTATCTAGGGCCTACACTTGTATAGAAAAATGTTAACTCTGTTGTAAATGCATGTCTTCACGAGGATTCACAGCTTTCTCGGAACAGAATTTTTTATCAAGAGAACCATCAAACCAATTTTAAAAAAATACTTCCGAAGTTCACCTAAATAATAGGTTTAATGCAGATGCTTGCTAGTACTGCAACAATGCATTGTCATGTGACAATTGAAATACGATGTCATCATCTGATCATTTGGCCACCTTTGGGGAACAAATAACTGGTTATGCTTTACTGACAAATCTTGACACAAGTTGAAGAATGCTAGCGGCAAAATTTTAGAGTTTGAACATGACAATTGCGCCTGCTAAGGGAAAACTACCTCTACCAAAGTACTGGTCCAATAGTACTGGTCAGGGGTAATACTACCTGTCCACGATGTAGTGATAGCACCAGATTTTATCATGATATAAAGAAGGTATAAGCCTACCGACTCCCATACTGATAACATGGAAGGCAATTGTGGTTTCTTGCAGTCAAATCAGAGCCAAAGGTCTCACTCGCTTGCAAGATTTAGCGGATTCACTTATAAACCAGAGTGGCTTTGGTATCGCTGACATTGTTGAACTTACAAAATATATCATGTTCGTGAAAAACAAATGCCAACTCTAACATAATAATTCTACTGAGCCATATATAACATTGTTGTTTCATATACCGTAGTTAGATATAAAAGCGATACTTGCGCTATAGGAAAGTGGGACCAACCCCGGAGATATTTCACTTGAAAGTTTGGAGTCGGAACACCTTCTTTCTATTCTAATTAAATCTGTTGGTATCACTACATCGTGACCCGCCTAGGCCTACATCAGTCATATTGTTACCAAAAATAGGTCCCTAGACACTTCAGCAGCTTCAGGCCTAGGCTTCTGCAAGGGGCAGCTGAATATTCCCATCATTATAAGGCCTAAAAATCTGTCTATCAATAAACCTACAGATCCATCTCCAGAGGACATCTTATTCATCTTCTTCTGGATTTTCAATACTTCTTCTTCGACACTCATGACTGAAGGATGAGGTACGTGATGTTACGTATAATAATATGTAGATATTTAGTCTATATAGTTGGTAAGCCGCAACTAACAACCAGACCGCGTTTGGCCGAGAGCGTCTGGCGAATGGCTACAGAAAAATGGTTGATGGCTTGGCGGCTGGCGCGTAATGAGTAGTAGGGCTATAGAAGACCGTGCTTTGGCATAGTGGCGCTGCCGCCATGGTGATAAAAGGTACTGTACTTTTGCTTTTCAAATCGAAAAAAATAATAGAAATTAATACAATTAATACAATTTCCAGAAACAATTACAAATTACTAAACGACCATTTATAAAAATTACGACTTCCTTAGATTTAATTCACTCATATTGTCTCTTTTTGTTATGTTATAACTCTTCAAAACATATTATTTTTGGTAATTTTTATATTTCTAATAACTAGATTTTTATTTTGTTCAAGTGTAAAACATTTTGTTTCAACATATTATATTATCTTCTCGGATTTCAATCTTCTTAACAGACAATATGAATGCATAGGACTGAGATGCGTATATTGTAACATGCAGTATTGGAGCCACACAGACAACCGCGTTAGGTGGGATGCACGACAATTTGAAGCATTGACAATTGGGGGGCTGGGAAAGGAGGTGATAAAAGCTTTGATGGCTGCATGGTAAAGTTGATTTCTTCATCGGTAGCTTGAGTCGATTTAAACAAGTCTATAAGCTTCTATAAATAGGTACTGTTCCTAGAATTCACCCATGCCTAGTAGTACCCTGTAACAAATATTACCCTGGTAATTTTGCATTATCGTAACTACTGATGTTATTTGTTCCAAGTGAACATTCATAATATATATATATATATATATATATATATATGTGTGTGTGAGTGTGTATATAACAATAATACATATCAACTAGCAAAAACCAGACGAAACGTGACTGTCGAAGAATAACCAATATTGAATCAATTATATTTACATTATATTTACAAAATCTGTTGTTAATTACCTATTGGAATAGTGAATCTCAAGATGATGGAGATTTTCAAGGATATGTCAAAACAATATGAAAACCTGCAATTAATGGTACATATGCAGCTTTTTATAATTTTTTAAATATCAAGATATAGCTTTGGTTAGGATGTGAATTCATCACACATTGCCCTAGCACAAGCACAAAGCTCTAGCGGGGAATAGCAACACATTCTGAAAATCTGAATAATTTGGCTGTGTGATGGCAATTAAATTGGTGGTAATCCTGTTTTAAATGACATGCATATAATATACCGGTACTGCTGAAGAATTTCTACAGTAGCTGTGCATTCAACCAAGAGCTAACAATCATAAGTAGCAATTAAAGAAGGCACATTCACTTTGGAACACCCAATTGCCAGCTTTATACAATTTTTAATAAAGTGGTGACCATGGTCCATATTGTAGTGCGTTTTGTCAACGGATAATGGTATTATCGTTATTATTATGTGGTTAGTTTTACAGGCAAATAGTACAGCTGCTTTACATCCAACTAGGCCTACTGTACTAAATTCTTACAATTTCTGTTATTTAGTTCAAACTGTTGATGATTGAGATGTTTTTAAATAAACCTACCGAGATTGGTACAATTTTTCCGATGCTATGTGATTGTGTACAAGAAAACAATGGTACAGTACTTGAATAAAACAGCTTGTGAAATATTTCCAGATTTTATTGCATATATTTGGATCACTTTTTCCAAGTTCATATTCAAATTGAAGATATGTTATACATGAAATGTGACTACAAATACAATTTGTATGTAAATCCAAGACAGACTTTTTATTTATCTATGGGCACACATACACCTATACCACTATGCAATTAAAAAATATACAGCACTCATGTAACGGCCAATTAGTGACCGTAGGCCTATAAGGAAATATCGCTTTGCCCACATAAGTGCTCATAATTAAAATTGAGTCTTATAAATGCACACAACCCAAGAACCTATCTTTCTCCAAAAAGTTCAAGACATAATTATCATTCATATCTCCACTGATGCAAATGATTATCTTCAAAAGTTATCACTGTTGAAAAAAAGAGCTGTGTAATAAATGAGACATGAATGCCATGTCAAAGTTAAACAACAGTTTTATGTCCTCGTTGTCTCAGTACACAAATAACACAATCTGTAGATGTTACATCAACCCAATTAAACTAGATTGTGCAGTGTTGAGGTTCAAATATCTAGTGAAATGCTCTATCAAACATTCTGTTTTTACCACTGACAAGTCATATTTTAGTAACTGACAAAAGTGCTCGTTAACAAGCAATATCTAAAATAGTTTCAAAATATACGTTTATATATTACAGAAGATCGGTTCTACATACTACAGAACAAACACATTCTCGTTAGCTTATACTTTGTGCAGTAATTGCTGATTTTTGTTGACATTAGTAAGAGTCGAGAGTAGAGGTAATAAAACAATTTATTCATTGAATCAAATAAACATTTCATACAAACGACTACAGAATGTTTTGTTTGATAGTCTATGTTCTGACAAGCTAATTCACAAAAAAAATTTGCATATGTCTGTTTCAACATAGATATAATTCATTAGACTATAGATACTATGATATAATACACTAGATAATCAGAGATCTTTCTACTGTACCAATGAATTTTTATACATGCAATAAAGCATACTAGTTCAGTCTACAAACTATAACTTACAAGTAAACCTAGAAAACCTAATTGTTCTATGACTCTGTTAGATAGTAGGTTGGTTCGTAAATTGTTTGTTATTCTTTCTTGAAATATAGAAATTTTTACTCTTTCAACATTATGTACATTATTCACAAACTTATTAATACATTAGTGGTAGGTAGTACTACATTATAAATACAACTCTAGGTGCAAAGACAATTGGTGGATGATTTTGTTCATTAGCCTAATGCACTTACAATAACTTATACAAGTATCTCATTGCCATTAACGATCTAATAATGATTCACGCACGAGTTTATTTGAGGAAACAAATGCTACTTCAAGTCGATAATAATCAAAATGTCTACAGTAATCTGAATAGTTATTTTAAAAAAAGCTTATATTCACATATTTCATTACCGTCGGAACTAACCTATTCACGGAGGAATCCGCTTTCAACTGATAAATGCAATTCTTATTTCTACATCGAATGAAATTTAGATATGTAGGTTTTCAGATGTATACAAACAAGTATACAAACAATGAAACCCAGACATACTTTGAGCAGATTCTTTTCTTATGTTAAAAGTTTTTAAAACGCCCTGGAATGGAAGGTGTCACCTTTATCCACTGTCTTCTGCCGTTGGGAGCCAAAATGCCATGTTCGTGCACGCTGACGCAAGCATCATGTACTTAGGATTAAACTGTACACACTGTACTGGAGCCGGATGGTCAGCATTTAGTACACACACTTTGTATCCAGTATCTGCATTCCAAACATGTACTCGCCCATCGGTTGATCCACTAAATACAAATTGCGAGTCTGGGCTGAATGACGCTTCAATTGGAATACCCTTATTGTTAAGATGCCCAGTGAATGTCTGTAATGGTGTCCCGTGAAACGCATCGATGAGGCGAATAATTGAACCGTTCGTAGAGATCAATATCGTTTTTCCATCCCGACTGAACTTCAACCCAGTCCAATCACATTCTTTTTCTTGTGTTTGTTTGAAGGTTACAAACGGTCCTTTATCAAACGATCTCAAATCATAGAGTTTAACACTGTCGGAATTGACACCTGCGGCAAATATGAGGCCTTCAGGATCATATGCTGCAACAGGTCGTCCAGTTAGGTGCATGAGGCCAGAACAGTTTGGTGACCTAAGATCCCATAACCGCAGGGTTTTGTCCATGGAACCAGATAGAAAAGTGTCTTCAACAGGGGACATGCACAAGGAAACGACCTTCTTGGTGTGTCCTGGGAAATACCTAATATACTTGTTATCATGGAGGGATAAGTATCTAATTGTGTCATCGACTTTAGTTGAACTATGAACTGCAGTGTTTTTGGCATGTGTAAAATGGATTAGGTCTACTCCATATTTCTTGCTGTTAACTGTCCTCATCTGTGTTCCTTTCTCGCAGTCATAAATTACAATTTGATCATCCTCGCTGCATGAAATCAACATGTCCCCACTCGGGGAAAAGTCGATGCTATTAATTTTGTCGGAGTTCTCTCGGAAAACTTTGGCTACTTTGAAACTTCTTACAACGTGATCGACCAACTTCATTTTGAAGCCGTTTGTCTGCAATCGGTTCGTCAAAGAAAGATACCTTTTAAACGAAGATTGACAGGAAAATAATCAAAAACTCTTCGCAAAACGAAACCCAAACAAAGCTAAACGCTCTGAAAACATACGAACCGAGCAAGGAATAAGCAATATTTAGGCACGATAGGCAGTTTCTTCGCCACAGAAAAGTGAAGAAACAACAAAGACGCAAGCTAACTTCGCTTGCTTCCGGTAAAAACTACTGTACCGACAGGAAGTGTGCCAGAGGCCAGAAACGGGGCGGGAACGTATGAGGCGCATCACTTGGAGCCAATCAGCTGACAGCTGAAGGTAATGTCACTTGTTTGACTTGTAAGGTATGTATGATAATGTCGATTATTTTCTATTTCTCTCTTAAATGTGATGCATAGGTATTCAAATTTAGTTGTGTATAAGTAATACATTTTACAGTTTAATATTTTGAGTACCAACTTGTTTAAATCTATCAAGAAAATTGTATGCAACAGGTAAAGCACTCTCTAAAACCTTGGATAAGCTATTGTCCTGATGGATATGCAAACTCATGCTATTTCTGATGCTGAACTCTCCAGACCTATCAAACATGAGGTTTTTCAGTTTTGCAGGGCGATTGAAGTTCAAGTTATATTGTGAATTGGATTATTGTGATCCTCAACTTTTACTTGGTTGCAAAATGTAGGATTTCTGAGAGATATGTTCTGCAAAGCAGGCATCAATGTAGGCAGAAGAAATGCTGCCCCAAAAAATTCTGTGAACACGTATTTTGTCTTTCCGATTTTGTGCATAAAATGTTATGAAGGTACAAATATTGAATACAAACATTGGACGCATAGTACAATATTATAAAGAGACTTGTGTAATCCAAACTGTGATGTATGCACATTTTTGGTTTTCAGAATATCTGTTCCGGGTACACAGCTAAGAAATACTGTTGCCTATCCATCGGTATGATACCTACAATCCAAGCTCAAACATGACTGCTATACATTACTACAATCGTGTTATTGTCAGAACTATAAAGTTCTGTGTGACAAGACATTCATACACGTTAATAAATAACTCGCTCAAAGTAAACACTGTTGGTTTTAGAAAGGTTGAGAGTATTTCCTGATGAGATTGTACCTCACAGCATCTACATATTATGAATCACACAATATGGTATCTTTAACGAAGCCATATGTGTAAACTCTGTATAGTATACAAATCTGTACACTAAATAATTATTCGTGAAAAAAAATCTATATCAATTTAATTTATAATAGGCCCAAAATCAACTTTCCTGAAACTATTTCGAGCCTATAGATGCCATCTTATTTCGGTGAGGTTATTCGGGCCCTTATTCTTTAATAGCCAACTAAATGGATGCATGACGAAAGTATCAGAGCCCCTATAATACACCGTGTTTAAGTATTCGAAAAGATCATGACAAAACGAAGATGAGTCGTTTGCATTTCGTTTTCCGAGTTACAGAAAAACGGTCCTGGATTGTCATTGGACAGAAGGGAATTTCAGTCTGAAAGACGAAAAGAAAAACTTGGAGTGGAAACCCTGCTTAACCTTTTTTCACGCCAATTCAGTCACGCAACCACATCTTGTTTTCCGACTGTGATACTAATATAGGCCTATAGTAATTATAGTACCAGAACCTGTACGTTTACTTTTCAGTGATGTTCAAGGATAACATTGTGCTAAACGCGCTGTGTTAAAACATGGCCGTGTGTGAGTACTGTACCGCGTTTGCTCATCTTGTATTCACCGGGTCTTCCATATGGGCGTTATACTCACTGAACAGGTCTTCTACGTGGGCTGTCACAACATCTTGTCTCCACCTCGCTCATGCAGCAATTGGAGTTTTCAGATTTGGTAAGATGCAAATACACAATAGACTAAACAAATGATACAATTATACATTTGCGTACTTCAGTACATTAGGCAGAGGTGGACGGGCAGTTCAACATCAGTCATCATTTGACTACTAAAGATAAGCATGACTTGTCAATTGGCTAGTTAGATCTAAGTAATTTGTACAGATACCCTGATTGGGTATGTCAGATTTACCACAGTTTAAACAGCCCACATGATTGGATGTGATGTTTTGTGACGTCAAAGAGGCAGGGTACCGTAAGTGGTTAGGAGTGATCATTGACGGTTGTGTTTCTTGTGCCATCCCCACTTGCGCTACCATATACAATCTTTTTTGTAACGCTACGAAAAATTAACCGTTTCAATTCGAAGAATAACTCCCTCTTTCCTTTTTTTCTAATATGAGTGTGACTTACATTGATTGTCATTTGACCAATTATTTCATAACAATTATATTTGGATTTTTTTTAATCAAAATGATTATTTGACATTGAACTTGTTTATGCATTGCACAAATATTTCTTTTGTGCTCACAACTTTGTCTATTGTGCATAAGAATCATTAAAAAAATTATCAGTTCCCAGTAATAATTGCTAAATCACTAGTTTTTACCTGGTCATCTATACACAGTGTATGACTTAAGAGTCTAGTTGTGTTCACTTTTTATCTAGGCCACTTCACTTCACGTGTCAACGTGTCACTGGCTATAGTCCCCTGGTGGCTATCCACTATAGTGTAGAGGACTTTATTTTGTGCCTTTAATAATTATATTTGTCTGTTCCAGGTCATCCAGATCATGGATATAAAGCCAGGAAACTGTACTCGCTTATCTCATTCCTCAGTATTGTGACTAGCCTTCCATTTTTATCAATCCAACTGCTTCAACACTACCGGTATGAATCTGACATATCGTATCTTCCACTTACCTTCATTGTGACTGCTGTATTGGCTCATGCTGTTACTAAACAAGACCGTGGTTTAGTTAAATTAACCTGTGCTTGTAATGTAATTGTAGTCGCTTATTTCAGCGCTATCAATGAAAACTTTTACGGTGTTGCGATGGCGTTAAGTTATGCCATAAACAACTTTTTAGTTGGATACTTGGGAAGGAGATTTGATCACCCAACAGTTGATCTGGTAACATATGGACTATGTTTCTGTAACTACTTTGCTGTCAAAGCGTTGCGAGATCAGTACTAGAAGTGCTTGTACAAGCTCGTGTAAGATCAGGGAATTTTTTATTTCTTTTTTATTGTGGTTGCAATAGTTTCTGTGAATTGTAGGCAAGTTAGTGATCTTCCACACAGTGCTATATTTTATTTTATATGCTGGTAATTATAATACGGGTTTATGTATATTTTGCAGTGGGATATGTAGCGTCATCTCTTACTCCCGCCCACATTCCAAAATGTTTTATGTAGCTCTAATGATGTGATGATTTAGTTAACAATCGAACTGGGAAGACAGTAGTTTCACTATTGTGTGTATATATGTAATATGTATATTGAAGTTGATGATAGAGTATATTTTTATTGACACATATATCAGTTATTTCTATTTTTGTCTACAATTGTAATGCATAACCCCTATAATATGATGCTTATTGTAATTTGTATTTCAAATTGATTTCAGTAATGTGAAAAAAATATTCAAATAATATTACCCATAGTAGCTTTGTTCGTTTGTCTTACACTTTTTGTACGATTGTGTCAACCTATCAAGTAGCTTCGTTGGCCGTTCGTCTCTCATCGTGTAAAATAGTGTAATTAAACGATATCTACTTATGAACCTTGGTAAGCTGCTGTTCTTTCTTTCCCTTTTACCCAATTCACATATGATAAATAAGATTGGCGTTTGGTATAATGATGGCAAACGATAATGCATATTCACATAATATATCAAATTTTTAGTCAATATCGGTATTGAAAACATTGAATTGGAAAAAATGTGAGATTGATATTTGCAACTCAATAATGAGTCTTCACCGTGTATTATGGGTGGTTATCGACTGTGCTCGTAGTGTCAAGTTAACGTGTGGCGTGTTATAATAATTATTTCTTTATTTCCAAAACTTGTTACAGCATTTTACCCTTCAGGATAAATCCTATTAAGGGTGTATGGAAAACATATTTTTACGAGTGAAACAAACATATACAAATATTTACAATAAAAAATATGACACATTTACATAAAACATAAAACATACTTAGGACATTTACTATTAGAATACGAAGAAGAAGGTTCATGTTGTTGATCAGAATGGTGATCAGAAAATCAGATTTTGTCATTCAAATATTCTTCCACCGAATAATATGCTTTATTTTCAAGAAGAGTTTTAAGTTTATATTTATAAACTTCAATTTTATTTATACATTTTATATTTTCAGGTAATTTATTATATAATTTTGAATTAATGTACTTTGAATTAATTTGAGTTAATTTTGACTGTGCTTTATTTGTATATTTTATTTTTCCATTTGTTTATGTTTATTGGATTCATTATTTATGATATCCCATATTTATGGTATTTATCACATTCATTAATTTGATTTTGTAAGCCTATATCTAATATTTTAGCTGTTGATAAAACTTTTTAATATATTTTCTTACAAGATTTGAAATATTTTTCTGTAAATGAATTTTTTAGATATTAATTCATAATAAATAGAAATTTGAGATTAGTTCTAGAAACTTTGATAGCAGGTGATAACTAAGAAGGTTTAGTATATTTTGTTTTCATTTTTACATATGTTTTAGGAGAGCAATTTTCAAATCCATACATGAAGAGCTGTTCAAATTCTTCATATTTTTTATCAGGAGTAGTAGCTTCATAAACATTCCTCCAATCTGTTTGCATAAGATAGTCTTTAAACTGATTTAAATTTTCATCGTCAAATTTTCTTATATTTTCATATTTACTGCTCTATATTATAGGTTCTATTTTTATTGTTATTTGCTGACCAAAATGATCTGACAGACAGTTATTAATCACAACTGTCGTATATGTTCCTTCGTTTAAGTTAGTTGCAATATTGTCAATAATTTTTTCCGAGTTGTGAAACGGATCAATCCTTGTTGGCTTGGTTATAGTTAAAGTTAAGTTGAATGTTGTGAATAAGTTGATTAATTCGTTCCTAAACTCTAAGGATTTTTGAAAATCAACATTAAAATCTCCAAGAATGATAATTTTTTTGTTTTCTATAAATAGTTGTTGTAACATTTTTTTAAATATTTTTAAATATTTAAATATTTTCATCACTTGTTGGCGAGCAATATAAAGCTATAATAATTTGATTGTTATTATTTCCTTTTCTATCAGAACTAATTTCTAATTCAATTCCTGTTAATTCAATATTTTTTTCGCTGTTTAGATTTATTATATCATCTCTATTTTTTTATTTTGTTTTCCATTTATTATTTACGTATATTGCAATGTATGTATATGTATATTTAAGTATGGCAGTACGAGATTGGCCGAGATCTTTCCTCTCTACCTTCTCTTTCCTTCTCTACATTCATTATATATATGTGATCATTGAACTTCTTGGATAGGATCCAATATCGAGATGTGTGAGATATTTTAGCCATGTCGTAAAAGATACATCTCGACCGGGAAATGAACCCGGGACCTTCAGATTGCCGGTCCGCTGCTCTCCCACTGAGCTACCGAGATATTACTCTTATGTCATGGCTATACTATACTTCCCGGTCGAGACGTATCTTTTACGACATGGCTAAAATATCTCATTTATATATATATATATATATATTAATTAGTATATTAATCAGGTTGTGGGGATTTTAACTATTTTGAAGCTGGTTCAAAATAATAATTGTTGGGTCTGTCTTCACAAAAGCAATACAAATTTGTCATGAGAATTTTTTAAAAATTGCATCCTATGAGACCAGTAAATCATATAAAGTTGGGGTACTAGTGAACTGTAATTACACCGGCTGGTTTTTATCTGATTGTAAACATAATTTATTTTGTATGGAAATTGAAACCAAAACTGCATTTACCGACTTGGATATTATGACGTCGTGGAAAAGAAGGTGTGGTGCACCATATGCGCAGTATAATCTTTGCTACTCTGCGCAGTACTTCCACTTTGACGTTTCGATCACGGTGGTTTCGATCTATTTGATTTTTGTCATTTTTAACCTCAATTATTATTTTACAACCAGTGTTTATAACTCCTTCTACAATGTTTGATCAACTTTTCAAGTTTTTGAACTACTGGTATTTTCGTTTCCTCATGGTGACTGAAATGTATATGGTTGAAAAGTGGGAACGAGTATTTATGAGTATCCTTTACATAATTATATAGGTAGGCCTAGTCATTGAGTTAATGGCCTAAAGGATTATTATTTACTCAATGGCAATGGCATTAAATGGCCTAGGCCTACACCTGGGCCTATTCCATGTCTAGATAGGCCTATATTGTGACTTCGTAATTATGGTAATTAAATCAATTCCTTAGCCTAGCCATTGATTTTGTTTGTATGGTTATGAAATCAATATCGAACATGGCCTTCATATGAATTTTTTGTGGGAAATTACGTTTTCTGGTATGTTTTGGTGTAGGCTAGGCCTACCATCATTCAAGGAAGTGGCATTGTAGGCCTATGAAAGCTTTTTGAGGCGCTTCATTGGATTGTTGTAAGTTCTTGAAAATGTGAAACCAAATTTGTCTTTCTCAGTAGGCCTACATTCAACTTGATCCACCTAGTAATCGTGCAATTAATATTCTGAAGAAATATCGAAAGGGCTGTGGTATTCCCACAAAAATATTTCGCTAGCTCTAAATTCCCCACGCTGCCACTCCCGTCACTATTTGCGGTTTTTAAAAACAATTTTTCCGACCAAAAGTCGAAAAGGGTGTCAATACAATATTTTGCATTGGCATTTAGTCATTTTTAACACTATATTTTATGATGAGTCTCTACATGACTTTATTCCTCTATTTACCTTGACAGTTAATTCAGGTTGTTTTCTATCGGTTATGTTCCTCGCTCTGTTTTACTTCAACTATGCAGTTCTTCTAAACGCCACCTCCTCCGTGTTCCGGTACACAGGGGTTTCTTCTCTAACGTAACCTACGTAGAGAGTCGGCAGTTGATCAATCGTGCGCCAAGGACAAATCATGGATTTTTTGAACATTTAACATAGTTTATACAATGAATATTACACAACCATTCTTCTTAACCTTTTTAGCTGCTCAGTAAACTACTGTTGCTGGTAATGCTTTATCAATATTTTCAATTAAATGGCTCACCCAAATATTGTTGCCAATGGGCAGACCAGGGCCATATTTTGTGCAACTCAAATTTGTGATGGGTAGGACTGAAACATATTTATTAGTCAAGTGTAGGCCTATTGTGTACTTTGATTCTAAGTAGACCCTACAATATTAAATCAACTACATACCGGTACTGGTATTTTAATTACCAGCTCTAAAATTACTTCATTCTGTATTTGCATACCTACTTTGCATTATCATATTTTTATGGTTCTCTATAGTGTTTCTTTGGCAATGGAAAATATTACGTAATATATCATTATGGAATATAGGCCTACATATTATACTATATATTATCACTTTGCACTTGAATTTTTTTTAACCAAGTTACTTAACCACTGTCATTAATTACATTTTAATTTGATAGCATCCTTCATTTTTCACCAAGAACTCTGCCTTATCCACGCTGTTATACAGTAATTGCCATGACATATTATATATTCTCCCATTCTTGTAATTATACATACAAAATGTTAATCTTGATCATATCTTGCAACCTAATGTCCTGTGAAATGTACCTATCTGACATTCCTTTAACAAATCATTTCCATCTACTGCTTATTACAGTAAATACATAATGATCTGTAATAAATAATAATACACATCATGACCTGCACATTTGCATGTAGATAAGTATTTTATGTATGTATTGTTCTACAAATCAAAAAAAATATAATTATACATGCAGCAATACACGATGGTCAGCTATTTAAACATCTCTGTAAGCTACTTTTGTTGAGAAGTAGAAGCTGTTTGGCTGTTCGACACTAAAAGCAACCACAGAGTGCATTTTTAAGGTAAAATAGCCGACGAAAGATTATAAAAAAACTATCAACAATGATACATGTTGAATAAGTGTCGTTGTTGAAATATACACGCGCTTTATAATGTAACTTTTCAAAGGCACACCGCTAACAGTGTGCCTGCAATTTTTTCTGTTGAATATGATTTCAATTCCTTATTAACAAGAATTGCTACCTACTACATAGCATATTGTTAATGTATAATGTGTTCAAATAAAAGTTGTTTGTTGTAAAAAATTGGTGTTATTACTTAATGTTATATTTCATTATTTAATAAGAGGCAGTTTTAGGCCTACGTAATCGTGAGCTATAGGCCTACATAGGCCCCTATACAATCATGAGAAATTATTGCGCAAAATGACCCCGTTGTCGACGCACCTTAAAACCCCAACATTCATTCAAGAAATTATTGTAAGTGACTGATTCATAGCTGCATTTCTTTTTCTCACGCTGTCACTAGCCCGCTTTACTTCTGTGTTACGAGAATCTACTTACTCTCTCGTCTATTCTTCTATGTAAAATAATATGCAATTTACGGGTACCACATCTTTTGGTCTTCAGGATTGGATAACGTCTGTTAGCAATATATTTTGCCTCCTCAGTTTGAATTGAATGTGTATTCCCAACACTGTGGTGTGCTTAATGTGTAGAAATTGGAGTTGCTGTCTTGATATGCAGGTCGACCACGATTAGGCCGTAGTCAATTTTTTGTGATTATTTTATGACCATAAAACAATCGATCGATAATGAACTATTAGATTGGGTCCAATAACAAAAAATAAATAATATTATTCATATTATGTCTGAGCAGTTACATGAAATGAAAATGCAGTAGGTGCCTACCCATTCAGCAGTGCTAGATTGATAGCATCCACTAGCCACTTATCTTGGAAGCAGGCATGCAACTTTGGAACAGTTCAAAACACTGACAAAATGATAGATACTGGTAATTGACTAAATAATAATTGTTCGGATTATGCAGATTGATTATTAATTGAATGACATCTTTAGCATCGCCATTTTTGGATGGTGGAATATAAGATATAACAATCAATATACTCCTAGGTTACAATCGTAGCACAGGGTATCTTACATGACGACGATGAGGGTTGATTTCCTCCCAACTTCAAAGCTTGAAATCTGAACCATATCGTTACATACCGGTATATCATTGCAAAATACCATTCACTATCAAGGAATTCAATAAATGAGTCACTATAGTTTGAGATTATCAACAGTTTATTTAAATAGAGATAAATTGCTTTTCAATTAGATTCTATAATTATAACAAACCAAATTATAATATAACACTATGAATACGGTACAATACATTCGTCTGATAACTGTATTTGACATGATATTAAGTCCTATAATAATAATAATACGAAAGCAATGAAGCATGATAAATAAAATGGAATCAGACTCTTTGCTACAAGCTAGTGCATCAAGTGTTACAGGCTTGTAAGGTATTATTTACAATATTTACAGAATTACACGTGGGTTATAACATCAGATTATTAAAACTTACTACGGTACCATTGGCATTTCACATTTATTCAAGACTATTCTAATAATGTACACACCTAGCCTCTGTATTGCAATCATTAGAACATACGTAAATACAATTTAAATTAAAGAATAAAATATAGCTTGGAATTTATCAAGATGTATGCTACTTACTAATTTCATTAAAATAATATCTATATAGAACAAGGTATACCATAAAACTCAGAAGTAGGCCCTAATGTTTTGTAGGCCTACCGTAAATCGGCACCGAGTATAAAAATAAAAAGTGCCCTTTCCTTCAACTTGTTGGTGCCACACGTCATCAAAAAAAATGTAATCATCGAACAAATCAAAGGGGATCATTCGTACTAATAACTAAGAGTAAACAGAATTTAATATTAGGCCTACTGTCCCATACATTACAATAATTTTTTGGAATAACATTTTTTTTTATTATATTATATTTGGGCACAGATTGAAACAGGATGACCTTTATTTTATAGCTTGTAATGGGTCCTAGATCAGTGGCCGTCCAATGTTTCAATCCAGAAATTAATTACACAGATTCAGTTTTGAAATCTGTAAATCACCAAAACACTTAATTATGCTCAGGCCTAAAGTTGAATATTAAATAATCTGCTTTAAACAAATCTA
This sequence comes from Brachyptera putata, assembly GCA_907164805.1. Lineage (NCBI taxonomy): Eukaryota > Metazoa > Arthropoda > Insecta > Plecoptera > Taeniopterygidae > Brachyptera > Brachyptera putata. The sequence continues at coordinate 21,679,745 of OU015465.1, forward strand.
AACCTGAGAGTTGCAAACAATATAAAACAAATTATTTCTCAATGATTAAGAACATAGGCCCATTATACAACTGAATATAATACAACACATATGTCCCATGCTTGACAATGGTAGGGAAAATGTAAAAAGATCATGGTATCATGAAGCAAATATAAATATTTGAATCCAGACCAAGTTACAATGTGGACTATGGAGTATTACCCTATAATTATGGTATTTCGAATACTGAATTTGAACGATAGGGAATGGAAACTCGAGTACATACGTTAGAACTTTGATTTTTTTCAAGACCCTTTTTAAAAAATAAAGAGCCACCAATCAGTAGCTTTTGAAGTTGAATTGGATCTTAGTATCAACGTTTGAAAGACCTATGCTACCAATGCTATTTAATATGAATGATCTCTAGGCGGCCTGTTAACGGCAAACGGTTGACTTATTTATTTGCAATATGTTGGCTTGTTACAACATCAAACAAAGTTTCATGATTAATTGCTGTTTGTTGGTAAGAGTGAATAAAATGAGAGATGATACCGTGTAGGTTATGTATCTTGACCAACTTTTTACACGGGTACCATACTAAAATTAAAATACTCAGAATGCAATGCCACTGATCTTGGCTGCAAGAAGGCAGGATAGCAGGCAGCTAGTGCTCGAGCATAAAATTCTTAAAAAGGGTCTATTACTGTTTATTTATTCATTTGTTATATATAAGCATTGATTTAAAATTCAAGTCCAACTGTAACTATTGAATTGTATCTACAATTTTGAGAGTAATAGCCAACCTTACGTACCGGTACAGAACGTGTGAAATACGACTATGAATGACTTTATTGATTTATTAAAAATGTATGCCTTTGTATGGCATTCAGTACTCTTATGTAATTCCCTACAGAATACTTTGCAAAAACATCTAATATCTAACAAACCAAATATAATTCAATTTTACAATGTCCTATAGCAGCACTAATTTTAAAATGAAGTTAAAAACACGTGAAGAGTTACACACAATATTTCGGCAATTGCTCGTGTTCCATCTTTGACACACACAAGTACCGCTGACTTTTGTTTCTGACTGTTTCACTCATATTATACCTAGTTTTTAATTTGTTTATTTCATCTGACGATAGCCAGAAGCTCTTGCCGAAACAGTATTTTTGCTGTTCTTTCCCGTAATTTGTTTTTAATCACATTTTGAAACAAACATCACTTAAAACATTACAAAGTTCAATTACATTTATTTCTTACCTCGTCAACAAGCTTTAACCTTTAAATTATCTTAGAACTTGAGAATAACTAAATTAATTTAATAATACCTACAACAGTTGGGGCAGAAATATGGTATTCGGTAACAATGACGGAATAAATAGAAGCAATTCAATATCTCAAAATTATTCAAAGCGTGCTTTGGTGTGAAAGAGGGACTTCTTGTTGCAAATTCATTTAAGATCACAGTTAGTATGGTACAGTACAGAGTAGGGATGCCATTTGGTACTGGTATCAAATCTTCAAAATGTGTACGTAGACCTACAAACATTAGTTTCTTGGAAGTATATTAAGGCGTCCAAACGATCCTACTTTCATCCTTAGACGTAATTGGAGAACAATGATTTTGTATCAAGTTTCGATGTTATTGACAAAAAAAAGGAAAAATATAAGACTACCGGTACTGGTTTGGAATGAGAAGAGAACAAGAAAATATTGGCACACTCTGTAAACATGAAAATATGTTTACAACGTTACGTGATATAGGGCCAATAGGTATTAACGATTATTACTGGAAGCTCTCACTTCTCATAACTGTAAAACTATTTTTTCACCATTTCAATAAAAAGGTCAAATTGGTTTACGTTCACATTCCAATTCAGAGGAACGTGAGAAGCACTGTTGAGTGTTATCATGTTCAAGAATTCAACAGTCCCGTAACAGTTTCACAATCGCACTAACCTTTTCCACCACACAGTAGATTGGAAAAAAAAAATCTAGTAGGTCTATGAAATTTAAAACATGTACCCCATGGCATCCCTTGTACCGAGTGCAGTGGCAGTATGCACAAGCTTATGATTATAACGCTGAATTAGACCAACTTCAACAATTGAAATTGCTAAATAGATCTTATCATTAAAAGGATAAGGAATTATTTGTTTAGCAGTCTGATAACTCAGTTTAACAGTGCTCACGGTTATATACGAACATACTCTAAAGTCAGCTGATTGTCCCAATTAAGGCTCAGACGATACTGCTTCAAGGTTCAGAATCAAATATTCTCACTCGGACTCTTTGCTTATAGTGATATTCTTTAAGATAGCCTTTGAGTGCTTTGGGAAGTTGTAGTCGATTGACTCCGTCGTAAGTGACTTTGCTACTGACGACAGCACGGCACAAATGCTGAAGAGGAAACGGAAAGTTCCGATGAAGAGGAATGGTGAGCATCGGCTCGAAAAACATGCAGCACGAAGGATCTTTGTAATGTTCGATGAGACCGCACACGGTGGGGGACGCGAAAACGCCGGGATCATGCGAATCGAAGCTGAAGTGGTGGTTCCACTGCTCGATGCGAGCGTGAAGGGAGCGTCCGTACTTGCGAAAACTGACGGAAAATAAATATTCCTCTTGTGCAGAGTCCCGGAGAAGGAAAGTACCTTCTGGTCGGCTTTCGAGCAGTCTTTCAGCCTCGTAGCGATCCATCTTGCCCCAATAAAACGAACACGATGTGATCTGTAGCAAATCGGGTACCAAGCAGTGGATATAGTCAACTTGAGTGTGCACACCACGATGTAGAGCTGGCGACAAGCTAACGTCTAATTGCGAGAGTGCGGCCGGCGCTGCCGAGTTGATGCTCAAACGAGTTTGGAACAAAGCGGTGAGATTGTCTAATGTCATGGCAGGCGGCACCACAAGTTGTATATGCTGTCCTGGGCAGAACCCAGGTGGTGGTTCCACGCCTTCCGCTATTTCTCTCGCTCGTTCGAGTCTAGCTCTCTCATCACAGTCTTCAATAGGAAAATCTTCTGGGTTAAACTTTGAGATATCTATCAAAACCTCAGGTGGTGTTGATGGAAGGTCTTCAGAGCTGCTTTCGGATTCACTGCTTGACACAGAGTCTTTACGGCTTTGCTCCGCAATGGCCGACGCTTCGAACACGACCCCGGCACCCAAGTGGTGTTCTTCGGTTCGCCTATACCCCGTGCACACGCACGAATCGCATCCCAAGTTCGGTTCTGGGATATCAGTCTCGGTTCCGGCTCCACCACAGCTACTGCTACCTTTAAGACGTGCACAATTGAACTTCATTACCCAGTTGTTTCGTTTCTTTTTACTGCTATTACCAGACTGATCTTTAGGCGACCGTAGCAATTTGCCACGAGATCTCTTACTGTTAACAAACGACAGAGTTTTGGCCGAGCCACGCCGCGAACTACACGTACCAGTACTCGAGTCTTCTGTTTTTTTACGCGTTGAAACACCCATCTTTTCTTCTTGACATACACTGCCTCTTTCACACAAATAAATTGTTCTATTAGAACACGTACACACGGAATTACGTCCACTAGCTTCGTTCGGTAGTAAATTTCCATTTTCTTCTTCGGTTATTGAGTTCTCACCTCCATTACTATAGATATGTTCAAAAATATCATCCACTGCCTCTCGAGAATCAGTACTAGTATTACCATTGTTTGGCAGATTAGGTGATTGCATATTATTAACGTCGGCAATTGATTCTGCCCCGATGATTCCGTGATCACAAATATTAACAACGCGATTAGGTCTGTCTACACTTGCAGCTTCTACAGCAGAACTTACATCGTCCCAGTTATCCATTACTCGAAACAATCCTCGAATATGACCAAGTTTTTGGCCCATCACTCTCCTTGTAGGAAACCACAGCCTATTTGTGATACTGCTTGCCAGCAACTAAGGCACTGCATACTTCTCTAGTGTAAACACTGCCTTGACCGTCAATGTAAACCTGGATAGAGTGAAAACAGTATTAGAGCGTTTTGTGTTGGTATTACCCAGGAGACACATTCATTCATTTATGTCTGCTACAAATCAGTGAAACAGTTGAAATAACAATAAGGTCATAACAAGAGAAATCACCCAATATGAATTAAATTGGTCGTCAAATTTAAAGATTGTTAGAGATTTCATCAATCATCACTGATGTTGCTGTCTTCACAACCAGTGTATTGCAGGAACTATTTGAACTGTTTGAAGTAGGCCTAGGCCTATCCGATTGGTTCGTCTTGAGCAAATCTCGACTTCATTAGGCCTATATCGATTTAGAATCAAGTGAAATTGTCCGCCTCCGCCACTACAAATTCAATGCCTACGCCTATGACACTATCAAGATTAAGACTAAAATTGAGGCAATTGTAAACCATATAATCTATTTGCTATATTCGAACAGTAATGCCAGAACTAGGTTTTTGTGAATCAATATTTTCATGTAGGCCTACAACTTGTAAAGTAGGCTAGGCCATTGAGTTTACAATGTCAGTGGTAGGCGGAGGCACACTACATAAATAGACTTCAGAAAAACAACAAGAGGCAAATTCCAAAGCGTAGAATACAGTCTTAACTTCGTTTATACAACTGTTAAGTTTGTAAACTGATGCCCGATGAAGTCATTGTGATGTAAGCTAGACCATTCTAGACGTAAAGCTCGAGGAGAATTCATTCTAAACACGAAGATGACGTAAAACAAAGGTCATGCAGTGACAATAACTAGGGGCTAGCTCTACGCCTAGGTTAGACCAATGATTTCTCATCGCGATTGCTCTTTATAGAATAAATACTCACAATAAACATCAGCACAATGCGTACGTTGATAACACCTGATAATTGACGCAATTTTCAGCCTAATAACATTGTCACAAAAAATCCAGCCCTAATCATCGACTCCATTTTGAATCTGAAAGCACGGTCTTGTTGGTGTACGTGAAATTGAGAAGGACAGAAAGGGAGGAGAGAGACCGAGAGCCAACGAAAAAGAGAGGGAAGAGGCTAACAACCAACGAGAGCAAAGAAGATAAAGTATGTCGTGTTGTCGAACATGAACATCTTTTGACATGAATGGAAGCCACAATCAGCTGTCCAGAAATAGTGCAAGCGCGTTGAGTCATTGAGGTTTGAGTGCATGATTTGTTATCAGCAAGTGACAAGTGGATAGGCCTACTGGGTTTAGTAGCAAATTAACTTACTTAATTATTACTTTAATTACTTATAAAGTAGCAATTTTAAGTAACTTAATTATTTATTAGCCTACTTCATAAATTCTACTTCTTAATTTTCAATTAATTGACTGGACACATTGGTAGGTTGGTGCTGACATTGATCAAGTATGAGAATATGTACTTTATAGATAAATATAATTTTGTAATAATATTATGCAACCATCCTAATGAACATCCAGATAATTATTAGAAGGCCTATATGTAGGCCTACTGCGTCAAATCGAAGAAAAATATTTTTCTAAGTTCTGTTAAGGTATATTGCTACCGTATTCATTGTAATATTATAGAATTACAATTTTAAATTGATCTTCAAACTGAAATGACAAGACATTTGATTTTTGATCCTGACTCGAGCTAGAGCATTGCATGGCTACCTAGAGCTACAGGTTGCTGTGAAATCTCATTAAATACTGGTTGTCAAAAAAATTCAAAACAAGAATTTATTTTTATTATTGGAGGGAGCTTGAGTAATTCTAAGATGTACCACAAATTTTTCATTTTCTCTCTTCTGAGCTAGTGAAAAGTCGTCAAGAGCTATTGTTTACATATGTCATGCATGCTACCTATAACTAAGTGCTTGCGTCTTTCTCTGTTTTATGTTGAAGCATTGGTTTTATAAAACACTTTGAAGCGACCTGTCCATGACCGTGAGCCTAAATGTGCACTTGTTTCACCACATTGTCGTTCCTATGCTTTCTATAAACGTACCAATCATTCATCGACGATTGATTCATACTCGCAACATTAATCCCAAAAACAAGAATTCTTGTCTCCATAAGTACCGGCATTGCATTTATAGTGTGGTACCGGTAGGCCCTACTATTATTTATTATTGTTATCCAAGAATTGATATTTTAAAAAAGTATTTGTGATTTCAGCGATTCAACAAATTTGTCATAAGATATTGTGCCAAATATCATGTATTCTACATTCTCAAGGAGAGCTGGAAGGTTGGCGCTTGCCGTACAACGTAATTATGAATTAATTTACACCGTACTTGATACGTTGATAGTGCATGTATCCAGAGCTAGTAATTGTTTATGAGGAAAAGCTTTCTTGTGTAAATAATACACTAATAAATATATATTACACTGTTCTTAATAAATGTACGTAAACTTTACTAAGAAAATTGGATGCTAACTATAATTCAAGCAATACTATTCTTAAACGGTAGGCCGGCTGGCGCGCCTAAATTGAGACAACCCCACACAACCACACAGGTTCAAGGTTGGAGATAAAAACTGCGGAAATCAGAACTGCTTCCTGTTGGCCTGCCTCGGACATGGCTACCAACTGCAGACACTAAAATAATGATTGATAACACTTGGTTTTGCATTCTCGTATATTTTCAGGTAATCCAAAGTCTATACGGCTAGCGAGTACATCAGTGAACCAAAGTAAACCTCATCAATATGAAACGCTTGCCGTTTCTGTGCCCACTCCTTTTGTTTACCACGTGGAGCTAAATCGACCCAAAAAACTCAACGCATTTAATAGGACTATGTGGATGTAAGTAACTTACGATGTCTACTATTTGCCAATTTAATTATTGAACATTTCTAAGCCTACAAAGTATTTGGTTCATTTTTTTACTGTACATAAAATACCTTGTAAATAAACAATCATAAATAATAATTACAGTATTAATAATTATAATACAGGTAGGGTTACTATAAGCTTAATTTTTTCAACTTAAGACGACACAATTTTGAGATGAAAGACGCTATCTTATTTTAATCGCGTTCTGGATTGTGTTTGGATAATTATGGAATTTGGGTCCGAAATCGTCAAGACAAGATTATCAACTATTATTATCAACTCTTACAGTTGCGCAAAAATGCACGGTGGCAAGTTCCCTACCCTTGATCACGACGGTTTGCCCGCCTCCCTAACCTTCTGCCGGAATTGTTTTACCCTTATTTCATCCCCCTCAAAAACACTTCTACTAAGTTCATTCCAATCCCTGCATGTCCTATTTACGAAAGAAAATGTACCCACATCTAATCTAACACCCTTTACAACTACCGCTCTATCATGTCTTCGCCTGCCCCCATACCCTAACTCATTCCTTTCAATCGACCTATTCAACTCTCCCTAGCCCCCTTCTCCTTCCATCGCCCTGAAAAAATTACACAACCGATCCACTTTTCTCCGTTTTTCCAATTTCTGCCACCCCAATTTGCGCATCATCTCAGATGGACTCTCCAATATTCTTATCCTTCCTCCCCTTTCATTCACTACCCACCTCCACCTCCTAACCCTACCTGTAACCCTTCTGACTGCTATCCTCTGCAACCTTTCTACATCCCTTATCTCACCTACTCTATATGGATCCCATACCGAACTTGCATACTCTAACAAAGGACGTACTAACGTAAAGTAAGCTTTTTCCTTAATCTCCGTACCTGTCCCCCTAAGCTGCCTCGTGACAAAGTTTAATGCATTAATACCCTTCTTTGCTGTTTGCTCGATTTGACTCCCCCACCCTAAGCGTCTGTCAAATACTACTCCTGAATACTTATAGTTCTCCACTGATTCAAGTGTCCTCCCCCGTACAGCATACACTACATCTAGTCTTTCTCTCCTCCTACCAAAAGTAACTACCTTGCATTTCCCTGCATTTAGCCCCATCTTCTTTATCTGTACCCAATAATCTAGTGTTGCGAGATCCGCCCGGATAGCTTCTACATCCTCCTCCGAATTGCCTTCCCTGTATAACACACAATCATCCGCAAACAACCTTATTCTCGAATTAACAACACTACTCAAATCATCTATTTATAAATCGAATAATAACGGCCCTAACACACTACCCTGTGGCACTCCTGACGTCACCTTAACCTCACATGAGACCTCTGTACCTACCCAAACTCTTTGCACCCGATCCTTAAGAAAGTTTCCAACCCAGTTTACCAACTCAACATTTTCAATGGACACTTTCAACTTCCCCAATAGCCTGACGTGATCTACCATGTCGAAAGCCTTCTCAAAGTCCAAAAACACTGCATCAATACTCCCACCCCTATCTACAACCCCTGCTATCTCTTCTGCAAATCCCAATAACTGTGTCTCACATGAATAACCCTTTCTGAACACATGCTGCACATCTGCAATACCCCTACGTTCACCCACTTTCTCCAATACTCTCCTGATAACGACCCTTTCCATTATCTTACACACTTGTGACGTTAAGCTGATCCCCCTTATCTTATCCTTAACCTTAGCTGATCGTATGTATCACTAGCTCAATTGTATCCCCAACATAATTTACCTGTTGTTGGAGTCATTAAGCTTTATTTATACATTTTATTTCTTTCCCATTCATATGCTCCTACAGGTTGAATGGTCCCTTTGGCAAGTTTTTCAATCAAGTAAAGTGTGTTTTCACTTTTCTAGTCTGGTACTTGAAAGGTTCAACTGTATTTACAAGTCTCTGTCTTGTAAATACGCAGAATTTATCGATACATTCAATTCGGTAGCATACAATGATATATATTACGTATTCAATTTGTTTGCAGAGAAGTGGGCGAGTGCTTTAATCACCTTGACGACGACAGCGATTGCCGCGTAATTGTTCTGTCCGCAGCTGGACGTCTCTTCACCGCTGGCTTAGACCTGAGCGACATGGCGGAGTTGGCCGGGGTATTGGCTGAACACGAAGACGTTGCGCGCAAATGTCGAGTTCTTACCAAGACAATAAAGATTTACCAAGATGCAATATCATCACTTGAAAAAGTGAGTTCATTATATATCTTCTTCTCCGTCCTAAGCTCGACTTTTGTTCTTCTCTACTTTTTCAAGGATCATGGATTTTGAAAATCTGTGCTTTCAAAATGGACTCACAGAAGATGAATTTTTAGTTTCATTTAAAAATGTTGTGTGATTCAAATGATTTTTGTAAAATTCACTGTAAAACTCAACAAAGTAAGCCTACCGGTACCGGTATGTCTCTATTCAAATTTTGCATTCTGCATTTTTTTACATATTTTAATTAGGTACCAGTAGCATAGAGAAGTCCATTAGGCTACATTGAAGTCATCCTGAACAAAATTACTGACAATATTTGCACTAAAACTAGTAGACAATATACTCACTGGCACACACTCTACACGTAGTCTATGACTCTATGGGATATTTAGCCATAAAATGAGTGTAGATGTTATTTTAATTTCATCTGTAGGAAAAACCATTTTATGTTGTCTACTAGTTATTTAACGTAGTGGAAATATGATGTCACTGTTGTGTCTTTAAGAATGTTCTGTCACAATTTCATCCCACTATTATTTTTCATTGGATTGCAGCATTATTCAATCAAAAGATGAAACTTGGAAGTTGAACATGTCATGATTGTTTCCAGTGCCGCAAGCCCGTGATCTGTGCCGTGCATAACGCATGTGTTGGAGCTGGCGTTGACTTGATGACGGCAGCGGACATTCGAATGTGCTCGGCGGACGCGTGGTTCCAAGTGAAGGAGGTGGATATCGGCATGGCTGCCGACGTAGGCACCTTGCAGAGGTTACCAAAGGTCATCGGTAGCGACAGCCTGGCTAGAGAACTCGCGTACACGGCAAGGAAAATGCAATCGGCCGAAGCAAAGGAATGTGGTTTAGTGAGCTCGTTGTTTGCAGACAAAGAAAGGTAAGCCTAAATGTAGGATACATTTCTATAATTTTGTTGTATGTTTTGTACCTTTTTTTGTTATTGTTGTGCTTACAAAAAAGTTATGTGCAGGCTTTACACACTCACCTCTTGGGTTTGAGGAAAACAAAAATATAAGTCATGATTCATGAATAATCATTAATTATTTTTTCAATAAGAGAGTAGAGCTTCCTCCAAGAAATTCTGTGCTTTACACAGACTTGTGTGTCTTCTAGTTTGCTGAAAGGGGCACTGAAGATGGCTGCTGATATTGCAGCTAAAAGTCCAGTTGCTGTACAAGGAACAAAATTGAATCTGATTTATTCAAGAGATCATACCGTTCAAGAAGGACTCAATCATATCGTAAGTATTGAACTAGAGCTTCCTTTAATATATCACAAAATCCACCAAATAAGGTCATGTAACAATGTAACATGATACACAATATACACGTGACAATACACATGATACAATATTGACATGCAACAAATACAAATGTCACCATTATATTTGTATAGCCGTCCTATTTTTAGGGTATTGTAAGGAATCAGGATTTTTCAGGACAAAGTTTATAATAGGAAACAAATGTGCAATATTAAAAAGCTTTTAATGTGAAGCTACAGCAAAATTATGTAATTAGTAATTACCAAAGTTTTTACATTTATTCAGTTGGTAGTGGTATACAACCTTCTTCTTTCGTGGATACAATTGTACTATAAAGACTAGGTGTGAGCAGCTGAAGTGTCAGTCTCTTCAGATCGAATTCTTCTGAAGTGTCGAATTCCGTAACAGTTTTCTATTTATTTACTCATCAAGCCCACTTACTGGAAACTTGTTTTTCACGACTATGAAAATATACGGTAAGTTAGAACTATGGAGACCTCTAGAGACACTAGAGACCGAGTTTCAACAAACTGTCAACAAACTGATTTTTGTGTGCACCTCATGCACTAGGTGACGCTAGATGCCAACACTGTTGTGAATTTGCAATGTATATATAAGTGTAAGGCTAAATTCTTTGTCTATTCTCGTGCCATTGTGTATACTGTTATTAACCTTCTTGTACTTATTATGTGAATGATGTGTAACTTGATTCTTCTTAGTCAATCTGTAAGTAAAAAAATTGTTTTGTTATAAATGTAAGTTAATTGTTCTTCTAGGGTGATTACAACATGACAATGCTGCAAAGTGAAGACTTCCTTAACGCAACAATGGCCCAAGCAACCAAAGGACCTCCACCGACATTCTCAAAGTTGTAGAAGAACCGTGCTCACCAGCTAGTATGTTATATATTTGGGTTTCTGACTTCCTAAATATTGCTTAATCTTTGTTTACATCACTGGAATTCTTACTACGGGTGATATTGGACAATCTGTTTTTCCCAATTATGACTTGGTCAGTTCACGCTGTCATCATAGCCTGCTTCTACCAACAGCTAGACGTTCCAGGACTGGGAAACAATTATTACGAGTTGAACAGCTCTCGTTTAGATTGGACCCACACTAGTATACTCTACTCTCAAGCCCCGGAAAATGTCCCATGCAGCTAGCTACAATTCATTTGCCTGGCACCTCCAAATCATAATTATCATTTATTATTATTATTATTCGTGGTCTTCATCCAGGTGTACTTGTAAACTTGTAAGTCGTTTCGGAGATATTTATTTCTCCGCTTTCAAGCAATTCAACAATCCAAAATGACTTTTATTTATATTTTGTGTTGATCTATTGCGGTGCTTATGTCTCTGGATATATCAACGTAGGTAAGCTGCTGGTTTCTATTCTCTTCCCAATCCATCATTACTACGACTGAGACTATTTTCATATATACACCAAATGATGAAAATAAATCTATAAGTTGATTTTGAGAAATGAAAGTTATCCGTAGTGACACACCGTAGGCCTTATACCTGTACTATGAATAGCAAAAAATGTAAAATTGATTTTGTCAAGCATTTTTCTACTGCTGTATGTTGTACGTATGTATGTATTGAAAAGTTTATTATACTGTATCTATATTTTATTGTAATGCCTAATTTAAGGTTAATTGAATTTCCAAATAATGAGGTTGGGTTCAATTTGATATAGGTCTATTTCTAAAATGTAACAATTACAGTAAACTGTTGCATAAACTATTTTAACAAATAAAGTTTCAAATTGAAGTGCTAAAGTGAGTTTCAAGTATTATTATGTCTAGTTTTTTGTTCACAGGAAGGACCAGGTTTTTTTAACTTTCTCTGGTTCTGGAGGTGGTACAAGTGCATATACATCGTCATCCTTACGTGCAACCTGGAATCATGTTACATAAGGTTCACATAAGGTTAGGCTAGGTTTAGTTTTGGCAGAGAAATGTAAAATTGGGAAACAGTTAACGAGTGTAATGGGATGGAAGTTACAATAGAACAAGTCTTCAGTCTTGGTAATGGGCCAAGACTAAAGCTGTGGTGGGACCGCGTTTTCCGAGATGTGCGATCTATTGACAATGAGTTATAGAATAATATATTTTCAATAACGTGGATGTTGAAAAGGACAAAATACCCTTCGAAAAAGTTCGTAGTTATCAAATTTGAATTGCTTGAATAATATTTTCAAAAGTTTTATAGGACATTCACAGTTTTAGGGTTGTAAGATTGCCCTTGTGGTGCCTCGTTCAAATGATCCCAAACTTTTTGCTTTATGTCGAAGTTTTCGATGTTGATGAAAAAATGTTTGGTTACCAGTAGGCCCTACATTGCTAGATGCTGTGAAATTTTTACTTGTAGGGCCTACCATATTATGAAAAAGTTGATTAGGGTGTATTCTCTTTTTTCATTTTAAAATTAATAACTAATTGCAGTTCTATTTCAAATTACTGAAATGAGCATGTAAGCTCTTTGCCATTGCACTTAGTTGTTGTTTAATAGCATCAACCACAAATATATTTATAGACAAATTTTCGGACAAGAAATGTCCGAAAACAGTCTCCTCAATTTTAGTGTGTCATGAAAATGTATGTAATACGTTTGAAAAATCAAAGTGGTTCTTGGTAAGTGACGTCACCAATTCGCTAATCGTGGTTAACACTATACCAACATATAATTATTCAAATAGTCGGCTGTATACTAGGTCATGAAGAATATAGATTTTAATTTAGTACCTATAAAAAATATCTTGGATCGTATTTATGAAATGAACTTTTGAATTTCAAGGAGTCTTCGTAGCAATGGCTGAAGTAAATATTCATAAAACATTCACTAAAATACTTGTAAGAATTTTGGAGAAATACAGATCTAGGTGTGTTCTATGCTATACCGGTACTGTACCAAACTCAATGACTGTACTTACCATCAGCTGATTGATGTAATACTCGTATGGGATGTTGTTAGTTTCAGAATCGATTGCAACAGCCATCATCTCGTCAATTTCTTCCTGAGTGAAGGGTTCTCCTTCCTCAATCATTGCTTTGCTCAACACGTCTTTTTCCAAGAATCCTTTCTTCTCTTTATCTAGCGTTAGGAAAGCTTGTAGTAGTTGTTCAGGTGATGCTGGTGTAAGTCGGTTTTCAATAATAATATGTGCCATGACTGGTAGGAAATGCTCCAAATGAACACTTCCCGATGTTTCAGGATCTTCAACGGCAACAAGAATTTCTTGTATCTCAGCTTCACTCGGACAACATCCTAAATAGAAAAATAGGTATTCTAAGGTCCAGTTTTACGAATAGTAAGTTTGTTCAAAAGCGATAAATAACGGGCCGACTGTTTATCACCCTTTGATTACCAGTGATATTTTTGTACCGTGATTATTTATTATTTACTACACATTTTTCTTATTCGTAAAACTCAGTCTAAAATCTTTATTGATATTTTGCTGATATACGGTAGCCTTACTTCGAATGAAAAATACTAGAAAGGCCATATCATATTCACAAAGAAGGACCATAGTTACATTCATCAGCCACCAAGTTGTTTGAAACTAACGGTAGGCCTACAAAAAAGTTTTATTTTTAGAGGTAGGATCTGATTTTGTCATTGCATGATTTTCTGTCTCTGCAATAATATATTACTAGGTGGAACAGTTTTGGATGAGCGTAAGCAAAGACTTAATTTTACCATACTTGAAAAAACATTAGTTTTTCTTTGCTCTCCATAGAGGTCAAACAAAAATGTAAACTGTGATGAAACGTGGCAGGCACATATACGTCAGATATCTAAATTGAAACTATGCAGTTTCAGGGTTTAATTGGTTGAATCATTTTTAGGAGAAACCACTTGGAAATTCAGAAAATATTTTCTTTGAATAAATTCAAATTTTGTATGATTTTCACAGAATTGAGCACAAGTTTTACCTAATTCATATCACCTGTTACGCACACTTTTACCTTTTTCTAAACCTAGGTCTACCAAAAAGATGAGCAGGTACCCATCCTTTTCCGTAGGTACGCAGTCGTATTAAATCCTTTTACTTCAACGTGTTCTACCACTATCTACGTACCGTACATCGTTATATATGAATCAATAAATATTGTATCATTATAATAAAGCTGCATCATAGAATGTCTTTATTCTATAGCTGCATAATGAAAACAGTTGACTTGATAATTTCAAAATCAAGGAGTGTAGCCGTATATAGGCCTCAGCTTTGGAAGTAGATTTTTATTTAAATATCTTACTTTCATCTTGCAATGCATTTGCTCTATTTTCCTAGTTCCATTTTCGTAGTTTTAAATAATACAACTTATTGTAGTAGAATATTGATTGATGAGTAATCATAAGCCTACCTAGAGATCTTATAATTGTACCAATTTCACGAACATCCACGGTTTTGGTACCAGCATGGTCAAACACTTCAAATACTTCGGCTATTTTTTTCTCCAAGTCAGTTCTGTGGTTCTCTGCAAAACAAGTTATTACATAAATTGATATAATTAAAATACACCTTTTCAATCACAGGTAGTATCAATCAATTTTTCTGAAATAGTACCGATTACTTCCTCGGTAGGACGGTGCTCAGCTGCCATAATTTACTGCAAAATGAGGTAGGGTACCATACAATAAATTTACACGAAGTACAAAAGCGTTATTATGTTGTTATGGTTACCATGTCTCATCAAGGTATCAAGTGATCAATAGATCAATGCATATCCTACTTGAAGAAGGTTGCAGATCATTGTACCAAATGAACTGTAAAATGTCTTTGATTGCAGGTCCTAGGTCATTTTAATCAATCAGAGTAACTGTTACCAGAATTAAAAAATAATAATTAAAATGTGGGAAAAATATAAATAAATTGAATTTGAAATAAAATGCCACTGCCTGAAAATGGTTTTTCAAAGTTGAAGCGCGTTCTAAAGGCGGTGAAGATGGCCGATTATCAGGTGCCTACTGCCCTAGAAAGAATGATTTTGAATGGCTGCTTTGCTCTTTGGAATCTAATTTTGCACATTTCCAACCAATGAGAAGCACGTTATTCAGGAATGCTAACATAAGCCTACCGGCGTTACCTCGGCTTGTCTGTGTTTGTGAAATGTGAAGCGTTCCTGTTAAAAAAGCGTTGTTTATGTACTTACTTTATTGAAACTTGCAAATAAACTGATCATAATATATAAAGGAATTGAACTAGACTTTTTTCGACATGGATCCAGCAAAACTAAAGGTTGTGGAACTGCGTGAAGAGTTATCTGCTCGCGGATTAGACACCAAAGGAGTCAAAGCTATTCTCGTTGAAAGGCTGAGAGAAGCTTTGGAAAATGAAACTGGTGAAGGTAAAAACGTACTTTATAATCCATGTTTAGCCTACGTCTAGCATTTAGTGTTTGAAATTTGTTGCAAAAAAACTTGCTGAAAGTTTACCAGATAAGTCGGAAGTTCATAACAAAGTCGATTTTTCATTTCGTCCATGGAGACCTAGGCCTAGGGCTTATCATCATGTAGGCCTAGGCCCTAGGCCCAAGCCTGTCTCATTTCAGTCTTGGCCCTTGGGTAATTGTTGAGTAGACCTATATGGAACACGGTCGGCTGGGGGAAGTAGAAAAATATGGCTTTGGTCCGCCACTTTTGTGGTTGGTATTTCCTCAGTGTGCTTTACTCCCCCTATCAGTTGGCCTAGGTCCTATCGTGAATGTATAGCATAGGCCCTAGCCCTAGGTGGGTCCCATTGCCGTTTCACTAATCGTTTCCACATGCCGTGCTAAATAGCTTATGCCAAGACAGCTGCCGACATTGCCAGTGTGCATTAGGCCTAGAAGCTGTGCATAAAAATGGCTATGAAATCGAAGAAAACGGAATTCTCAGGCTGAGAAACGAGTATGGATTAATAAAACAAAAATCAAACCCACCTACACCAACAATTCCTGATGAGGGGAGTGGAGCACAGTGAGGAAATACCACCCCCAAAAGATACAAGATCCCATCCGATTTATTTGATGTACAGTACCGGTACTAAACAATTATCTTTACTTCTGTCTTCAATAGTAGGCTACAGTGTCGATCCTCAGCTTAAGGAGCACATTTCAATCACTCATAATTCAGCCTTACATGCTCATGTTGACTGAATGGGTAACTTCACTAGGGCAGAGCCATGATTTGCCACAAGGTCTAGTAGGCCTCCCTGTCCTTGAACCATACATAGGTTTATGCCTAGGAGGCTTGATCATATTGAAACTAGGAAATGCAGCATTGTGTTGTAGGTTGACCAATAATTTTATTAATTTAGGCCTATGTACAAAATATACGCCTACTGGGAAAAATGGTAAAGGTTCATTTGCTTGATATGATAGGTTGGTATGATGAGATTGCACACCTTGATTCGGATCTATTAACTCACTGCCTACATAATTCACCTCTTGATGATATCAGCCATTTTACAAACTGAAAAATCACATTCAATCATCATTTTCCCATTATTGTTTCAGATATCGCTGAAACAACAATTGCCGATACGTCAACCGAAGAGGATGGGGTGAATAATTCTGCAGTAGCTGACGACGGTGATGGAGATTCCGAAGTTGTGTGCTTATCCGAGGCAGAAGAGGAAGCGGAACCTCAGCCAGAGGCATCGCCGGAACCAGAAGAATCCCCTCAAGAGGTTGAAGATTCGTCACCAGAACCCGAAGCTGAAACGATGGAAGTTGAGGAGACAAAATATCAAGCTCCAGCGCCCACGGAGGTGAAGCAAGAGCAGGATGCTGAGGTTTACATAAAGAAGGAGCTAGATCATGATCTGAAAGAGACTGTTGATGCTAAGGATGAGCTTGAGAATAACTCCCATGAGGTAAGTTACTAAATAACATTCATATTTCACAGTTCAATCTATCTGTGATTGGTGGGTTACCAGTAATATCATTAAAAAAGTTTATAAATACTGTTTATGAACGGCAGTTGTACCGTAACCAGTTATCTTATGGCTGCAGCAGCTACAAATCTGATTAACTATGATGAGGAAAAAAAATATTTTGATGAAAAGGTTTCATTCTAATTGCATCGATTACTCGTCAGTCTAGAAAAAACAATTTATGCGTGATCAACAATATGATCTCAATTGACAAGGCATTGTTATTTAATTTTAAACATCGTAGGCCATACCATTATAAAAAAGTTTTCTGAAAATAAATCGTCAACGTTCACGGTGTTGGTATACCGTTACTACTGAGATGTGTGGATTTAATACTGTTGGATCAAGACCATTTTAATATCAATTACTAGGACCCGTAGTTATTTAAAAATATTGTAGATTAACAAAATAGTGAGTAGGCCTACACCTTAAATAGACGCACTTTATATTTTCTCAATAAGTCATTTAATGTGACAAGTGTACAGGACTGATGGAACATTTGTATTTGTTTTATAGAATAACATCAAAGTTGAAGCCGATGTGAAAATTGAAGCTCCGGATGCGGTTGATGTGAAAGAAGACGGGAAGATGGATACCAGCGGAGGAGACTCGAAGCGTAGAGATCATCACGAGCGTAGACCCGAGAAGAGACGGCGATCTCCAAGTCCACGGAGAAGGTACGTCTGATTTACGTCCAGATTATTGATTTTTGTGACATTAGGTGTAATATTGTGATTTTTTTTTTTGCCATACCTAGTAGTAGTAGTTGGTGTTTATTCCTTTAACCCTCTTTCGAGGAAATCGGTACACAAATGACATATTTTAAAATAACTTATAGATAATATTAAAAGCTTGAGTGTGGCAGTACCACCATTTACAAATTAGTAGTAGATTAGTGATTACAGTATATTAAAGAAGCAGTAAAACAAATAATGATACATTCAAAGAAGTACATAAATATAGATAGCTAGATACTATACATACGGTAATCATTTGAATAGCACAAAAAAGAAAATGATTACTTAAAAGCCTCTACGTAAATTCAATAAGTAATACGAAATCCAGCATCAACAAACTCTTGCTGAACAGAATAGAAACTATTAATTGTAAGGTGCTCTTTGAGGAGTGATTTGAATTGATTTGAATTGATAGGCCTATATACTGTATTGTGTTTCATGTTGGTAGAGGACTGAAAAATAGTTTGTTTATTTTAGCCTATAAATAAATTGATTACTTACTGATAACTGTATGATAGATAATTAGATACCGTATGATGCATGCTCTACTGGTGTATTGCATAAATTGATAAATTCCCAATTCACTTGGCTGATTCTAGTGAAAATTTTCTGTTTGGGATAAACCGAAGCAAATTATGTAGGCCTATTCGCAGCTGATTAAATTCAACGCAATTCTTTTAGTTTTAATTCGCAGACCTGAAATATGAATTGATCTATAAAGGTAGGCTTCAATAAAATCTTGATTAAAATGCTCGTTCAATTCTTTACTTAGATGCTCGGGAGTTGATTCGAAATATCAAGTGGAGTATACATTATTGTCAGTAGGTTCTAAGCACTATGCGTTGATAAGTGTTTGTTTTGCTTTGTTTCTTTACTTTTAATTCAACCTAATAATAATAATCACTGAGCCACCCCCGTGGAAGTCAACCATCGCACCGCGCTAGGAACTGAAGTTGGGTTGGGCGTAGGTTTGAGTCCCGCATAATGCGTCCGGGTTTTTGTAAACGTACTTTCACCTACCATTGTTTTATTGTCGCCCGCTCATTCGTACCTCCGTATAACCTAGCTGTTGGTGGGGTCGTTGAGCAAACAATAATCATCAATAACAATTGTTGACTTGTTATTGCGTTTTGTTGCAGAAGTCCAGTGCGCAAGCCCGACGACGAGCCCGAGTTTGACGAAGCGAGCACCTTGCTCAGCTGGTACGACTCGGACCTGAATCTGCTGATTGACAAGACGACATTCAACAGCGCGGCGCCGCTGTACGCGTTTGGCTTCGGCTACATCTGGGCCGGAGCGCGCGCCACGTACGGCTTTGCCGAGGGCAAGGTGGCGTTCGATGTGAAGCTGACGGCAGACTGCGACGTTACGCACCTCGGCAAGGAGACGCATCCCAACGTTCTGCGTGTCGGCTGGTCAGTGGGCAGCACCAGTCTACAGCTAGGTGAGATCAAACGGACACTTTTTCTACTATTGAACTAGACAAACGTAACATGTGCGTTGTTGGATGAGCAATATACGCATATTTATATATATGAAATGGAATGGAAAGCTATTTATGCACCTCAAGTTGAAAACAATTATATCACTGCCTTCCTGCTTATTAGACAATAAACAATATTGATAATATATCTTCCAAGTTTAGATTTGTTTTTATCCATCCTATAGTGTTGAAAGAGTAGCGCCCTATAGACTCAGTTATCACCCATAGCACACTTCCAGGCAAGCATTGTTGATTGATGATAAACAGATGTGTCAAAGTGTTTGTCTTGGTATTCAGTGTAACATGATCCAGAGTCTGACCTCCTGACCTCTAATGGAGGAAAAAGGCATAAGGATATTTTATGAGTATTTTTGTTGTCATTTGTTGACACATTTACGACAATATTACATCCCCACAATTGACGATTGGGGGTCTGCCTTATGCTTTAATATGGACGACCGTCGTGCATACAATCTGAAGACGATTGTGGGTTCGCCCTATGCTTTAACACTGGACGACCGGCAGTGTTTCACAGGAACTGTTTTTGCGATGTTTTTACAGCAGAAAAAAACTGTTTTCAGCGAGCGCGCATAAATATATCGCAGAATATGACAGTTTTGCGATTATATCACTGCCTTCCTGCTTTATTCATCACTCATTTTAATTTTTTCACCATTTATTTGGTTATACTACCTGTTGCTTAAATTTCTACTGGGCTTCTCAATAGCTTTGATTGATGTAAAAAATGACATAGTAATTTTTTTATCAAATCGGCTGATCCGAATAATGCGAAACTTCGGAAAAATGTGTCTCGTTATTATATTAAAATTCTGTTATCATTTGAATTCATTCGAAAGAAATGTGGTTTCAAAATTCCAAATTTACTTCTCTGGGTTATCCTTACTGGGATTTGAAAAACTTCAAAATGTGTTTCTCAGAAGAGAAGAAGGTTGTTTTTAAATGTTTCCGGAGTGTACAATGGCAGTTTGTTGGTTCCAGGCGAGGAGCCTCTGTCGTACGGCTACGGCGGTACCGGCATGCTGTCCACGAACTGCAAGTTCAAGAAGTACGGCAAGGAGTTCAAGGTCGGGGATGTCGTCACGGCATACTTGGTAAGCGCCACCGTCAAAACGCCAATGAGCGTGCTGGCGGAAATACTTCCTGGTACAGTAATCCCTCTTTATTTCAAAATTCCATGGTTTCAAAAATATCCATTTTGAAATACAGAAGTTTGATTTATCGAAATATTCCAACACCGAGGTCATGTTTCGAATATCTGTCAAGACAAAAGTATTTGAATTGAACTACAGCAAAATTTGAACTGTCTGAGTTTGAATTAACGAGTCTTTACTGTGCTTGATTTGGTACGGTATCATGACTTCCAATTTGTAATTAATTTAATTACAGTTTTAGCACATATTTTTTGTTAGATTATGTCAAGATATTTTGTGAATATTAACAAGATGACATTTTGGATGCCAATCTGTATTTTTACTGTATTTACTAAATCTGTGCCATCTGGACTATGATTTAATATTCAGGCAAAGGTTAATTGATTAAGGCCCGGTATTACGAATAATAAATTTGTTGATTGAGCGTTAATTAGTGGATTAGCTTGCTATTACCCTTGGTTACCAATGTTATTTTTGTACTGCAATTGATTAATTAGCCTAATTAACACATTTTTATTATCGGTAATATGGGCCCTTAGTCCAGTTATACGACATACATATTTGCGGATTGAGCCTTGATTAGCAAAATAACTTGTCATTATCCATGGTACCATACCAGTGCTATTTTTTGTACTGTAACTAATAATTAACCTTATTTGCCATAACACATTTTGTTTCTTGTATAACATGGTTTTGGGCCTTTGAAATGAATGAAGTTGAACCAATTGTCATCACTGATTTTGGAGAACCTTGGTAGCAAATGACAGCCCTAACCGTTTGTGTCCAAAGTTACCAGTCATATTGTTTTTCACACGACGTGATGTTCAGGACGCTTCGAGCGATCCGAGCGATCCCGTCGTGATGTCGTTCAGCGTGAACGGCGAGGACTTGGGCGAGGCGTACAGCGTCCCGCGTTCCGAGCTCGGCGACCAGGCGTTGTTCCCTCACGTGCTCACCAAGAACGTCAAGTTCGAGTGTAACTTTGGCGGCCTCGAGGAGGCGTGGTTCCCGCTTGCCGACGGTTTCACCTTCGCCGGGCAGGTGCCCGTCGAGCAGAGAGTGGCCGGACCGAAGCGCCCGGAGAAGAGGGAAGAGTGCGAGGTGAGTCGTGTTGATCGTCTTCCGTGACGGTGTGATTTCTGATTGAAAGTCTGGCCGTGGTAAGAGTTGGAGATCGGTTGCTAGCGTGCCGATTCGTTGTTCGATTCCTGCCGTCGCAGATCCTGAGAATTTTTGTGTGTTTTTTCCTCTGTCATAAAGGGAATACTGGGGTGGATCCAAGTATTCCTGTACTGGTAGTGATCTTGAAACCCAACATGAATGAATAAATGTAAAACCATCAAAGTAGCCCAAGATGAATATATTTGAGGAAAGTACCTGGCTTCTTATTATTGAAAATTTGCTGCAAGAGAGATCTGGTTTGTCCAAACAAATCAAAACCACACAAAAGTGGATGCAATTATAATGAAGTGGAAAGTTTTTGTCTATCTACTTCAAAAGAAGTCGGTTGTTATTTTAATGAGTGTAAACTTTGAGTCGTCGTGGTTGAGCGTTGAGTGTTTGTTTTGACAGATGATCATGATGTGCGGGCTGCCCGGGTGCGGCAAGACGACTTGGGCCAACGACTGGCACGCCAAGAACCCCGACAAGAAGTACAACATTCTCGGCACCAACACGCTCATCGACAAGATGAAGGTAGGTTCCTCGCACGGATAAGCAATATGTAGGGGTGTGAGAGTCTACCTAATCTCAAGTCCGAGTCTGCCAGAATCGGACTCGTTGAAGTGATTTTTGACTCAATTTACGAGTCCATTCGAGTCTTTGAATCTGCCGCCGATTCCAAAATTTGAATGCTCTCTTATTAGCTCTAGTTTAATCTCAATAAGTGACGTCATTGGCTGAACCTCAATGAGTGATCTCATTGACTGTCAAGTTTAGAAGGTTTAGTGTGTGAGAAATGTAGCTAAATGGATGGCATGACGTTACATGTGGTGTTTGTTTGCCAGGTGGAGGGCCTGCCGCGCAAGGGCAACTACGAGGGCCGTTGGGACCAGCTGATCGAGAAGTGCACCAAGTGCTTGCTGAAGCTGCTGGACATCGCTTGTGTGCGACGGAGGAACTACATCCTCGATCAGGTACGTGTGGCCACGTCATTACCCCTAACGAGAGGCCCATACGTTCAACATAGCCTACAAATCGGAAAAACTTGCATTGTGCAGTTTGTAAATTCGCTAGTAACTGTTCCCGAGCACTGAAAGATGATGTTTGACCAAGAGAAATATTGTTGATAGGTAGAGAGAGTGAGTGAGTTAGTGAAAGAACGTAATGCTAACTGGTAAGTCACTAATGCAGCTGCGTATTATCGTTCCATATTATCATTTCCAGTGTTCGTTTTCAGTTTCAATTGCCTCGTCACTTTGCCGGTAAGTTTACTAACAATGCCGTACGTATATTCCCTTGTGATCCTGTATGCTGTATATAAGGTACTGTAATTCTATCTATACATTACTTATGGGTACGTCGTAGACTTTAATTGACTTCTGTTGCTAAGGTGAGTCATCGTAGGTCTATACGTATCTATTTTATTAGCTCCAAAGCGGTTACAGTCAATAAGGCTAGGCTACTCCAAGTGAGGCAAGCAAGCTTAGAATTGTCTTTCGGTGGTCGAGTATTTGGTATGCAGTGAAATAGCACATTCAGGTAGAGCAACAAGAAAGATGATTTATGCTAGTTCCAAGTCCGTGGAGCCTACTCAAATATGCACAGTTTTAGTGTTTAGTAGAATGGAAGACCACACGAAAGAACTTGAATGTCATTTTTTTTATGGATAGTAGTATTATAGGCCTACAAGAATATATACATATATATATATATATATATATGTGCCATGTCTACATTGGATTGTTGAGGACTGGATGTTGTTTTTGTTTTCTTTATGTAATATGAATTGGGTGAAAGGGAAAGAGAGGACAGCAGCTTACCGAGGCTCATAAGTAGATAGGCCTACTCATGGTGGAGAGCCGTTGAAAGAATTATGGATGTGTAATGGATTATGTACTATGGATAATGGATCTATATGGATGTATTAATGTGACATTGTGTCGTATTGGCAGCACTGATTATTGCCTGTTATTGCAACCACAAGGCCGTAGAGCCGTGTATATATTTACAAGATGAGAACGTAGCGCTTGGAGAAGCTACTCGAGCGTAGAAATAATAAAATAAACATGTTTCTTTCCGAGACAGGGTCCGGATGATTGTTGGCAGGTGAGTGTAATAATGGAGTGGGTGGGAGGGGAAGGGATGACCGCACTACTAAATCCCATGTTTGAGCATTATCATTCCAGAGGCAATACGATTGGGTGGTGATGATGATGATGATGTTGGGCTCTTTGAAGACCCACTGATGGAATGATGATGATTAATTACTACAAGTCTATACATTTTACACACACAGACGAATGTCTATCCGTCGGCCCAAAGACGCAAAATGCGTGGGTTTGAAGGGTTCGTACGCCGAGCGATAGTTATTGTACCGACGGACGAGGAGTTCAAGAGTCGCATTGCCAAGCGCGAAGAGGCGGAAGGAAAAGACGTTCCCGATGCGGCCGTGCTCGAGATGAAAGGTAACTTGAAAACGGCAACCGCTTGCGTTGGCACGGAACCCGCGGTTACGTTCTCGCGTTTGCTCGGAACGCTTGAGTCGTTACTTGCAACATGTCGCCTAACCTGCAAGACCGGCGTTTTAAGCAAACGCTAGATTGTAATCGTGAGTTTTGATTTGTTCTTACTGTCCATTTTATTTTTGTGCTTTGTATTTGTCTTAGATTGTCGATTCTATTTCTGTGTTCTTCAACTCATTTGCATTTCTTGTTACAATTTTTGGATTCAGCTAACCACCAATCTCACATGGATGTCGTCTTTACTTTCATAGATTACGAATGCACCTTTGTCTGTCATTAATATCTCCTATCTTTCGGTTCTTATTCACTAAATCTTTACTGGTACTACTTCTTAATATCACATGATGTATGTTGAGGGTTGTCTCCAGATCATCCTTCTGTGTTCAATGTTTAGCTTATCATACTGTCATACAAGACAAACTTGTACGAGTTGAGTTGGGTGATGGATGAAATAGATCACATCCATTTTGAAATTTTTTTGCCTCTGGGATTTTGACGACAGGATTTTTATTTGAAATCTGTCGATCATGTTAACTATCGATCATTGATCGTTTCTTCCAATCCTTTCCGATGAACATTTTATTCCTGCTACTAAATTGTTTCCGCATCCCAAATTCGTTTCAACTAGATAGGCCTACTTCTACTCACGGAATGTGTAATTGAAACTACGTAGTAACTCGTATTTAGTCGGATAGCTAGGATATAACTAATACAGTAATACACTTCTAACTATAGATAGAAACTCAATATCAGTAAATGATTACTTCTTTGATAGCATTTTTTTTTGAGCTTCAGAAGGGCACGGCAGACGTCATTATAATTATGAAGAAAGTGACATTGATTGTGGTTAGCGAGCTATTAAAAGTGAAAACAAAAAAGAATATATGCCAATGGGTTGAAGAAATACTTTTGAAATAATTTGCGCGTATTGCGATTAGCGACGTGTCGTTAACGAGGTGTGCGTGTTTGCAGCCAACTTCATGCTGCCCGAAGTAGGCGACGTGTTCAGCGAAGTGACGTTCACGGAACTGGAGAAGAAAGAAGCGCAGGCGCTAGTCGAGACGTACAACAAGGAGGGACGCACCGCTGGCTTTGGCGGCCAGCCGAAGCGGCCGCGCAACGACAGCCGCGACAATCGCGATCGCTCGTCGTCTTCGTACAGAGGCCACCGACCGAGAGGTAAGGTGTTCTACCCGATTCGACGTATATTTAGCGCAGGGTTTAAGAAGGTCTGTGGCATAGTACATCAGAGAAAAGCAGATGGCCTGTTGAAATATTACTAACTAGTAGGGATGTCGGCGGATACCCGGTTACCCGGGAGGGTCCATTTCCAATGAAACCCGGGTTCAAACAATTACCCACCAGGTAACAAATGTTTTATTTTCTGGTCTTTATTCTCCTGTGTACAATGTTTTTGGTCCGGTGTATAAGTGTGGGCGTGCTCGACTCATGCGCACTCCTCTCTCCACCCAGCCCCCCTCACCCACCCATCACTACTGCAGCAGCATGCATGTGACCTTGACTGCTCACTTCACTGCTGTGCCTTGTGTTACACACACGCGCGTTGCCCATAGCAACCAAGCAACGCTGTCCATATGTGCTAGTGTCACATTACTTTAAATGAGCTTTTGACATTTGTTTGTTTCCCTGTCGCTATTAGAGAGGAAATATTATTTAAATCCCATTTGAATTCTAACAATGAAAAGCGATCATTATTGCCTTTTAAAAATACTTTCATCATGGAATTATTTTTTATTGCCATAAAGAAATGCGCTCATACATACAACGTCTTGCTTAGCCCCCCCACCACGGGGCCTCCCTCCCATTATCAGCTGTTACTGATCTGATCGGTCTCTGCGATTGCAACGTTCGTATCGGTGACTCATTGTGCTTCTAAGCCTTGAGGGTAGAGGTCATGGTGCTCTATAGAGTGATGATTGGATTAAGGAAAATGAGGCATCTTTTTATGAATAAAGGTGATTCACGGACTTTTTTTTGCGGATAAACCCGGGTAGGTGTCGGGTAATGAAGACGGGCACCCGGGTAGGAAAAATCCTACCCACCGACATCCCTACTAACTAGATGAGCGTATCAAAGAATTTCATTCAACATACCAGAAAAAAATGGGCTTTGTTTCGATGTTGTTATTTTCTAATCTTCTGGTCAGTTGTACGCGCCGTACAGGTCCGATAGAGTAAAACTTTCTGGAAATTGGTGTCGTACCAGAATAGGTTGGGATTGTTTTGATCAACAAAGTTTTATTCAAAATTTGGAAAATCCTCATTGTGTAGAATTTTGCTATTTTATCCGATTGAAATCGATTTTTCATAGAATGTTAATAATGTTCGAATAGCCCAACATGTTTCTTCCAAGTTTGAAGAAATTGAATTATTATACTGTACAAGTGTCAAAGAATGAGTTTAATGAAGACTATACGTAGGGCTTGGCAGTCATAAAATCAAGGCGCATAGGCCTGCCTATATAACTTTCGAATACGTTTCATATAAATATCATACTCACCTCGCGACATACGTGTCGCTAGTTACTAAGTCACTAGAAAGTGCTAGTAGCGTACACTCAAAAGGTCCTACATAAGGGTAACTTATGAGGGTAACTTACTTTGAGTACGTAGGCCTAAAGTCGAGTATTGGGAGTATAATCTGGCCTATAATCTTGACTTTAGTTTCTAAAGCAGTGCCACGGGGGTTGACTTCGTCGTAGTGCTGTCATTTAGGTTATTACTCTTGATACTGTGCAGCGGGTCGTAGCTAGCTACAACTGTTTTGTAGGCAGGTTTGCACACGCCACTGAATTGTGTACTTGGTATGTTTCGATACTGTATCGTCTGTTGATGACGATGATCTAAGATGGTACTTGTTTTCAGGCCAGGACTCGCGTTGGCAACCAAGAGGGGGAGGTGGCGGCGGCGGTGGAGGGGGCTGGAGGGACAGGCAAGACCAGGGTTTCCGCAACCGAGGCAGCAGAGGAGGGAGCAGTGGCGGATGGCGCGGCGACAGGGGGGGCCGGGGGGGCAGCGGCTATCGGGGTAACGACTCTAGGGGCGGCGGCGGCTACGATCGTAATCGTAATCAGGGACAGAACAATCGCAATCAGAATGTCGGTGGCGGAGCTAAGGTAAGCCTGCATTGCAGCCGTCCTGACCGTTCCTACAGTTTATTTGCGTTTGTTAATTTCAAAGTCCTCGATTCTTGAAAATCTGGTCTCTGAGGAACCTAAATAGCTCATTATACGTACGGTAAATACTTTGGAAAATGAATTTGCTGAAGCTGTAATCAGAAGTGCCAAGTTGGTTGGTCTCGTGTTTTTATTCCATCAATTTCTCCACCATGGATTCCGTTCATTCTGATGATGGTTGTGAGCTTCATTCTTTTGTTTTATAGCTTGGCCAACTACTGGTTTCATTGAACACTGTTCTAAGGTTGGCAACAGTTCCTCTGTTGGACATAATGTGCCAGGTTGTCGATGACTTGGGGTTAGAATATGACAGAAATGTGGATTTTCTAATCTGACTAACGATTGAAATAAACGTTTTTAACCTTTTTTATTTCGCTCTGGACCCTACCAAGTGAATAACTGACGGCTTTTATTATTGGTGATGTTATTTAATTTAATGTTTTTCTCCTTATGAATGTCTTCGTAATTGCTTGCGGCCCGCACCAAGCAGCGCTCGGACGACAAACCAGCTAGCGAAGTCCAATCCCCGACGATACCGAAAACCAACGTAATAATGAAACTAGTTTTTAAGTTCAATTTTATTATTCACCTGACGCAAGTCATGAGCACAACAACATAGGGTGGCCATACTGTATCTGTCGTGTTTTTACTTTTCAATGTAAATCTACGCTTGTCAATCTATGAAGTCTCCGAGACTATTTGGAGTTTGAGAAATTACCGATTGCTTTTATGGTGCTTTTAGGTTTATAGTCAAACAAACAGAAAATAGTCTCCGAGACTATTTGGAGTTTGAGAAATTACCGATTGCTTTGATCAGATTTCAGTTTGAGTCCCAAGTTTTCTGAGATCATTACACCGAAATGTATACGTTACGAATGAACCAGCATAACTTACTAATAACTATAAAGTGTTTCTAGTTACTCAGCTTATGGTGAAGGTGCTGCAGTAGAGCTTAATTAGCATGAGAGAATTTAAATGCTAACAAACAGATGGTTTACACTTTTATCTGTCAGTTTGCAATATACCAAATATTATACATATATAATGTCATCATCCATAGCTCAGTCAGCGAAGACACAGCTTTAGAAACTGGAGCCACCGTGGGTTCGAGTCCCGCCCAAGGAGTGTGTTCCTTCGAATGAACGTCTTTTCATTTATCATCACCTCTAGTTTCATTATCACCTGCTCATTTTTACCCCTAGTTTCATTATCACCTGCTCATTTCCCCCCCCAAAATAACCTAGCTGTTGGTGGGGTCGTTACGCAATCACCAAAAATCATCAATATTATACATTCAGTATGAGAAAATTAATAGCCGCCCCGGTAGCGCAGTCAACTATCGCTAGCGGTAGAAACTGAAGTCACCGTTGGGCGTGGGTTTTTGTAAATGTCCTTTCACCTATCATCACTTCATCCTTTCACTATCACCCACTCATTCGTACCCCCGTATAACCTAGCTGTTGGTGGGGTCGTTGAGCAGCATTAAAAAAAGGTCAATCATTGAAAACAAGATGTAAAATGTTGTCCTCTAACTTGGAACTCGTCTTTGGACATGATCGCCGCGCGATGTCACGACGTGACCGAGTGATTGTGTGTTCAGCAGGGCAGCTGGGGCGGCTACAACCAGGGTGGTGCAGGCAACTGGGGCGGTTCCGGCAACTGGCAACAGCAGGGCTACAATCAGCAACAGCAGCAAGGCGGCTGGGGGGGACAACAAACTGGGTAAGTGATCGGACTCGGTGAAAATACACCCGACGCGTCGTTTGCTATGCGAGATTTCGTGAAAAGATGGATTTGTGAGAAGTGTGGTGAAAAGTTTACTGAAGATTTTCCAACAAGTGATCAAGTTTATAACTTTTTTTTTTGTAACCGTTCACACTGATATTTATGCACTATTATGTACTGAGACGGGTGGATCAGTCACTAACACGCTGGACACTGGAGGTTAATTCCGGCCATGGTTGACCGTCTCGACAGGTTATTCGTGGTTCCGATCATGTTGTGGTATTTACGCTAATACTGGTGGTGGTAATCGATCGGTAGGGCCCCATTTTAATTAGAGTATTTAAAACTAATTCATTTCAACACCAGGACTGCGAAGTCTGTGACCACACTTTTCCGCCACTGATAAAAGTCTTTCAGTTTCCAAAAGTCTGGAACACATTATAAGTAAAAACTGTTCCTGTGATATATCCGGACATTACCAGCATTGGTATTGAGAGTGAACCAACACACGAATGTTGATACCTTCGACTTTGAACTAAGTCTCTTGGGCAATGTACACTTCCTTCCATACAGCAGATGTGAGATTTATTTATGAATAAAATGAACTGAAAATTGTTTGTCTCCAGGTACGGCCAGCAAGGGTGGAAGGGGTACGGGGGGCAGCAAGCCACGGGCTACGGCCAGCAGGGGTACGGCCAGCAGCAGGCCGCGTACGGACAGGCTGCTACCGGGTACGGCAACAACTATGCCAACTGGAACCAACAGGCGTACTACAACCAGGCGCAGGCGTATGGCACCGCGGGCACGCAGGGCTGGGGACAAGTGAGTATCTCGTTCTCGTTGCCACTCGGCGTCGGTGCCTACTAGAATACCTTAGACGTCCATATTAAAGCATAGGGCAGACCCCCAATCGTCAATTGTGGGGATGTAATATTGTCGTAAATGTGTCAACAAATGACAACAAACATACTCATAAAATATCCTTATGCCTTTTTCCTCCATTAGAGGTCAGGAGGTCAGACTCTGGATCATGTTACACTGAATACCAAGACAAACACTTTGACACATCTGTTTATCATCAATCAACAATGCTTGCCTGGAAGTGTGCTATATGGGTGATAACTGAGTCTATAGGGGGCTACTCTTTCAACACTATAGGATGGATAAAAACAAATCTAAACTTGGAAGATATATTATCAATGTTGTTTATTGTCTAATAGAGTGGATTTGGTATTTTGCATTTGGTAATAGAGTGGATAGTGGATTTTTTACAATATATTTTGGTAAATTTCCGCATTTTTTGAACTAGTAACGCATAATTTACAGGATTTTACAGGATATTTTGATGAGATTTTTACAGGATTTTACAGGATTTTTGGCTAGACGAAGGTTGGAGGTATTTTTTTAATTCTAGCTTGTTCTTTCACTGTGACTATATCATTGTGACAGTGAATGATGAGTCCACAACCCTTGAAATGAAATTGTCAATGAAAGAAAATACAGTGAAACCTCTCCATTGTTTTTAAGGGACCAGGTAAATGAAACCATCCATGCAGGACAACGTTCCATCAAGGAAAATTTAACATTGGTTATATGGGAGAAGGGTGGTATAAAATGAATGATAGAAGCAGGAAAACGATGGATGCGGGAACGATGCATCAAGGTTTCACCGTATATCATTGTGACAGTGAATAATGTATCCACAACCCTTGAAAATGAAATTGTCTATAGGGGGACAAATCTCTTCACTTCTTGAAATATTCTTGAAATATGTTTTATTTGAATAGAAAGAAACTAGTCACTAGTACAGAGTCGGACAGACTTGAACCATTCTCACATTGTTGTCGTTCCAGGCAAATGCTGACGGAACGTACAACTACCAGCAGGCCGCGACAGCGCAGCCGGCAGCAGGTACGTGGCAAGGCTACGGACAGAGCGGTTACAACTACTCGACTGGCCAGCAGACGGCACAGACGGGAACCACCGCGACACCGGCTGCCACCACATACCCAGCTGCCAAATAGACTCACATTCCCCCCGACAACTTGTGTATTGACCATAGAAACTAATACAAATTGCAAAAAGAGTACAATTTATTATGAATATATATTAATAATGTAATGTATTATAAAAGTATCGTAGGATGGCATCTGAAATTGTGTAATTTTTTTTATCTAAAGACAAAAGAATATATGTTCTTGATTCAGTTGCTGACGAAACTACATGGTCCGATGTGGCATTTTATCTTTTAACGACGGATGCGTTGATAGCACAGTTGCTTTCCTGAAGTTTAGTAAGATGGTTCCTGGCTTCAGTTGTAGATTAGCTTAGATGTAAAGTATTAAATTATGCCATGCCAAGTTTTAAATGATTAATAGAAAGTAGTACCAATTAACTCTACCGGTAATAATCTTTGTATTACGTACCACTGTTGCAATGCTGGTACCTTCAGTATGGGTTTTGCATAACTTTCCCCGTTCTTCATATTGACCTTCTAATAAGATTGCTATTTGTTTAGTAATCAAATGCAGCCTATTTTTACAATCTTCTGGCATTGGGCCTTATTGTATGTATATTTTTTAATGTTTTGTTTTTGTAAAATAAAAATGAATGTGATTCATACAGTTTGTCGAGAAAAGGAGCTTGACTCCTTTTTTGTATCACTCTGTTTTAATAAACACAAGTTTCTAAAAACCTGCTAGACTATCTTTGTTTTTTGATGCTTGGCTACTGTGCACACATTCAACTTTTTCACCAGTATTAATGTGCACAAAGTAGGAAAATTAAGTTGTAAGCCAATAGTTTGAACAGTTCACACCAACTATTGAAGCTGAAAGTTGTTTCTACCCTAGCTAGCTTTTATGAGGAACAGGTAAACAAAATCTTGTGCGTAGCATAATGATAATGGTCGAAACACGTGTCCCGCAACAACGTTGTTTTCTTTCATTGTAGTTGTAAGACTTGAATATTTCGTGGTATGAGATTGACTGAATGCAAGGTGTGGAATGGAGAATGGATAGAAATGGTGGTGAATTAAAAATCTATTATATACTAGAAACTATCTACTTTAATTTTTTACACCAAAACGTGAACATTTTCTTGTAATATTTAGAGAACTGAATAAAATACAAGAGTAAACACAACATGTTTAACTTGAACACTTCCTTATAATTGAAGAGATCCATTTAGTCGAGAATTCCTAAATATGAGACATAAAAGTTATTTGTGGTCCTGTTTATGGGCGGAATGAATTGAGTAACATTAACCAAGTACTGAAGCCCTTCATTGAACATTTGCTTAGCAACGTCGATACATTGTACGTTGACGTCATCTTGCCACGATTTTACAAGTAACGTACAGTCAGTGTGGTGCATGTACAACAATTTAATACACTGTCTAGATTTCAGTTGACATTTGGACGCGTCTAGCTCACTGCCGATGTCGACTAGCAGTTGGAGATTATCGTCCATCACCCATAGGAGAAGATACTGAATCTCGTTGTCGGCTAGACGAGTCTCTATAATCAGTCGACACAACATTCCAACCGAGCTATGAATAGCTTCTTTCACTACATATATAAAGTCATCAAGGGCAGTTCTAGATATAGAAGTATCCGACAACCCACACACTATGTTGCAATTCCACAGTTTCACCTTTGATTTATGACTTGTACCTAGCCAAGATAGGCATCGCTTACACCTGACAATCACATTATTACCTACGTACAACGAAGACGCGGGAACTAGAATGAAACACGAGCCATAAAGACAGTCTGTCCCTTTCGGTTTAATTATCACAGGTTCTGGCTCGGTATCAGAAGAGTGCGAGTGATTGTGG
The DNA here is from genome assembly GCA_907164805.1 of Brachyptera putata. Classification (NCBI taxonomy): domain Eukaryota; kingdom Metazoa; phylum Arthropoda; class Insecta; order Plecoptera; family Taeniopterygidae; genus Brachyptera; species Brachyptera putata. The sequence continues at coordinate 21,712,759 of OU015465.1, forward strand.
CAGAACCAGTCTCCACTTTCCCAAGTAGCCGACGGTAGAGGCAGTACTCGATTAAACGCAGTACCGACTGTCGAAAGGACATTTTCACAGCATCTACATTTCACTTCACATTGCTTGTTGACAACTATTGGTGGCACAAATTTAGTAGCATCACCTGCAGCTTCCTTGTACTCGAGTATTTCGGTAGAAAACGAGCCCGTGATATTACTGAGCGGTTCTGTTTGTAAACGGAAAGAAATTGAATTTGTTTGAATTTGCAGTGCCGACAAACTGTTGGGTACCAACTTGCAAGCAAGAAGATTTATTTGCTGGGATTTACTCGAATTTGATGTCCATTTAATGTCGATAAGTGACTGCTTGATACTTATTTTAACTGCTTCATGATGAGTTAGGCATTCCTTGGTCATCATGAAAACATTACACACTTGTAGTCGTGGTCTGATTTCTACAATTATTGAAGAAGTCATATTATCTATTCAAAATGCTAAACATGTATAAATATTAATCTACAGGTATAACTATGGTGCCCTCGGCAGGAGCAGCGCTTGGAGCTCGTTTCACTACACCAAGTTCTTCGTACGATAGGAACAAATTATCTGTTTCTTTAAGAACACAAGCCAGTGTAGCCTTTTGATAATAGTCGGGCATCAACTCGATGTTATTTATGACGGTAGTTAGCAGATGAGCTCGTTCGGTAAATATACCAGGTGCATCAAACTTGAGGTTGGTATAATGAACGTGCAGGTGATAGAATGATGGCTGGTAGTGGAGGTAGATTCGCATCTGGGAACCAGGTAGTCCATACTTCTCTTCTATTGCATTCTAGACAACAGGCAAAACATCCACAGTCAAGGCCCAGTATCAACAAGTCCAGCTAACCTTATTCTGAGATTGAGTGCAAAACTCAAAAAGATGGGTTAATTACATATCAAAGATATTCACCACAAATTTTAGAAACAATCGGAGCCATTAAACCATTGCCCAACTACTGTAACAAAGTCAACGTAGTCAATGAACTGTCACCAGAAGTTGCTTTTACTTACTTTTCCTTTTATGTACAGATTTCGCAAGAGCGGTAAATGATCGGCGGTGAGATCTCTCAGAGATTTGATGCCCTTTTTGTGGACAACACCCAGCATGTATAAATCTTCCACCTGTTTGGCATTCCACTTGAAATCCGGCAATAAAATGAAACCAATCTCCGGGTCTGGATCTTCAAACACGATACGCTCCACTTCGGACTTGTGCTCAAGAATGTTGAACACCCACTGAAAGTAAGCGATTACCGTTAAATAAATATACAGCTTGCACTAGGAGAGATTGAGGTTTAAACCTCAGTACGGTACGCAACTCAGTGGGTGTGTGTTGAGAACAACTTGCCTTCATGGATAATCGTGTAATTATGTTTAAGATTAGTTTCGTTTTTTTGGTTTGTAAAACAAAATATCCTATTCCAATAACCTTGAAGACCAAACACTATTTTTATAGGGCCTACGCTAAAAAATGATGAAAAAAAATTAAGTGTCAATCACTGAAAACATTTTGCTTTCAAGCACCTGCATACCTATTGGCACAAAACATTTCTGCTTCCTAGAAGCTAAAACGCTCTTCGTATATTTTTTTTCCCGTCTCCTAGTATCAGTAACTAATACTATTGGCAGAAAAAATCGTGACATCAAACAAATATTTCTGCAAATAATACTATTAGTATTTGCAGAAAAATAATTCTGGCCACTTGGCATGACTGGTGATTATTGTTTGCTCAACAACCCCACCAACAGCTAGGTTTTCTGTTGAAAATACATTGGTTAAACAACTTAGTATCTGTGATCAGGATAGGCGCACTTTACAACATTTGCAGAATGCATAGCCTACAAAATACCTCTTTTGTATTATTCTTTTGGAGAAAACTCTTGAAACACATTTGATGACAATTATGTTGATTATAGTTCAAATCAAATCTTTATTCGGATTGCGTAGGAAGCCCTAGCTACCTTCCGGTTATGAAATATCAAGGCTCAATCATCAATAGAAGTGTTTTAGAAATAATACAATATAATTTTTCAACTATGGTGTGTCTGGTATTATGTTTCAGACCACCCATAGTGACGTACAACCCATAGTGTAGGCCTACAAAACTAATGCTTAATCACAGAGCTACTGCGACAGTAAACTACGTGTGATATAGGTATATCCTAGGATCTAAAACCATTTCAACGTTGGCATTGAATCAATTACGTTGGCTAGATGAGCTATAGCATTGATTTTTCAACTCGATGGCTATACCATTGGTTTTGTAAATTACAAAATCAAAAGTTAAACAAAGCATGGCTGAGACGACCTGATCGCATCGTAATATAGGCCTACAGTAGTTGTTAAAGTATGACAACAATTTATTAAAGATACCGGTATGGCTAAGCTAGGCTGAGTGTCCATTTCAGTGAAAACATATGTTTAGGCTAGAATTTGCTCAACAGCTTCAGAACATGCTAGGCCCTATCAATTGCCCTATACAAAGGTTATTGACAAACCTATTTATAGGTCTACCCGGTAGGCCTAGCCTCGGCCTGGTTACTAGCTGCCCCTATGTTATAACAAAGTTTTACTATGCTTGAGTCTATTTTAAATTGATGTAGTTCTCAAGTCTTGTCATGGCCTACTAACCTGTAAGGTAAACTGCTCTCTCTCAAGATGTGGAAGTGTGACCTTCAAATAAAGATCTGGTGTTTCTTGCAAAACATGGATGGGTTGCAACTCAAATTTCTTTATATGTTTTTCTGTTGCTGGATGGATTATTGAGGCTTTTATTCCATTATATTCTGCTTTCGGATAACACTCATAATCACCATAAATGTCATTAAAAAAAGCTTGATCCAATTTGCTGTCAGTATTAAAAATGTGGTTCAAGTTCTCTTTAGTGAAAGGTTTTTTCTCTAAGACAATGACAGCAATCCCATCTTTTCCCTTGAAAGAACCTTCTAAGCAAATGGATTTTCTCTGGCTGTTATCATTAATAATTCGTTTTAGTTCAAACTCTGCCAAGTTTTGAAGCTCAGAGTGAATGCTTTCACAGTCAACTTCATTAAGCTTCAACCTTTTCTCTCCTTTGAGGTTAACTTCGCGCGAAGAAGCGACATTACAGTTTTCCGCCATTTTTAGAGTATTATACCAAAGAGATTATGAAAGAAGTTCTTCGACTTGAGTTCTGCATGTAGCAGGCAGTGAGTACAAGTAGACCTGTAGACATATCTTCGTGCCTGAACCTCCTAACATTTTCCGAAGATTTCCGAACTGATTCCGAATAAATCGAAGACTGCCATACCGGCAACGACAACGTTACCGTCAAGTTTAATTTTCCGGCAAGTGACAAGTGGACATTGACTGCAAGGAAACGTCGAATCATAAAAATGAAAAGGTAAGCCTAGGCATTGATTTTGTAAGGCAATAGGTAGGAATAGGTAGGATTGCAAGTAATACCTCTTCTTTATGAGAAAAATAACTTCCCATTTCATTTAATTATTAGTCGATAATAATGAATCAATGCTAATAGGCCTAGTCAAGGTCAAGGATCCTGCACCTTGGCCTGCACTAGGGCCTATTGCATACATTGTTAGCATTTTCCATGTTAGTGTCGAGGTAGGTTTTTGAGGATATTTTGAATAGGCGCAGGGTTTCCACCTTACGCTCATGCATATTTTGTAGCTTTGTCTTCATGTACCAGGATATAAGGGTAGATCGGGCCTTGGCTCGACTCCTGCCGCTGTCTACCCTCACAGGGCTTATTGGGGTTACCATCGGCATTGAATTTGTTACACTACTAATTCAATGCCCTCGGTAGGCGTATCGTCATTGAGTTTGTATAACTACAAACTCAATGGTATCGTACACAAATGCTGAGATGGTTCCTACAATATAGGCCGTGATCACTTCTTACCCATTACCCAAGAAACCTTCATTTCATCATTATTGATGAGCTTCTGTTCTCTTCTTCTCCTCTTCAATTATTATGGTCTGAGCCTCTCTTTTCCTTTATAAGTAGGCCTACTCCAATATAATCCTGGCTAATCTATATTTCTCCTTTTGCATTGTAAAAGTTGAAATCACTGTTATCGTTGATGATTTTCAAGCGACTCGTAATCTATGGAATGTCAAATTTTATTAGACTGTGATTGTTGTATGTAAAAGGTCAGTATTTACATAATTATTGTACGGTACGTTTAGTGTGTAGTGATATCTCAAATAGTTTTCAAGCTATTTTAATTACTGCTACTTACACAACAAAATAAAATGTTACTATGCGGTGCCATTGAATTTATGGCGGGGCCACCTTCAAATCTCCGTAACGTGAGAACAGTTCATTCTAATTTAAGTCTAAAATTTGAGATTTGGAATCCAAATTTACGTTATCACGCGAAATATAATCAATATGGGCCTGTAAACAAAATATATAGGCCTACGTATATAAACACGAGAAAATTTGAAAAGCTCTAAAATCGTGATGTAACAGGTATCAGGTGAATTTGAATGGAATGACCCTTTGGGCATTCAAATGTTTGAAATGTTTGATAGTGTTTATTGAGTTTATTGAGTTAACAAAGTTTTAGGGTTGTGATGTCCTTTATTTGTTGATGTAATTTAGTTAGTAGCCTACAGCGTAGATGTAATTATCTAACAAAATTTGCCTTTTCTCTTTTAGGTTTTCCTTTTGGAGCCTCGGACTTGTCAGTCTTCTCCTCATAAACCATGGAAGCGGTGTTGATAGGAATAATTTTAAAACTTGTCAACAGAGCAGTTTTTGTAGGTAAGTTGTCGTACCAAGACTATTGATGCCTAATGGCATATTCACAACGGTAATTACCGGCCAACCTACCTTTGAGAGTAAGGTTTGCCTAGGGTAATTTTGTTTCCGTTAACAACACATAGTAGCAGCAAGGAATTATCTGTAAAAGCAATGTTTGCAAAGTCCAAACGTTGCTCCTAATTTTACATTGAGCTGTAAAGACCGGCCAGTTGATACAAATTTGACCAACAAGTTGAAAAGTTATTGATCATTTGTATCGGCACTGCTATAAACAAGCTATCTCATTGGCTTTTTCTTACTGCTAATTTTTTTTAGCGGATGTTTATGAAAACTTCCTCTCACTCTCAAAGGTTTATTTCTAATCTCTGTTAGAAATGGGCCTTGATGGTTTGTGATTGTAAAACTGCATCTGAGCATCAGGACATAATACCGGTATACTAATTGAACCGTATGGGGTAGTATGTGACCGTAGCTACTACGTGTATTGTGAAGAGAGTTCCGCGGTTGCATACATCGGAACAGACAAATCATTCAATTGATTCAATTGGTGTTGATTGATTTTATTCACTTGAATTGATTCACTCGTACGATTACGCTTCATTTATTCTTCTCAGGCTGAAAGTACCGGTAGTAAATTAATGTCAATTGGTTAAACATATTTTTCACTTTTTCTTTGTAATTTGTACTTCTATAAATGTGTAGACCATCTCATTTAGATTCTGTTTGCTGAGCTCCGAAGTCAATCTTCCACTATTCATTGATAATGTCCTTTATTCCTTAATTTCCAATTATTATTAATAATAATACTTATTGATATATAATCATTATCATCATAATAATTATTATTATAAATATAGGCCCAATAATTATTATTATAAATATAGGCCCAATATTTATTATTACACAATATATTTATTGCTATATAAAATCTGTCTATAGGTTGGTTCAATTTTATATTTCAAAATTGGCGTCAAGTTATAGGCTAGGATTTTTGTATAGACAACTTCAATCCTTGATAGGTAAAATCATTGAAGAAATACTCGAATCAAAGTGTGTAAAGTTCGCAAGATGGAAGGTCAATGGCATAAGGAACAACATAACACCTGTATGGCTAATATTGTACAGTAGTGAGATGTTCAATCAAGCTGAGCTGTGAAGGCTGTAACAACCCAAGAACAATACAAAAAATATATATAATATACAACCGGAACGTAATACTAGTGATGTTTTAATATATCGGGACTTTTTAAATACGTAATACTAATAACTAATAAAAAGTTGATAAGTTATCCATGATTTGGATTTCCCCAATCATTTGGTGTCATCGATAGGTCCTATATTCCATAATTTCTTTTTTAGTAATGACAACCAAATTTTGTTATAGGATAGAGGAGGTATTATTTAATTTTTATTAATAATTTTATGAATCAGATTAATCATATACAGAGATAAAAGAAGAGTGGGGAGACCGAGGGAGAGACGGAAGTGATAGGTTCTGATAACTTCCATCAAGAGATTTTCAAGAGATTGGGGAGACGTGAATCGAACTAGAGAGCGGAAAATGTTGGAAGGACAGGGAGAAATGGAGGGAGGTGGTGAGAAGAGTTAAGGTGGAAGAGAAGGAGGAGGAGCAGGCCGAAGAGGAGTAGAAGGAAGAGAGGACTTGCCACTGGCAAATCCAAGTCGACATGTTTTATTTACTCTAGTTTATGCACTTATCTAACTTAGCTAGAAAAAGTTCCTTTAAATGATAGAAAATAAGAAATTGTTGATGAACAATCGAAGCAGAGAATGTCGTTGAATTCTAACGTTGTGGGATGTTCGTTTTCCAGACGTTGTCGCGCCGTTGAACCGGGCAAAACTCCGTACGAACTTCACTTGAACACGTTGCGAGTGGAAGGAACAAACGTCCAAGCCGAGATCGTCAATACGGCTAATTCTGTCAAGTTCACCTTTCAACTGTTTGCTCTCGTCGACGGCACGTTTCGCATGAAGGTCAACGAGTTGACACCGTTGCGACCGCGATACGAGGTCGAGCACGTCTTGGTCGGTGAACCTGTTCAGGACAAGTGAGTACACAGCCAAGGCTATTCTAGTGGCACCAACAACGTCGTAATTTCAGCATTATTTTCTATTTTTATATTCATGCAATTAAGAATTACGCACATTTAAATATTCGGCCTATTTATTAGTATTTGGTTTTACTTCAAGCACAGAAAGAAAAATTTTGAAAGACTTTCTCTATTGATTTGTTCAAGCAGTTCCTTAAAAGACAATTCACTAGTGTACTGATCATCTGTCAGTGAACCGAGTTCGATTCCCCCCATAGTTGACTATCCTGAATGATGTGCATTGTGGATTACGTATACCTGTACAAATATTTGTTGATAAATATTTGTTGATAAATATTCCAGTATCAAATGGAAATGGAATAATATGTAAACAGAAATGGCCTCGTGGTTAAACTAAAATGGCAAGGTCACCACTGATCTAGTATTTATGTAGTACATTTATTATGTGCCTGTACACTGCCAGAAATTGCACTTATCTCAACTGTTATAACTTCAATTCTCTATTCATGTATAGGCCTATAATATAAGAGTAAAATTTACGGTGTAGTATTTAGTAGATTAATTTTTATCAAGGTTCAGTATTGCCAAGTCCACTTGGCCTTTATCTGAGAGTAAGTGAAAACAAATACCATATCCCATAGGTAACCATGGTGATAACAACTTTAATCTGCCACTTAGTGGTACTCCCACTTTGGTGATGCAGGCACTACGTATAATATGGGCCTACTACGGTATTATATAAATTTTACTTCTCAATATATATATGCCTATTCATGTGATAAATTAACAATATGGCAATTAATGAACGTGATCACTCAAGGCAGTGACATCGTAGAGGAATAAGGCCCTTGTACTATATCAAGTTGAATGAATTTTCATTCATATATATATTACGTGAAAGCACAAATAATGATTTGTTGATAATGCAAGATGAAAAAAAGTAGAATAACAATAAAAATATGTGCAATGCAAGAATGCCAATTAGCAGAATAAGGTTCAGTTGTACCATAGTATGCATACAATTGAGAATTAACATTAAACCTATGATTGGTGGGGAAAATTACTCTGCTATCCAACCTGATCAACAACTTTACTCTGAATTTCAAAAACTAAAGATTGATAAAACCGGCCCCTAAATAGTGCTGCGAATGCAGCCTAATGTCTCTATGGACATTTTTTAGTTATTGCTTATTAGTTATCCACCAATTCATCAGTTGTCATTCATACAGTGCAACTTGTCACATGATCAATGCCAGTAGGCCACAATAGTTTATTCATACTTGAAATAAGTTTGTGCAGTGCAAGTTTATTACTTTAGTTGAATTACAATGAATAATAATGATAATAAGTAACCTATGATACTTGAATGAGTCCAAGACCTAATAACCTTGGAGTGATAACAGAATATTGCATATTTAGACTATTCTCATCCGACAACTTCTACTGAATATTTTTCGGATAGGTTTATGTGAGTCTCGTTCTGGTATTTTTAGGCTACTGAAAATGGAAGAAAAAATTAAGAAAATATGTTATTGAATTCTAAAATTCACCACACAACAAATGTAATTTATATTTGTATATTCCATTTGTGTACTCTATTGTCCATGCAGCCAGTGAAAAACTAAGCGGTCAAATGTTTGTAGTTTTTATTTAAATTAAATCCGAATAGCAACCCTACTTGAATGGAGTTCTTGCCCAGATGTTGGAAGTCAAATGGATGACCTTCATGCCTGCTTTATCGTGATAACACAGCTTGGCAAGATCTAGTTGTAACACTTGTTCAAACCAACTAGTCCACAACTATGCTCATAATCATGTGGCCCTCTAAACTTGATGTATCTGATTTTTGGTGGACCATGTACAAACATTGGTGACTGCAAGAAAGCAGTCTAGCATGCTCATTGGGATGAGGGACTAAAACCCCAATCATAACAGAAATTGGCAAATTTCAAATTTAGGAGTAGTTTCACACAATAAATATTTTGTCTCCGTTCACAACACCACGCAGAAGCAGTGAGAAATAGCCGAAGGAGCAATGTTTGCAAACTCCAATCCGTATCCCTTTCTAATTTTATATCAAAAATGGTGGCCAATTGGATTGAAAATTACCAGCAGCGTGAAAAGTTAATGTTCACTTGGATCAGCTGCTGCTATAAGTCATCTCATTGGCTAATTTTTACTGTATATTTTTGTTAAGAATAGTTATGAAAACTTACTCTTGAGGTTAAAAGTCAAGTTAGCTGCTCATTTCTGTAATGAGTGATCCTGGAAAAAAGTGAATTGTTGTTTCAGGCTGGAAGTTGTGGAAAGAACGGGTGATTATGTCACGGTGCGATCTGGCGACAACGGAGTGAAGATCTTCGCAGCACCGTTCCGCGTCGAGTTCTACTCGGGCACCGAGCTGGTGATTACCGCAAACGCTCGAGGATTGATGAGATTCGAACATTACCGCGTGAAACCTGAACCGTGAGTAACATAACCTAAAAAGGTTTCTCGACTGTGCTTACGTAGTTAGTAGCTCTTCGAAGTACCGTGTGTTAGGTGGTTTTATCATTTCAACCATTTTAGTCTAATAGATGGAGAAATTAATTTTTTAAAAAAGATCATTATTACACACTTGATCAGAAATTTACATATACGCGACCGCGCGTGGACGTATATCCACGGCCGACAAGTGGTTGAGTGTGCTGCCCTTCTGGTTGATTCAGCTGATGCTATGCATTAGAAACTATCAAGTCTGACGTAGGTTCGAGTCACTCGTAACGCATGGGTTTTGTAAACATTCATCTACACATTCATACTCCCAAATAATAGGGCTATTTATGGGGTCGTTAAGCAAGGGGTCAACAACTAAAAAAATTAGGTGTACACTTTGATTTTTTTTTTAATCACGGAAAATCACGAAATTCAAGAAAAATGAAAAAACAAGAAAAAAATCCAAAAAACACGAGAAATCCAAAATTCGCTAGAATTAAGAAAAGTCACAAAAAATAAAAAAAAACTGAAAAAGTCACGGAGAATAGAAAAATAACGAAAAATTGAAAAAGAAAACACGAGAAAATCAAGAAAAAAAACGGAAAAAAATAAAAAATCAGGTGTACACTAAAATGTCGAGTTGTTAACCCCTCGTCGTTACATAAACGAGCATCAGAGTGTTGTTGTGTGGTCGGAGAGCGTGATTGACCCGTGCGTTTGGTCCAGCAGCACGGCGGAAGGCGAACAGCCGTCAGAGGGCAATGTTGTCGACGACACGGCGTCGGACCCTGGTGCCTGGGAGGAGAACTTCAAGTCCCATCACGACACCAAGCCTCACGGCCCATCGGCCATCGCCATGGACTTCTCGTTCAACGGAGCTCACCACGCTTACGGCATTCCCGAACACGCGGACTCTTTTGCTCTCAAATCTACCAAGTAAGACGTCGATCAGTCAACAATTGTTATTCATCCAATTATTTATTGATGTTTTGAAACTCTTTTCAAAAAGTGTCACCAAGCTTCCAAGATGAATGTTTGATGGTGAATTTAGTATGTCATTGTTTAGACATAATATTGTGAAATTAATCACGATAAATCACAAATACGATCAATCCTTTTTTAGGCGTCGATTAATCGATTAACGTTGAACAATTAACTAAGCAATGTCAGAACGGCAACCCTAATATTTTGAAACGTTTTGTACCTGTTTTGTAAAATGTTCACTTTAGCACATGGTTAGGTGGAAAAGCAGTCAACAGGCTGAACCTTGCCCTTTTGATATGTATTTCAGTATTACTCGTAAATAGAGTCAATTATTATTATAATTTACGAAAATGTGAAAAGATTGTTATAAATTAAAACAACGAACATATATGTGGAAAACATAGAAATGTCAGGTAATTTAATAACAAGAATTGAACGACCAGTAAGAACTGTTAAGTTTGCCAGGATGCGTCATGATTGTATTCTGTTGTCCGCAGGAGCACGGATCCGTACCGGCTATACAACCTCGACGTGTTCGAGTACGAGCTGGACAACGGCATGGCTTTGTACGGCTCTGTTCCCGTCCTTGTCGCTCACGGGTAAGTCGACGTCACAGTCATATTCCATCCGATCGTAGAGTCACGTCACATCTATGGGTTATTAGGTCGTCCAATGCTGTGTACCAAAACGAGGCTGCTAGGCCTCGTTTTGGAGTTGAGTGTTTGTGTGGCCTTGTGTCATCAGCATATATATGTATCCACAGTAAACCTCTATGCATCGTTCCTGGATCCATCGTTTCCTGCTTCTATCATTCGTTACCAGGATGGATTGCTTTCCTGCATGGATAGTTTATTGTTCTTTGTCTCTGGAAAAACGGTAGATAGAAGTTCCACTGTATTTTATACTTTTGTTATTGATGATTTAAATTTGCTATCAACATCAAAAATTTGACATGAAGTCATTGTTTCCCAATTAAGACTGATGATGACAATAAATGTAAATGACTCCACTCCACTCATCAAATATCATCCGAGGAGCAATTTGGCCGCAGTTAGCCACCGATGGCATTCCGTATGATCCAAGCGTAGGTCGCTAGCTCGGTATCAGAGCGACCCCAATCTTTGTCACTTCTCTACGATCCAATGCAGCTGACGACTAAACTAGAGCGTACCTGTAGATGAAATCACACCTCGGAGGACAATATTTGGAACTTTGTTTTCATTCCAGTACATCTCGCACCGCTGGTGTGTTCTGGTTGAACGCAGCCGAGACTTGGGTGGATATTCAAAACTCTGGCGATCAAAACGTCGTCTCTTCGATCGTCAACTTTGTCTCTGGATCGGCGGTGAAACCGCAGGTGGACGCTCACTTCATGTCCGAGAGCGGAGTGATCGACACGTTCTTCATGCTCGGGCCGAAACCCAAAGACGTCTTCAGGCAGTACTCGAAGCTGACAGGAACAGCCCCGCTGCCGCCGGTAAGCAGTGGTTGAAGCCGGGTTTAACCTCGAAAGTAGCAACTTTTTACAACATCGGGATATATTTCGAGACAAAAAGCCTATATTTATGCTCTTGATGACAAAGTTTGAAAAAAAAATAGTTCAAAAATTTAGACTTGCTCTGGTCGCTAATATTATTAGTTACGGGACTGCTTATACCTAGTGAAGAATAATGCATTTACATTAGCATTTCTTCTTTGCTGGCCCAGTTAGTAATGTTTATGAGGTCTGATTATGATTAACACCTTTAATGTTTCATTCAATATAATGAATTTGACTGTTCAACTCGACAATTTGAACGGTCCAAATGCTAAGCTAAAGTAAAAGGATTGAATGAAACAGTTGTATAAAAAATAGTAAAATTGATTCTAACTTTTTCCTTTGATTTTGAATGAACCAATCAGTATTGGTTTTGGTAATAAGTCACACTAACATAGTATGTTCTCAGTGATTACTAAGCTTAACGTGTATTGTGATAGTCCGCTTGATAAAACGGCTGATGCTTCAGAGCCACAGTGATTGCAAACGTGCAGGTCCAATGCAATGGAATTTAATTCAATATTTCAACAAATTGAATAGTGTAAATTACCTTTCAACATTTGCTTCAACGGTGTTGAAAAAAAAATTGTAAGTCAGACTTGGTCAAGGTTCTAAGTCTGACTTAATTTCTATGTCTCATGCCGAGTAGTGGTGTTACGTAGTGAGAAAATCTGGCATGTAAGTGTCTTGGTCGTGTTCCAGCTGTTCTCGTTGGCGTACCACCAGTGTCGGTGGAACTACAACGACCAGGACGATATCAGGAACGTTGACGCACAATTCGACGAACACGATCTGCCGATGGACATCATGTGGCTCGACATTGAATACACCGACAGCAAAAAGTGAGTCATTTACCGATAGTAAGGTATTCTCATTAGTGATGCCTTCGGGTATCAAATTTTGGAACCGGGTACCCGCCAAAAATACCCGGTAATACCCGGGTATTCAAAACTTCGAGAAAAGCATCTATTTTGCGTGTGTAATCAAATTCCCGCCTTCTGTTCAAATTCCCGCCGTTGCGTCTGCTTTGCTCCGCCCTCTAGCGAGAGACAGTCGACTTCATTCTCGCTCATTGGCTCACAGGCAAGCCAATCACGGCAATCAGGCAAGCGATCTGGTGGCTAGCACGCTGAACCATCGTTCAGGAGACCGGCGTTCAATTCCCGCCATGGTCCTGGCCGAGGATTTTCATGATCCTTTAATTCATTTTAAGCAATGACAATCCTAGTTAATTCCAAGGTTTGTTCTATTGCTACTAGGACTGCCAGTTGGTTTCTGATTTATCGACATAATCCAAACTTCGACTATTAGCAATTGACGTGTACATCATCATTAATTTATTTTCAATTTGAACAATTATCTTGGAATAAAAGAGTATGGCAGGGACATTTTTGGAATACAATTGGTCAACACCCCCCCCCCCCCTCCTTTTCCCTCCCTCGAATGAAAAATTGAAAATGTTAACAAGTTACGTTTACTTACCTTACGTGCTACTTTCTTTCCTAAGTTGGTTCTACATAGATACATTCGATTGGGCCTAATAATTATTTCAAATTGATTATTCAAAATCTAATCTGAAATAATCAATATTTTTCTATCTGACAGTCGTGTGATATGAATTTTGAATAAGAACCCTACTAGGTGTGTTGACGATTGTTTTTTCAGAGCGTTGCGTGTTCTCTTTCAGATACTTTACTTGGGACTCCATCAAGTTCTCTCAGCCGACGGAGATGATGAACAATCTGACGGCCAAGGGCAGGAAGATGGTGGTCATCATCGATCCTCACATCAAGCGAGACAACAACTACTTCCTGCACAACGAAGCCGAGAGTAACAACTATTACATCAAGACCAAAGACAACAAAGACTACGAAGGTAATTGTCTCGGTGGCAGGCACTGCTTCGATATCTGACGGCAGATATCCGACGGCGGGTTCGACTCCTGCTGTTGGCAAAAGTTGTTCCATTGGGCTATTGATTGATTGAATTGTATTATTACATTGCATTGCATTATTGAACACTCTTGCAAATGTGCTAGATGCACGGTGGCAAGATCTTTCCATTATTATATTATATTATTTTCTTGAATACTATTAATTCCTTTGCAGTTCTTGCACTTTCTTCAAGATTGTTCCAATCCTTCATCGTCCTCTGTACGAAACCGTTTCTCCCTATATTAGTGTAAACTCTCTCCATCTCCATTCTTTCTCCTCCCCTATTACTTCTTTGAATCCCCTTTCCAACTCTTCTGCCTAGTTCTTCCCATCCGGTACAGTTGTGTCTTGCTTTAAAGAAGTTGCACAGTCTAGCCCTTTGTCTCCTTGTTTCCAGCGTTTCCCATTTCAGTTGTTCAATCATTATGGTTGCCTATTGGTTGGTCTTTCTAATTCTTTCTAGATCACTCCCTTGCTATTCCTAACAGTCCTCCATCTCTTGACTCTCCCCAATACCCTCCTCGCAGCAACCCTCTGTACGTTCCACTTTCCATCACTTCGTCATTTCGATATCACTCGCTCGTTCATACATCCATATAACCGAGCTGTTAGCGGTATTTTTTTTTCGTTTTTCCAAAGTTGCGTGGCATAAACTCCTCTTTGACGATGAAAAACTAGGTTGAAGCACGAGTCTTGTGACGCTAGATAACGTTACCTATTGCTTCTCAGGTTGGTGTTGGCCTGGAGCCTCGAGTTACCTGGACCTGTACGATCCAGCCATCCGGGACTACTACCAGGCGCGCTACCTGCTGGAGAACTTCCCCGGAACAACACTGGACACTCACATCTGGAACGACATGAACGAGCCGTCGGTGTTCAACGGGCCGGAAGTGACGGCTCCCAAAGATCTGCTCCACTACGGGGGCTGGGAGCACCGTGATGTGCACAACACTTACGGCATGCTATACGTGAGTGCTTCGTGTAATATTATTACGCCTATATCGCGAGAAAGCGAATTATGTTTTTAGATGAGCGTAGAGAAGACTTCCATTTCACATAGGCCTACCAGAAAAAATTGCCTTCGTTTTTTTTTTTTAATTTGTACGCGGCATAGGGCCTACAGGTCAGGAAAAAAGACCAATCGACTCCAAATTTTCTTTTGAATATTGGTGTCACACCAGGATAGGTTCGGATTGTTTTTCAGAAAAATCAATTGAACGGTTTTACCGGAAAAAAATTGGAAAGTTTGGAAAATCCCCATAAAAATAACCCAGAGGAGGAATACTTGAAAATGAAAAAAAAAATAAAGCTTTCAAACTATACATAATATGAAAACAAGTTTCATACACATTTGGAAATGAACTCAAGTCGGGCGTTGGATCGAGCCGCGCATAAGGCACACATTTTTGTGAACTTCAACCGTGCTGGTTTGTGCCCCCGTATAACCTAGCAGTCGGTGACGTCGTTGAAATACATCATAGCCCTGAAACTAGATTTCAACAATTAATTACGATATGTAGGCCTATTTCCTAATTTGAGAGAAAACTAGAAATCATCTCAATTTCAGAAATTATCATTAATTTATTAGTCCTTCAGAACTCGTCTTTTTTTTCTGAGTCTTGACGTAGACATTACTCGATTCTATTTTCCTACACAGAATCGGTACCGGTAGTGCTGTTCTCTTGAGAACAAAAAATTTAATAACAAACCAAAAAATAACAACAAAAACAATAGCAGGCTACAGTAATCGTATTGTCACCAATTTTTTTTAATAAAATCTTTAGTATCTTGGAATTCGCTTCAACAAAAGTTTACTTCAACATGAAACATTGATTCATTTTCAGACGATGATCACGCACGCGGGCCTGGTACAGAGATCCAGTGGCAAGCTGCGTCCGTTCATTCTGACCCGCGCTCACTTTGCCGGCAGCCAACGGTACGCTGCTGTCTGGACTGGCGACAATATGGCCGAGTGGCCGCATCTCGCAATGTCCATCCCGATGTGCTTGTCTCTCTCGGTCTCCGGCATATCGTTCTGCGGCGCCGACGTTGGAGGCTTCTTCAAGAGCCCGAACGCGGAGCTCATCACCAGATGGTACCAGGTAACACTCGCTTGATTCACTCTAGGACAATAGCTATCTATGATGCATACGCAACTGAGCTCAACGCTGTTCTAGATCCATGAAACCGATTATATAAGCCACCAAGATCGATTACTCGTGCATTCAGCTAATTTGTAGGCGATATAGGCGGCGATGTTTCAATTTTACATCGACATGTTACGATTCATAATCCAATAGAAACAAAGAAAGAGATGTGAAGACATTTAACAAACAACATAAAAGTACGAACATATTCCAAGGAAAATCTTCTCTGTAAAATAGGCCTAAACTTCTCTAAAAGTACGAACATATTCCAAGGAAAATCTTCTCTGTAAAATAGGCCTAAACTTCTCTAATAACAGATTAACCCGAACTAACAACAGACAGGATGCATTTCAAGCCGTCGATCGTTTTACAGGCGGGCGCTTACCAGCCGTTCTTCCGAAGCCACGCCCACATCGACACGAAGCGCCGCGAGCCGTGGCTGTTTGACGACCAGTCCCTGACCCTGATCCGGGTGGCGCTGCGCGAACGTTACGCCCTCCTCCCCCTCTGGTACACGCTGTTCTTCGAGCACGAGCGCACCGGCGCCCCTGTCATGAGGCCCATCTGGGTGGAATTCCCCGAAGAGGTGGCGGCATTTGCCATCGACAACGAGTACCTGCTCGGAGACGCGCTGCTGGTGCATCCCGTCACGAGTCAAGGGGCCGTCGACGTCACGATCTACTTCCCGGGCGGCATGGACCAGCGCTGGTTCTGCGTTCACTCGTACAACAGTTATCCCAGCGGCGTCATCACGCTGCCCGTCAATATGGGCTCGGTTAGTCGAGGCCGCAATTGTTTTGAATGTTTAGTTGTGTTGGAAGTTGGTGAATTTTCAGTAAGCTGTGTTAATCTGTTTTTGGTTCATGTTAGGTGATGATAGGGTTAGGTACGTCAAGGTCTGAGCCATGAAATTGCAGGCTTTTTGTTCATTCAACACAATCTTCACTATACGTAACACTAACGTCACTAAAAAACCTATAACCGATGACCTAAAGATCGACATGAGTTACTGTAAATTGATCTCGAAGTTGAACATTTTAGACTACCTAATATCAATTGAGTCACTTGGAACTTATCAAAGGAAAGCTGAATGTGTATCTTATGACAGCCTGTCACAGTTATTTTGTTTTGTTATTTTATATGTTCTGTTTGTTTTGTGGCTAGATCCCAGTATTCCAAAGAGCTGGCTCTATCATCTCGAAGAAGGAACGAGTTCGAAGAGCTTCCACGCTCATGCAAGATGATCCGTACACGATTATCATCGCACCTTGCAAGAATGTAAGTATTTAGATTATGGGGATGCCAACTCCGACCAGCGGTACCTTTCCAAATGGCCCGCGGTATGATCTTATGAACCACTCGAGGTCGCATCAATTTAGTATAACATATTGTGTAGTCCAATTATATTATGTCATATATTTAGCAACGGATGAACTGTTTAAAGCCATTGCTACTTTCTTTGGTTTTTAAATAATACATAAAACCTTTTAGTGGTAGGCTAGGATTTTTTAAAACTTGAACGTGGGGGTAGTAATATAACAATTATTATTTTGAAAGTATACATTTTTTTTGTCACCTAGTTATTTCTCATTTCAGTTATTTACAATTTTTTCGGTCGATATCGATCATTGTTTCTTTATCGAGTATTAAATATTCCAGTTCAGTATTAAATCGAAGTCCTGAAATATCGAATGAATCTAATTGTCCTAAAGTATTGTTTTGATTGAACATATCTAAATCAAAGGGCACCCTACATAAAGTGCTATTACTATATGTATACTAATTGTATACTCACCGTTTCCAGGGTTCGGCTTCGGGAACGCTGTACATCGACGACAGCAAAAGCTACGACTATCGTCAGGGAAAATATTTATATTTGGCGTTGAAATTCGATGGAAAAACTCTCACCTCAAGGTAAGTAGGCCTAGCCCTGCACGATATAACAAGTATAATCCTCTGATTAGTGGTTATTTCGTTTTGCTTATGGTTTTATGAATGATAAATTAAGTTTTTTAATCAACGATAATTGGCGAATCAATTCGATATTACCCTTGGTTACTAATGATGTTTTAGTCCCTTTTATTAATTACCTTAATGAACAGATTTTTATTTTTTGTAAAATGCGGTCTTCAAAGTATTTTGTTTCATACAGACTAATTGACATTACCAGTGCTCGTCAACCAGCAGCTTACCTTGCTTTCCAGCATATATAAACTTGAATCCCAAACTTTTTGGGATATTACTGCCGCAATCAGTGGAGTGATGCCTCGATCAAAAACTTTCCAACGCTCTTATAATCAGCGATCTGTCCATCGTTGACGATGATACGACGTCTGCCTTTAGAGTGTGGTGCCAGGGTTCAATCCCACCCAGTGCTACTGTTCCCAATAGAAATGTAAATACTTTTTTTGCCATGGCTTACGGGCAAGGATGAATTTTTTGCGACTGATATTGATATTTTTTGTTGTCTCTGGGGTTTTTTTTTTGCTTCAACCAAGTTCGGTTGTCCTCCTGACGTTACCTTATCAAAGTGTCAGAACAGTAGTGCCCTACTTGTTGCGTATTGGATTACTTACGGAATCATGGCATTGCTGAACCTCAGCAGTTGAACGTGTTAGTTGTTAGTTCTTGATTTTATATTGTATACGTTTGATTTTGTTTCAGAAACATTGACAATTCAATGTATCCGACCGCATCCTGGTTGGAGAAAGTGATAATTATGGGACAACCCACTAAGTTCTCCGGCGCTCATGTCGAAAGCAAGAGTAAGTAATATTACGTAGCATTATTCTGTGGTTCGACAGTAGTCGTAAGTCGATTAATTACCATGAAAACGCAGCATTTTGCGCAGTGAAATTCAGCGCAAGATTTTGATTCTTTATGAAGTGTGAAAGAAATCTGCACAGTAAACTACACACTTTGATTTCCACGTACCCTATATTCTTTGAACTTGTTGAACATTGTCCATAGGCCCTATCAAAATTGAATATTCTCGGATAAATATATTTTTCCATATTTTTCATCCGTTATTCTTGTAGGATCCCGAATTACAATCATTAATGTCTCAAACTGATCCTCAAAACTAGAGTTGTAAGCTGGAAGATGAGTAACTAATGAGTAGAACAAGTGTTTTTGAATCCTTTTTTCCCAAAAAAACGTGCTACCTGTGGAGTGCATGAAAAATTTGAAAGTGACGATTTGGATCAATGACAATAGGATGTCTTTGCTAAATTGCTTACGCAATTATTACATGAAAGAAGTGCTTTTGTTTCCAGGTGTCGGTAAAGCAGCTCTCGAGGTTACCTACAACAGCGCCACACACTCGGTTGTGGTCAGAAAGCCAGGTGTGAGCATGGCGGAAGAATGGAGCATCACTCTACAACCATAGACAATAGTGTCAAGCCATCCATCAAACAAATAGTTACAGTTTTAAACATTTCAATCATCTACGTAATATGATTTTTATCAATTTAATAATTTTATAAGTGTTTCAATTCTCTCCGTGTATCAGATGTTGAACTGACTAGTCGCTCACAGTGTGTGTGTTCTACTATTAGGTGGTATTTATTTTGTGAACACTTTTTTCCTATCGTCAGTAAATATGAGCCTAATGTATGGCTATTGGGGTAGGTATGTACGTACATGTTTTTGAATAAATAATTATTTGGAATTGAAGTTACAAACATGCTTTTTCAATATTTACAAGATTATTTTGTTCTCAGTCCTTTTCTGTGTTGCTTTCGTAATATCTTGGTCTTGGTATGAGCGTTACCAAAGTCACAGACAATCAAGCTGAAAATGATCAAATCAAAATGAAGAATTCAATTTAAATTTTAATATTACTATAACAGAAATATTTTGATGTATTAGATTGAACATTTTTATTTAAAAATGGGGTTTTTTATAAGTAAGAGTTTACAATTGATTTACGTGATTAGTTGGCCTATATGAATTTCCCACGATGTTCCAGCCTGGACTAATCTTATGACATTTGCTGAAAGCTCAGAACAGAAAAACAACAATTATTAATAAGTGTGTCAATACGTTTGGCGGCTCGAAACACCCAGCTGTTAGTAATGATATATTAGGAAATGCCATGGGAGCCATGAGTGTGTGTTGTCTCGAGTAGTTCAAAATTGGCAGTTCTCGGGCAAGTTTGAACTTGCGTGAACAAATTATCTTGCAGCTCCTTGGCAGGCTAAAGTTCTCGCACTTTCCCCTCCACTGTGCAACTACTCTGATCTGCCCTGAGCTGCAAGCCATTGCAGTACTAGATATATGACAAAAGCTGTGTTTGGGGCTATTGCAGGCATTTAATGGCGTTTAACAATGTTTAATAACGTTTTTTTGCAATTATTTTTTCTTCAAACAGCTGTGTTTTTGTCAACAGTTTTTACACAATGAAAGAGATGATGGGATTGAAATTATGAGAAGTGAATGAAAGAAATGATTTGTTCAAGATAAATTGGTTGAAGAATACTAAATAGCATAAGTTCGGCAAATCATAGGGAGTGCTGCCATTCTGCAGTACTTACACACGAGCCGCCACTGTAAATAACACAACCAAACAATAAGCCATGGTTAGCGAAGTCAAGATGGGAAGGAAGAACAGTTATTTATACCTACATACACACTTAGTGGAAAAAAGTGGGCGCCTGAAGCGCATATATCGGAATAAAGTCGACTTGGTTGTGTGATATGGGATTGGGTGTCCAACCTTACCTGTACCCAACCCACATTCCATTGACAAGTACTGCCAAGCCCATTTCACACGACCGAGTCGACTTCATTCCAGTATAGGCTCTTCAGCGCCCCCGTAAAGGATGCTTCGTTTGGGTGGGTGCCAAACCAGATGTAAAACAAAATTTGCCATTTGGCTAAAAGGAATAATAAAGATGTAGAAACTGGGAAAACAATGCAAATCTCAATATATTGTGGGAATATCCATGAAAGAAGAAGGTCGTCTACAAACATGGCAGGTACAAATGTCAACAGTGGTTGTCAAATGCCCTATTTGTCGTATAATTCTACTCAACTACCCTAGCTACAGCTTGGGTATATAGGGATATAAATAAGAGGGGGTTAAACGAAAAATAAGTTTGAAGTACAGTACCCGAACCCACGGTTGTCCAACTTCAGGTCTCAAAGCAGCGCCTTCGAACAATTTGCCCCAAAATATGATGATTTCAGATTTCAGGTTTGTTTTCCTGAATGATGCGTAGTATGTGCTCAGTGTCACTGGGTGATGTGAAAATGACTATCAACGAGTTGAAAGCTAGATATACTTTACCTTATCTATTTACCTTATATACCGGTACTATATACTTTACCTTGCTCTAAAATCGTTAAATTAAACTCGATTTTGAAACGGAGACCGGATTTGTGTTCGAATTTGATAACCATATGAATAAATAACAACAGAACTGAGAAATTCAACAATGAATTTCGGAGGACAAAAATTTTTGACCGAAATGTACAGGGTTAACTAAGGTACTTTTGGACCTTTCGCAATTAATTTCTATGAACTGGTGAGAGCTATGATGTTCTAGTATTTTTTTATGAGTATAACTTGATGGTCCCTACATCCTCAGCAAATTTGGCTATACTCGCATCAGCCATTTCCAAGAAAAAGGTATCTGAATTACCCAAAAACTGCAATTTCCAGCCACTTTTCAGAGTCATCAAAAATCATCATTTTTGATTCGGCTAAAATTTTGTAGGAAGACGAGAGGACATTTCAAAAGAGTTATTCCGTTGAAATTTTGCTAATAATGCTAATGGAAAAGTAATTAGAAGGATTCTAGAATTCTATATATATAGGACCCTACCATGGTGAGTACACTAAGTTGATTTTTGCTCTAAAATCGTTAAATTAAACTCGATTCTGAAACGGAGACCGGATTTGTGTTCGAATTTGATAACCATATGAATAAATAACAACAGAACTGAGAAATTCAACAATGAATTTCAGAGGACAAAAATTTTTGACCGAAATGTACAGGGTTAACTAAGGTACTTTTGGACCTTTCGCAATTAATTTCTATGAACTGGTGAGAGCTATGATGTTCTAGTATTTTTTTATGAGTATAACTTGATGGTCCCTACATCCTCAGCAAATTTGGCTATACTCGCATCAGCCATTTCCAAGAAAAAGGTATCTGAATTACCCAAAAACTGCAATTTCCAGCCACTTTTCAGAGTCATCAAAAATCATCATTTTTGATTCGGCTAAAATTTTGTAGGAAGACGAGAGGACATTTCAAAAGAGTTATTCCGTTGAAATTTTGCTAATAATGCTAATGGAAAAGTAATTAGAAGGATTCTAGAATTCTATATATATATAGGACCCTACCATGGTGAGTACACTAAGTTGATTTTTGCTCTAAAATCGTTAAATTAAACTCGATTCTGAAACGGAGACCGGATTTGTGTTCAAATTTGATAACCATATGAATAAATAACAACAGAACTGAGAAATTCAACAATGAATTTCAGAGGACAAAAATTTTTGACCGAAATGTACAGGGTTAACTAAGGTACTTTTGGACATTTCGCAATTAATTTCTATAAACTGGTGAGAGCTATGATGTTCTAGTATTTTTTTATGAGTATAACTTGATGGTCCCTACATCCTCAGCAAATTTGGCTATACTCGCATCAGCCATTTCCAAGAAAAAGGTATCTGAATTACCCAAAAACTGCAATTTCCAGCCACTTTTCAGAGTCATCAAAAATCATCATTTTTGATTCGGCTAAAATTTTGTAGGAAGACGAGAGGACATTTCAAAAGAGTTATTCCGTTGAAATTTTGCTAATAATGCTAATGGAAAAGTAATTAGAAGGATTCTAGAATTCTATATATATAGGACCCTACCATGGTGAGTACACTAAGTTGATTTTTGCTCTAAAATCGTTAAATTAAACTCGATTCTGAAACGGAGACCGGATTTGTGTTCGAATTTGATAACCATATGAATAAATAACAACAGAACTGAGAAATTCAACAATGAATTTCAGAGGACAAAAATTTTTGACCGAAATGTACAGGGTTAACTAAGGTACTTTTGGACCTTTCGCAATTAATTTCTATAAACTGGTGAGAGCTATGATGTTCTAGTATTTTTTATGAGTATAACTTGATGGTCCCTACATCCTCAGCAAATTTGGCTATACTCGCATCAGCCATTTCCAAGAAAAAGGTATCTGAATTACCCAAAAACTGCAATTTCCAGCCACTTTTCAGAGTCATCAAAAATCATCATTTTTGATTCGGCTAAAATTTTGTAGGAAGACGAGAGGACATTTCAAAAGAGTTATTCCGTTGAAATTTTGCTAATAATGCTAATGGAAAAGTAATTAGAAGGATTCTAGAATTCTATATATATATAGGACCCTACCATGGTGAGTACACTAAGTTGATTTTTGCTCTAAAATCGTTAAATTAAACTCGATTCTGAAACGGAGACCGGATTTGTGTTCGAATTTGATAACCATATGAATAAATAACAACAGAACTGAGAAATTCAACAATGAATTTCAGAGGACAAAAATTTTTGACCGAAATGTACAGGGTTAACTAAGGTACTTTTGGACCTTTCGCAATTAATTTCTATAAACTGGTGAGAGCTATGATGTTCTAGTATTTTTTCATGAGTATAACTTGATGGTCCCTACATCCTCAGCAAATTTGGCTATACTCGCATCAGCCATTTCCAAGAAAAAGGTATCTGAATTACCCAAAAACTGCAATTTCCAGCCACTTTTCAGAGTCATCAAAAATCATCATTTTTGATTCGGCTAAAATTTTGTAGGAAGACGAGAGGACATTTCAAAAGAGTTATTCCGTTGAAATTTTTCTAATAATGCTAATGGAAAAGTAATTAGAAGGATTCCAGAATTCTATATATATATAGGACCCTACCATGGTGAGTACACTAAGTTGATTTTTGCTCTAAAATCGTTAAATTAAACTCGATTCTGAAACGGAGACCGGATTTGTGTTCGAATTTGATAACCATATGAATAAATAACAACAGAACTGAGAAATTCAACAATGAATTTCAGAGGACAAAAATTTTTGACCGAAATGTACAGGGTTAACTAAGGTACTTTTGGACCTTTCGCAATTAATTTCTATAACTGGTGAGAGCTATGATGTTCTAGTATTTTTTTATGAGTATAACTTGATGGTCCCTACATCCTCAGCAAATTTGGCTATACTCGCATCAGCCATTTCCAAGAAAAAGGTATCTGAATTACCCAAAAACTGCAATTTCCAGCCACTTTTCAGAGTCATCAAAAATCATCATTTTTGATTCGGCTAAAATTTTGTAGGAAGACGAGAGGACATTTCAAAAGAGTTATTCCGTTGAAATTTTGCTAATAATGCTAATGGAAAAGTAATTAGAAGGATTCCAGAATTCTATATATATAGGACCCTACCATGGTGAGTACACTAAGTTGATTTTTGCTCTAAAATCGTTAAATTAAACTCGATTCTGAAACGGAGACCGGATTTGTGTTCGAATTTGATAACCATATGAATAAATAACAACAGAACTGAGAAATTCAACAATGAATTTCAGAGGACAAAAATTTTTGACCGAAATGTACAGGGTTAACTAAGGTACTTTTGGACCTTTCGCAATTAATTTCTATAA
This sequence comes from Brachyptera putata, assembly GCA_907164805.1. Lineage (NCBI taxonomy): Eukaryota > Metazoa > Arthropoda > Insecta > Plecoptera > Taeniopterygidae > Brachyptera > Brachyptera putata. The sequence continues at coordinate 21,737,369 of OU015465.1, forward strand.
ACTGGTGAGAGCTATGATGTTCTAGTATTTTTTTATGAGTATAACTTGATGGTCCCTACATCCTCAGCAAATTTGGCTATACTCGCATCAGCCATTTCCAAGAAAAAGGTATCTGAATTACCCAAAAACTGCAATTTCCAGCCACTTTTCAGAGTCATCAAAAATCATCATTTTTGATTCGGCTAAAATTTTGTAGGAAGACGAGAGGACATTTCAAAAGAGTTATTCCGTTGAAATTTTGCTAATAATGCTAATGGAAAAGTAATTAGAAGGATTCTAGAATTCTATATATATATAGGACCCTACCATGGTGAGTACACTAAGTTGATTTTTGCTCTAAAATCGTTAAATTAAACTCGATTCTGAAACGGAGACCGGATTTGTGTTCGAATTTGATAACCATATGAATAAATAACAACAGAACTGAGAAATTCAACAATGAATTTCAGAGGACAAAAATTTTTGACCGAAATGTACAGGGTTAACTAAGGTACTTTTGGACCTTTCGCAATTAATTTCTATGAACTGGTGAGAGCTATGATGTTCTAGTATTTTTTTATGAGTATAACTTGATGGTCCCTACATCCTCAGCAAATTTGGCTATACTCGCATCAGCCATTTCCAAGAAAAAGGTATCTGAATTACCCAAAAACTGCAATTTCCAGCCACTTTTCAGAGTCATCAAAAATCATCATTTTTGATTCGGCTAAAATTTTGTAGGAAGACGAGAGGACATTTCAAAAGAGTTATTCCGTTGAAATTTTGCTAATAATGCTAATGGAAAAGTAATTAGAAGGATTCCTAGAATTCTATATATATATAGGACCCTACCATGGTGAGTACACTAAGTTGATTTTTGCTCTAAAATCGTTAAATTAAACTCGATTCTGAAACGGAGACCGGATTTGTGTTCGAATTTGATAACCATATGAATAAATAACAACAGAACTGAGAAATTCAACAATGAATTTCAGAGGACAAAAATTTTTGACCGAAATGTACAGGGTTAACTAAGGTACTTTTGGACCTTTCGCAATTAATTTCTATAAACTGGTGAGAGCTATGATGTTCTAGTATTTTTTTATGAGTATAACTTGATGGTCCCTAAATCCTCAGCAAATTTGGCTATACTCGCATCAGCCATTTCCAAGAAAAAGGTATCTGAATTACCCAAAAACTGCAATTTCCAGCCACTTTTCAGAGTCATCAAAAATCATCATTTTTGATTCGGCTAAAATTTTGTAGGAAGACGAGAGGACATTTCAAAAGAGTTATTCCGTTGAAATTTTGCTAATAATGCTAATGGAAAAGTAATTAGAAGGATTCTAGAATTCTATATATATATAGGACCCTACCATGGTGAGTACACTAAGTTGATTTTTGCTCTAAAATCGTTAAATTAAACTCGATTCTGAAACGGAGACCGGATTTGTGTTCGAATTTGATAACCATATGAATAAATAACAACAGAACTGAGAAATTCAACAATGAATTTCAGAGGACAAAAATTTTTGACCGAAATGTACAGGGTTAACTAAGGTACTTTTGGACCTTTCGCAATTAATTTCTATAAACTGGTGAGAGCTATGATGTTCTAGTATTTTTTTATGAGTATAACTTGATGGTCCCTACATCCTCAGCAAATTTGGCTATACTCGCATCAGCCATTTCCAAGAAAAAGGTATCTGAATTACCCAAAAACTGCAATTTCCAGCCACTTTTCAGAGTCATCAAAAATCATCATTTTTGATTCGGCTAAAATTTTGTAGGAAGACGAGAGGACATTTCAAAAGAGTTATTCCGTTGAAATTTTGCTAATAATGCTAATGGAAAAGTAATTAGAAGGATTCCAGAATTCTATATATATAGGACCCTACCATGGTGAGTACACTAAGTTGATTTTTGCTCTAAAATCGTTAAATTAAACTCGATTCTGAAACGGAGACCGGATTTGTGTTCGAATTTGATAACCATATGAATAAATAACAACAGAACTGAGAAATTCAACAATGAATTTCAGAGGACAAAAATTTTTGACCGAAATGTACAGGGTTAACTAAGGTACTTTTGGACCTTTCGCAATTAATTTCTATAACTGGTGAGAGCTATGATGTTCTAGTATTTTTTTATGAGTATAACTTGATGGTCCCTAAATCCTCAGCAAATTTGGCTATACTCGCATCAGCCATTTCCAAGAAAAAGGTATCTGAATTACCCAAAAACTGCAATTTCCAGCCACTTTTCAGAGTCATCAAAAATCATCATTTTTGATTCGGCTAAAATTTTGTAGGAAGACGAGAGGACATTTCAAAAGAGTTATTCCGTTGAAATTTTGCTAATAATGCTAATGGAAAAGTAATTAGAAGGATTCTAGAATTCTCTCTATATATAGGACCCTACCATGGTGAGTACACTAAGTTGATTTTTGCTCTAAAATCGTTAAATTAAACTCGATTCTGAAACGGAGACCGGATTTGTGTTCGAATTTGATAACCATATGAATAAATAACAACAGAACTGAGAAATTCAACAATGAATTTCAGAGGACAAAAATTTTTGACCGAAATGTACAGGGTTAACTAAGGTACTTTTGGACCTTTCGCAATTAATTTCTATGAACTGGTGAGAGCTATGATGTTCTAGTATTTTTTTATGAGTATAACTTGATGGTCCCTACATCCTCAGCAAATTTGGCTATACTCGCATCAGCCATTTCCAAGAAAAAGGTATCTGAATTACCCAAAAACTGCAATTTCCAGCCACTTTTCAGAGTCATCAAAAATCATCATTTTTGATTCGGCTAAAATTTTGTAGGAAGACGAGAGGACATTTCAAAAGAGTTATTCCGTTGAAATTTTGCTAATAATGCTAATGGAAAAGTAATTAGAAGGATTCCAGAATTCTATATATAGGACCCTACCATGGTGAGTACACTAAGTTGATTTTTGCTCTAAAATCGTTAAATTAAACTCGATTCTGAAACGGAGACCGGATTTGTGTTCGAATTTGATAACCATATGAATAAATAACAACAGAACTGAGAAATTCAACAATGAATTTCAGAGGACAAAAATTTTTGACCGAAATGTACAGGGTTAACTAAGGTACTTTTGGACCTTTCGCAATTAATTTCTATGAACTGGTGAGAGCTATGATGTTCTAGTATTTTTTTATGAGTATAACTTGATGGTCCCTAAATCCTCAGCAAATTTGGCTATACTCGCATCAGCCATTTCCAAGAAAAAGGTATCTGAATTACCCAAAAACTGCAATTTCCAGCCACTTTTCAGAGTCATCAAAAATCATCATTTTTGATTCGGCTAAAATTTTGTAGGAAGACGAGAGGACATTTCGAAAGAGTTATTCCGTTGAAATTTTGCTAATAATGCTAATGGAAAAGTAATTAGAAGGATTCCAGAATTCTATATATATAGGACCCTACCATGGTGAGTACACTAAGTTGATTTTTGCTCTAAAATCGTTAAATTAAACTCGATTTGAAACGGAGACCGGATTTGTGTTCGAATTTGATAACCATATGAATAAATAACAACAGAACTGAGAAATTCAACAATGAATTTCAGAGGACAAAAATTTTTGACCGAAATGTACAGGGTTAACTAAGGTACTTTTGGACCTTTCGCAATTAATTTCTATGAACTGGTGAGAGCTATGATGTTCTAGTATTTTTTTAAGAGTATAACTTGATGGTCCCTAAATCCTCAGCAAATTTGGCTATACTCGCATCAGCCATTTCCAAGAAAAAGGTATCTGAATTACCCAAAAACTGCAATTTCCAGCCACTTTTCAGAGTCATCAAAAATCATCATTTTTGATTCGGCTAAAATTTTGTAGGAAGACGAGAGGACATTTCAAAAGAGTTATTCCGTTGAAATTTTGCTAATAATGCTAATGGAAAAGTAATTAGAAGGATTCCAGAATTCTATATATATAGGACCCTACCATGGTGAGTACACTAAGTTGATTTTTGCTCTAAAATCGTTAAATTAAACTCGATTTGAAACGGAGACCGGATTTGTGTTCGAATTTGATAACCATATGAATAAATAACAACAGAACTGAGAAATTCAACAATGAATTTCAGAGGACAAAAATTTTTGACCGAAATGTACAGGGTTAACTAAGGTACTTTTGGACCTTTCGCAATTAATTTCTATGAACTGGTGAGAGCTATGATGTTCTAGTATTTTTTTATGAGTATAACTTGATGGTCCCTAAATCCTCAGCAAATTTGGCTATACTCGCATCAGCCATTTCCAAGAAAAAGGTGTCTGAATTACCCAAAAACTGCAATTTCCAGCCACTTTTCAGAGTCATCAAAAATCATCATTTTTGATTCGGCTAAAATTTTGTAGGAAGACGAGAGGACATTTCAAAAGAGTTATTCCGTTGAAATTTTGCTAATAATGCTAATGGAAAAGTAATTAGAAGGATTCCAGAATTCTATATATATAGGACCCTACCATGGTGAGTACACTAAGTTGATTTTTGCTCTAAAATCTTTAAATTAAACTCGATTTGAAACGGAGACCGGATTTGTGTTCGAATTTGATAACCATATGAATAAATAACAACAGAACTGAGAAATTCAACAATGAATTTCAGAGGACAAAAATTTTTGACCGAAATGTACAGGGTTAACTAAGGTACTTTTGGACCTTTCGCAATTAATTTCTATGAACTGGTGAGAGCTATGATGTTCTAGTATTTTTTATGAGTATAACTTGATGGTCCCTAAATCCTCAGCAAATTTGGCTATACTCGCATCAGCCATTTCCAAGAAAAAGGTGTCTGAATTACCCAAAAACTGCAATTTCCAGCCACTTTTCAGAGTCATCAAAAATCATCATTTTTGATTCGGCTAAAATTTTGTAGGAAGACGAGAGGACATTTCAAAAGAGTTATTCCGTTGAAATTTTGCTAATAATGCTAATGGAAAAGTAATTAGAAGGATTACAGAATTCTATATATATAGGACCCTACCATGGTGAGTACACTAAGTTGATTTTTGCTCTAAAATCGTTAAATTAAACTCGATTTGAAACGGAGACCGGATTTGTGTTCGAATTTGATAACCATATGAATAAATAACAACAGAACTGAGAAATTCAACAATGAATTTCAGAGGACAAAAATTTTTGACCGAAATGTACAGGGTTAACTAAGGTACTTTTGGACCTTTCGCAATTAATTTCTATGAACTGGTGAGAGCTATGATGTTCTAGTATTTTTTTATGAGTATAACTTGATGGTCCCTAAATCCTCAGCAAATTTGGCTATACTCGCATCAGCCATTTCCAAGAAAAAGGTGTCTGAATTACCCAAAAACTGCAATTTCCAGCCACTTTTCAGAGTCATCAAAAATCATCATTTTTGATTCGGCTAAAATTTTGTAGGAAGACGAGAGGACATTTCAAAAGAGTTATTCCGTTGAAATTTTGCTAATAATGCTAATGGAAAAGTAATTAGAAGGATTCCAGAATTCTATATATATAGGACCCTACCATGGTGAGTACACTAAGTTGATTTTTGCTCTAAAATCGTTAAATTAAACTCGATTTGAAACGGAGACCGGATTTGTGTTCGAATTTGATAACCATATGAATAAATAACAACAGAACTGAGAAATTCAACAATGAATTTCAGAGGACAAAAATTTTTGACCGAAATGTACAGGGTTAACTAAGGTACTTTTGGACCTTTCGCAATTAATTTCTATAAACTGATGAGAGCTATGATGTTCTAGTATTTTTTATGAGTATAACTTGATGGTCCCTAAATCCTCAGCAAATTTGGCTATACTCGCATCAGCCATTTCCAAGAAAAAGGTGTCTGAATTACCCAAAAACTGCAATTTCCAGCCACTTTTCAGAGTCATCAAAAATCATCATTTTTGATTCGGCTAAAATTTTGTAGGAAGACGAGAGGACATTTCAAAAGAGTTATTCCGTTGAAATTTTGCTAATAATGCTAATGGAAAAGTAATTAGAAGGATTCCAGAATTCTATATATATAGGACCCTACCATGGTGAGTACACTAAGTTGATTTTTGCTCTAAAATCGTTAAATTAAACTCGATTTGAAACGGAGACCGGATTTGTGTTCGAATTTGATAACCATATGAATAAATAACAACAGAACTGAGAAATTCAACAATGAATTTCAGAGGACAAAAATTTTTGACCGAAATGTACAGGGTTAACTAAGGTACTTTTGGACCTTTCGCAATTAATTTCTATGAACTGGTGAGAGCTATGATGTTCTAGTATTTTTTATGAGTATAACTTGATGGTCCCTAAATCCTCAGCAAATTTGGCTATACTCGCATCAGCCATTTCCAAGAAAAAGGTGTCTGAATTACCCAAAAACTGCAATTTCCAGCCACTTTTCAGAGTCATCAAAAATGATGATTTTTGATTCGGCTAAAATTTTGTAGGAAGACGAGAGGACATTTCAAAAGAGTTATTCCGTTGAAATTTTGCTAATAATGCTAATGGAAAAGTAATTAGAAGGATTCCAGAATTCTATATATATATAGGACCCTACCATGGTGAGTACACTAAGTTGATTTTTGCTCTAAAATCGTTAAATTAAACTCGATTTTGAAACGGAGACCGGATTTGTGTTCGAATTTGATAACCATATGAATAAATAACAACAGAACTGAGAAATTCAACAATGAATTTCAGAGGACAAAAATTTTTGACCGAAATGTACAGGGTTAACTAAGGTACTTTTGGACCTTTCGCAATTAATTTCTATGAACTGGTGAGAGCTATGATGTTCTAGTATTTTTTTATGAGTATAACTTGATGGTCCCTAAATCCTCAGCAAATTTGGCTATACTCGCATCAGCCATTTCCAAGAAAAAGGTGTCTGAATTACCCAAAAACTGCAATTTCCAGCCACTTTTCAGAGTCATCAAAAATCATCATTTTTGATTCGGCTAAAATTTTGTAGGAAGACGAGAGGACATTTCAAAAGAGTTATTCCGTTGAAATTTTGCTAATAATGCTAATGGAAAAGTAATTAGAAGGATTCCAGAATTCTATATATATAGGACCCTACCATGGTGAGTACACTAAGTTGATTTTTGCTCTAAAATCGTTAAATTAAACTCGATTTTGAAACGGAGACCGGATTTGTGTTCGAATTTGATAACCATATGAATAAATAACAACAGAACTGAGAAATTCAACAATGAATTTCAGAAGACAAAATTTTTTGACCGAAATGTACAGGGTTAACTAAGGTACTTTTGGACCTTTCGCAATTAATTTCTATGAACTGGTGAGAGCTATGATGTTCTAGTATTTTTTTATGAGTATAACTTGATGGTCCCTAAATCCTCAGCAAATTTGGCTATACTCGCATCAGCCATTTCCAAGAAAAAGGTGTCTGAATTACCCAAAAACTGCAATTTCCAGCCACTTTTCAGAGTCATCAAAAATCATCATTTTTGATTCGGCTAAAATTTTGTAGGAAGACGAGAGGACATTTCAAAAGAGTTATCCCGTTGAAATTTTGCTAATAATGCTAATGGAAAAGTAATTAGAAGGATTCCATAATTCTATATATATAGGACCCTACCATGGTGAGTACACTAAGTTGATTTTTGCTCTAAAATCGTTAAATTAAACTCGATTTGAAACGGAGACCGGATTTGTGTTCGAATTTGATAACCATATGAATAAATAACAACAGAACTGAGAAATTCAACAATGAATTTCAGAGGACAAAAATTTTTGACCGAAATGTACAGGGTTAACTAAGGTACTTTTGGACCTTTCGCAATTAATTTCTATGAACTGGTGAGAGCTATGATGTTCTAGTATTTTTTTATGAGTATAACTTGATGGTCCCTAAATCCTCAGCAAATTTGGCTATACTCGCATCAGCCATTTCCAAGAAAAAGGTGTCTGAATTACCCAAAAACTGCAATTTCCAGCCACTTTTCAGAGTCATCAAAAATCATCATTTTTGATTCGGCTAAAATTTTGTAGGAAGACGAGAGGACATTTCAAAAGAGTTATTCCGTTGAAATTTTGCTAATAATGCTAATGGAAAAGTAATTAGAAGGATTCCAGAATTCTATATATATAGGACCCTACCATGGTGAGTACACTAAGTTGATTTTTGCTCTAAAATCGTTAAATTAAACTCGATTTGAAACGGAGACCGGATTTGTGTTCGAATTTGATAACCATATGAATAAATAACAACAGAACTGAGAAATTCAACAATGAATTTCAGAGGACAAAAATTTTTGACCGAAATGTACAGGGTTAACTAAGGTACTTTTGGACCTTTCGCAATTAATTTCTATGAACTGGTGAGAGCTATGATGTTCTAGTATTTTTTTATGAGTATAACTTGATGGTCCCTAAATCCTCAGCAAATTTGGCTATACTCGCATCAGCCATTTCCAAGAAAAAGGTGTCTGAATTACCCAAAAACTGCAATTTCCAGCCACTTTTCAGAGTCATCAAAAATCATCATTTTTGATTCGGCTAAAATTTTGTAGGAAGACGAGAGGACATTTCAAAAGAGTTATTCCGTTGAAATTTTGCTAATAATGCTAATGGAAAAGTAATTAGAAGGATTACAGAATTCTATATATATAGGACCCTACCATGGTGAGTACACTAAGTTGATTTTTGCTCTAAAATCTTTAAATTAAACTCGATTTGAAACGGAGACCGGATTTGTGTTCGAATTTGATAACCATATGAATAAATAACAACAGAACTGAGAAATTCAACAATGAATTTCAGAGGACAAAAATTTTTGACCGAAATGTACAGGGTTAACTAAGGTACTTTTGGACCTTTCGCAATTAATTTCTATGAACTGGTGAGAGCTATGATGTTCTAGTATTTTTTTATGAGTATAACTTGATGGTCCCTAAATCCTCAGCAAATTTGGCTATACTCGCATCAGCCATTTCCAAGAAAAAGGTGTCTGAATTACCCAAAAACTGCAATTTCCAGCCACTTTTCAGAGTCATCAAAAATCATCATTTTTGATTCGGCTAAAATTTTGTAGGAAGACGAGAGGACATTTCAAAAGAGTTATTCCGTTGAAATTTTGCTAATAATGCTAATGGAAAAGTAATTAGAAGGATTCCAGAATTCTATATATATAGGACCCTACCATGGTGAGTACACTAAGTTGATTTTTGCTCTAAAATCGTTAAATTAAACTCGATTTGAAACGGAGACCGGATTTGTGTTCGAATTTGATAACCATATGAATAAATAACAACAGAACTGAGAAATTCAACAATGAATTTCAGAGGACAAAAATTTTTGACCGAAATGTACAGGGTTAACTAAGGTACTTTTGGACCTTTCGCAATTAATTTCTATGAACTGGTGAGAGCTATGATGTTCTAGTATTTTTTTATGAGTATAACTTGATGGTCCCTAAATCCTCAGCAAATTTGGCTATACTCGCATCAGCCATTTCCAAGAAAAAGGTGTCTGAATTACCCAAAAACTGCAATTTCCAGCCACTTTTCAGAGTCATCAAAAATCATCATTTTTGATTCGGCTAAAATTTTGTAGGAAGACGAGAGGACATTTCAAAAGAGTTATTCCGTTGAAATTTTGCTAATAATGCTAATGGAAAAGTAATTAGAAGGATTCCAGAATTCTATATATATAGGACCCTACCATGGTGAGTACACTAAGTTGATTTTTGCTCTAAAATCGTTAAATTAAACTCGATTTGAAACGGAGACCGGATTTGTGTTCGAATTTGATAACCATATGAATAAATAACAACAGAACTGAGAAATTCAACAATGAATTTCAGAGGACAAAAATTTTTGACCGAAATGTACAGGGTTAACTAAGGTACTTTTGGACCTTTCGCAATTAATTTCTATGAACTGGTGAGAGCTATGATGTTCTAGTATTTTTTATGAGTATAACTTGATGGTCCCTAAATCCTCAGCAAATTTGGCTATACTCGCATCAGCCATTTCCAAGAAAAAGGTGTCTGAATTACCCAAAAACTGCAATTTCCAGCCACTTTTCAGAGTCATCAAAAATCATCATTTTTGATTCGGCTAAAATTTTGTAGGAAGACGAGAGGACATTTCAAAAGAGTTATTCCGTTGAAATTTTGCTAATAATGCTAATGGAAAAGTAATTAGAAGGATTCCAGAATTCTATATATATAGGACCCTACCATGGTGAGTACACTAAGTTGATTTTTGCTCTAAAATCGTTAAATTAAACTCGATTTGAAACGGAGACCGGATTTGTGTTCGAATTTGATAACCATATGAATAAATAACAACAGAACTGAGAAATTCAACAATGAATTTCAGAGGACAAAAATTTTTGACCGAAATGTACAGGGTTAACTAAGGTACTTTTGGACCTTTCGCAATTAATTTCTATGAACTGGTGAGAGCTATGATGTTCTAGTATTTTTTTATGAGTATAACTTGATGGTCCCTAAATCCTCAGCAAATTTGGCTATACTCGCATCAGCCATTTCCAAGAAAAAGGTGATCTGAATTACCCAAAAACTGCAATTTCCAGCCACTTTTCAGAGTCATCAAAAATCATCATTTTTGATTCGGCTAAAATTTTGTAGGAAGACGAGAGGACATTTCAAAAGAGTTATTCCGTTGAAATTTTGCTAATAATGCTAATGGAAAAGTAATTAGAAGGATTCCAGAATTCTATATATATATAGGACCCTACCATGGTGAGTACACTAAGTTGATTTTTGCTCTAAAATCGTTAAATTAAACTCGATTTTGGAACGGAGACCGGATTTGTGTTCGAATTTGATAACCATATGAATAAATAACAACAGAACTGAGAAATTCAACAATGAATTTCAGAGGACAAAAATTTTTGACCGAAATGTACAGGGTTAACTAAGGTACTTTTGGACCTTTCGCAATTAATTTCTATGAACTGGTGAGAGCTATGATGTTCTAGTATTTTTTTAAGAGTATAACTTGATGGTCCCTAAATCCTCAGCAAATTTGGCTATACTCGCATCAGCCATTTCCAAGAAAAAGGTGATCTGAATTACCCAAAAACTGCAATTTCCAGCCACTTTTCAGAGTCATCAAAAATCATCATTTTTGATTCGGCTAAAATTTTGTAGGAAGACGAGAGGACATTTCAAAAGAGTTATTCCGTTGAAATTTTGCTAATAATGCTAATGGAAAAGTAATTAGAAGGATTCCAGAATTCTATATATATAGGACCCTACCATGGTGAGTACACTAAGTTGATTTTTGCTCTAAAATCGTTAAATTAAACTCGATTTGAAACGGAGACCGGATTTGTGTTCGAATTTGATAACCATATGAATAAATAACAACAGAACTGAGAAATTCAACAATGAATTTCAGAGGACAAAAATTTTTGACCGAAATGTACAGGGTTAACTAAGGTACTTTTGGACCTTTCGCAATTAATTTCTATGAACTGGTGAGAGCTATGATGTTCTAGTATTTTTTTATGAGTATAACTTGATGGTCCCTACATCCTCAGCAAATTTGGCTATACTCGCATCAGCCATTTCCAAGAAAAAGGTGTCTGAATTACCCAAAAACTGCAATTTCCAGCCACTTTTCAGAGTCATCAAAAATCATCATTTTTGATTCGGCTAAAATTTTGTAGGAAGACGAGAGGACATTTCAAAAGAGTTATTCCGTTGAAATTTTGCTAATAATGCTAATGGAAAAGTAATTAGAAGGATTCCAGAATTCTATATATATAGGACCCTACCATGGTGAGTACACTAAGTTGATTTTTGCTCTAAAATCGTTAAATTAAACTCGATTCTGAAACGGAGACCGGATTTGTGTTCGAATTTGATAACCATATGAATAAATAACAACAGAACTGAGAAATTCAACAATGAATTTCAGAGGACAAAAATTTTTGACCGAAATGTACAGGGTTAACTAAGGTACTTTTGGACCTTTCGCAATTAATTTCTATGAACTGGTGAGAGCTATGATGTTCTAGTATTTTTTTATGAGTATAACTTGATGGTCCCTACATCCTCAGCAAATTTGGCTATACTCGCATCAGCCATTTCCAAGAAAAAGGTATCTGAATTACCCAAAAACTGCAATTTCCAGCCACTTTTCAGAGTCATCAAAAATCATCATTTTTGATTCGGCTAAAATTTTGTAGGAAGACGAGAGGACATTTCAAAAGAGTTATTCCGTTGAAATTTTGCTAATAATGCTAATGGAAAAGTAATTAGAAGGATTCTAGAATTCTATATATATAGGACCCTACCATGGTGAGTACACTAAGTTGATTTTTGCTCTAAAATCGTTAAATTAAACTCGATTCTGAAACGGGGACCGGATTTGTGTTCGAATTTGATAACCATATGAATAAATAACAACAGAACTGAGAAATTCAACAATGAATTTCAGAGGACAAAAATTTTTGACCGAAATGTACAGGGTTAACTAAGGTACTTTTGGACCTTTCGCAATTAATTTCTATAACTGGTGAGAGCTATGATGTTCTAGTATTTTTTATGAGTATAACTTGATGGTCCCTACATCCTCAGCAAATTTGGCTATACTCGCATCAGCCATTTCCAAGAAAAAGGTATCTGAATTACCCAAAAACTGCAATTTCCAGCCACTTTTCAGAGTCATCAAAAATCATCATTTTTGATTCGGCTAAAATTTTGTAGGAAGACGAGAGGACATTTCAAAAGAGTTATTCCGTTGAAATTTTGCTAATAATGCTAATGGAAAAGTAATTAGAAGGATTCTAGAATTCTATATATATATAGGACCCTACCATGGTGAGTACACTAAGTTGATTTTTGCTCTAAAATCGTTAAATTAAACTCGATTCTGAAACGGAGACCGGATTTGTGTTCGAATTTGATAACCATATGAATAAATAACAACAGAACTGAGAAATTCAACAATGAATTTCAGAGGACAAAAATTTTTGACCGAAATGTACAGGGTTAACTAAGGTACTTTCGGTACTCTCGCAATCAATTTCCATAACTGGTGAGAGCTATGATGTTCTAGTATTTTTTTATGAGTATAACTTGATGGTCCCTACATCCTCAGCAAATTTGGCTATACTCGCATCAGCCATTTCCAAGAAAAAGGTATCTGAATTACCCAAAAACTGCAATTTCCAGCCACTTTTCAGAGTCATCAAAATCATCATTTTTGATTCGGCTAAAATTTTGTAGGAAGACGAGAGGACATTTCGAAAGAGTTATTCCGTTGAAATTTTGCTAATAATGCTAATGGAAAAGTAATTAGAAGGATTCTAGAATTCTATATATATAGGACCCTACCATGGTGAGTACACTAAGTTGATTTTTGCTCTAAAATCGTTAAATTAAACTCGATTCTGAAACGGAGACCGGATTTGTGTTCGAATTTGATAACCATATGAATAAATAACAACAGAACTGAGAAATTCAACAATGAATTTCAGAGGACAAAAATTTTTGACCGAAATGTACAGGGTTAACTAAGGTACTTTTGGACCTTTCGCAATTAATTTCTATAAACTGGTGAGAGCTATGATGTTCTAGTATTTTTTTATGAGTATAACTTGATGGTCCCTACATCCTCAGCAAATTTGGCTATACTCGCATCAGCCATTTCCAAGAAAAAGGTATCTGAATTACCCAAAAACTGCAATTTCCAGCCACTTTTCAGAGTCATCAAAAATCATCATTTTTGATTCGGCTAAAATTTTGTAGGAAGACGAGAGGACATTTCAAAAGAGTTATTCCGTTGAAATTTTGCTAATAATGCTAATGGAAAAGTAATTAGAAGGATTCTAGAATTCTATATATATATAGGACCCTACCATGGTGAGTACACTAAGTTGATTTTTGCTCTAAAATCGTTAAATTAAACTCGATTTTGAAACGGAGACCGGATTTGTGTTCAAATTTGATAACCATATGATTAAATAACAACAGAACTGTGAAATTCAACAATGAATTTCAGAGGACAAAAATTTTTGACCGAAATGTACAGGGTTAACTGCGCGCCATTGTTTGATTAAATGTACCATAGGCGCCGACTTCTGAAAATTCCGACGGTTGCTCTAATTTTCAAGCAAAACATGTCAGAGCCCAATGGGGGTGTGGGGGGTTCGCTCCCCACACCCTCATTTTGAAAATTCGTGTTTTCTGTACATATTTTATTAGTTCAAGAAGACTTTCATAATAACAAAGACATCATAATGGACTTTTTAAAAATTGATTTTGCTACTCCTTCCCCAAGCCCCGCAGGTATTTTCTTGAAATATGGACATTTTCTAAGTAATTGTTGCGATATATATACAGTTTTGAAGTCCAATAATTGAACCTTCATGGACATTCTCGAAGTCATTTTTTCGATCTCCACCAGCAAAGCCCCGCAGGGAATTTTTCGAAATATGTTCAAGTAGTTTAGGAGTCTGGTGATTGAACCTTCATGGACATTCTCGAGTTCTCGAACCTACCAACAGGTTAGGTAATAATTCAAATATCATTTCAAGTAACTCAATAACTTTGCAAATGTTCCATGTCTAGGTAGCTTAGTTGCTAGCGTTGGCGGTTTCGGATCCCGATGCGAAGGGTCCCGGTCTCGTATACCATAGGGGACTGCTTTTTTCTATCATATTTTGTTTAATATACCCATATGCAATTGTAAAAATCCTCAATGGACATTAGCTCATAGATAATTCCTTTCTTCTCTGGATAAATTATTCACCCTGTAATAACTCTCATTACTGAATTGAACTAAATAATTGTCGATTGAAATCTGACAAAAAAGGAGCTATGTACGGGATTCGATAGCGAGCCTCTCTGGTCCACTATCCGAAATCGTCTACGCTAGCCACTCGGCTACCTGGACATATGAATTAAGCGAAGTTGTCGAGATACTTGAAGAAGATATTATAAATAAAACTCGACCTGTCGATTTCTCTGCTACCCTGGTAGGAATACTGGACTGTAACCAATTTGCTCGAAAACTTTTGTTCGTGGAAAATTGACTCAAGTACCAGGGAAGCAGAATGCTTCAACAGGTATTCCACCTGACACAAATAAATTCAAATAATCTTTCAAACCTCAGCTCTCCTACCAGAGGAGCAGAATATAGCAACAGGTTAGGTAATAATTCAAATATCTGTTCAAGTATCTCAACAACTTTCCAAATGTTCCATGTCTAGGTAGCTTAGTTGCTAGCGTTGGCGGTTTCGGATCCCGATGCGAAGGGTCCCGGTATCGTATACCATAGGGGACTGCTTTTTTTCTATCATATTTTGTTTAATATACTCATATGCAATTGTACAAATCCTCAATGGACATTAGCTCATAGATAATTCCTTTCTTCTCTGGATAAATTAATCACCCTGTAATAACTCTCATTACTGAATTGAACTAAATAATTGTTGATTGAAATCTGACAAAAAAGCAGCTATGTACGGGATTCGATAGCGAGCCTCTCTGGCCCACTATCCGAAATCGTCTACGCTAGTCACTCGGCTACCTGGACATATGAATTAATCGAAGTTGTCGAGATACTTGAAGAAGATATTATAAATAAAACTCGACCTGTCGATTGCTCTGCTATACCCTGGTAGGAATACTGGACTGTTGACCAATTTGCTCGAAAACTTTTGTTCGTGGAAAATTGACTCAAGTACCAGGGAAGCAGAATACCCCAACAGGTATTCCACCTGACACAAGTAAATTCTCAAATATCTCGATAACTTTCTAGGTAGCTGAGTTGCTAGCGTTGACGTCTCCGGAAATTGATGTGGAAGGGCTTTTTTATATCGAATACCATGAAGTTTGTTTTTTGTCATATTTTGTTTAACTAGATGCAGTTGGTGCTAATCTATAATGGATATAAGCTTGAGAGAAAAAGCCTTTTTGTCCTAGATAAATTACTCACATTTCAATAATTTACATTACTGAATCAAACTAGGCTACTGAATTAAAGATTAAATTTAATACCCTGATTTCTAGTGAGTTATAACATATTTCACACTGAATGATGTATTATTATGATTCAACCCTCAGATATGGAGAACAACACAATAAGTACATTGTCATTACAAGATTGATTGATTTAATGAATTTATGGACAGGAACAACAATACATATTGACAGTACAATTCCAGTTGTATTCACAATGATAATCAAACTCTGTAAAATTGATAACTGGGTAAACAGTGAAAATGCACCTATAAGAAGTAAATTGAATCTTTATCAGTTCAAGAAGACTTTCATAATAATAAAGACATCATTATGGACTTTTTGAAAATTGATTTTGCTACTCCTTCCCCAAGCCCCGCAGGGATTTTCTTGAAATATGGTTATTTTCTAAGTAATTTTTGCGATCTACATATACAGTTTTGAAGTCCAATAATTGAACCTCCACGGATATTCTCGAAGTTAATTTTTCGATCTCCACCAGCAAAGCCCTGCAGGGAATTTTTTGAAATATGGTCATTTTTTAAAGTGATTTTTGCGATTTACAAGCAGTTTAGGAGTCCTAGATTGAACCATTATATGGACATTTCCAACGTTATTTCAATATTTCAATCATGGACATTTTCAAAGTTATTTTCGCGATTTCTAAATAAATACATTTTTGGTGGGGTGCAAATGTCGATTGGTGGGGCACGCGTCCCACCTTGGCCCCCTTTTAAGTTTTAACGACGTCCCTGCTTGAGTATTCTAGAAGTTGTCGAAGCAGATAATATTTAGGAATCTTGAAATATATGTAAAAAATGACAACAAATAAGTTGGTAATATTATTGCCATACTATTGAGTTGGCCATGCAGAGACTTACCAATACAGCAACGAAACTACCACTTATCTTTCGATCACCGCATTATTTCATGTTTCCACTCTTTTTACTCACTGCACAATCTAATGGGAATGCGATCCATCATGAGATCCATCAAAACATTTTGCTAAATATTTAACAAATATGCCAATATTTTTCCACTGTGATATTTAGTACTAACGCGCACTTCATCCTTCTTCGTGACTTCTCAATATGAACATCATTCGACAAATATAATATGCCTACCTACCAAAAGGACCAAGAGTCGGGAGGGACGAAAACGTCATGAATGAAAACTCAAGTTTTATGCTATTGAGTTTGAGTTAAAAGAAATACGTGACTTACAGTATAGTTGAACAAATCGTCAACGCATAGATGGTCAACGCAAGGGTTTATTACCCTTAGAGAGTGCCAATAAAATGTTCCAGCAACAAGGATGGTTAACATATGTTCATTATAACAATGACTAGTCTATCGGTTCTCTTAAAAAATGTATATATTTATGACTCTCCACGGCCCCCTCCCTCCCGGCAATCGAGTAAAGATCAGAAAAGGCTCTAAATATTCTTCTTATTTCTTGCTAAAGAAATGCTTCTTCAAAACAACAACATTGACATATTATTGATATTATGGAAGTAAAAATAAAACGTTAAATTTGCCGGAAATTTAATGAAACATACAAATTCGTAATTATATATATATTGGTTGAGCCAAATTTTCGAGGGGTGCTCTGCACCTTTCGAAAAGATCCGACGGGTGCTCTGGACCCTAAGCACCCACGGAGTCGGCGCCCCTGATATGTACAGTGGTCCTGTAATATAATAAACTGATGCTACTTTTAATACAGTATTTGTTAAAATTAATTTTATTCTGTTTTATCAACTCAATTATTATAAGTCATAGTCATACAAACCTAGGGTTTAGGTAGTACGTAAAAAAAAGGAAGGTAAAGTGTGGATTCACATTATACCAGCTAAAGTAACAATGGCTGTAAGAGAATGTTTCTTATCTTGTATATCACCCATTTACCTGGTATAGTAGATGGTAGCCTATAAACAATTATGTACTTGGTACACTGTTTTGCACTGTTGTCGTCGTTCTAAGAACACGCTATAACTCTGTCGTTGCTACGCCCCAATATTGTTGCATGCGACTATCTTGCTCTAACGAGTCCATGGTATCTGCTCGCTCTTGGATCACGGCAAAATTGTATTCTAGATTGTATGGCATGAGCCTCTGAAGGCTTCCGAAGTAGGCAGCGTTTGGTCCGCCGTTTAGCAACTGCCGTGACGAGCCGAACCTGGAGGATCGAGCGATCGGGTTGAACGATCGAGCACTGCCGAAGTGGCGCGACAGGAAAGGCGCTTGATTTGGGACTGGTGTCTGCGCAGTATCTGAAAGGTGAGGACTCGATCTCGAAAGGGTCTTATCTTGGTGACGTAGCGAAGAAGTGTGCTGCGGCCATAAACCACCTGGCTCTAGTAGAGCGGCCGATCGGACGGCGTTTTGTCGAGCAAACGCGCGAGACAGCGTGTCTAGTTCTTTGTCGAAAAGTAGTTGCGTGTTCTGTTCCAGCATGTATTCCCAGCACTTGTATTGCTCCTCGGACGGTTGCGTGCCCGACTGATCGGACCCGGTTTCCTCTTCGCCGTCCGCCATGTGCCCGTTGCTGTAACTGTCCAGCTTGGCACGGATCGCTTTCAAAACACCTCCGCCGGCATTTCTTTTACTGTCTCGGTAACTTCGTCTGTCCATCGGAGGAATTGCTGTCGAGATCTTTTTCGTTCCGTTTTCGTGCATCAACACTGACTGTGGCCCACCGAAAATCACGCCACTCGGCTTTGCAAATGTTCCCGCTTCCCATTTACCCGCTTCCCATTGTCGGATATGGTTATTATGCTGTTGTACAGATGTATGCCTATTCTTGTTATTAATTATCAGAGAGGAATCTTTCTTGGTACACTCGCTGCTGGCTTGGTCGCTCTGGCCGCTCGGCGACGATCGGTCAGCGTCGGGGGCGATCAAACCGAGCATTCCGTTGTTGTAGAAGCCGTCGCGCATATCTGATGTCCCATGGACGTTACAGTGGCCGTCCTTGCGGTATAGGCAACCGGGATGACAGGGTTCGACTTGGTGTTGTTTAGTTCTGTGAATCGTGTGACGTAACTCACGCATCAGCTGATCAACGTCTGAACTGAGGCCGTGGAATCGGATGACCATAATGCTGAGGTTTTCCTCGCAACCATATCCTTGTGCGATGTCCTGAAGCTTCTTTGCGGCTAGTATTGTGTTGCTAGTCGCGCGGACTTCGCTCACTGCCTCGGCTTCACCTACCACTTCCCAGAGTCTATAAACAAATACGATTCAGACAGAACATTTTAATAAGTTCATTTTTTTTGTTATTATGCAGTAATGCAGCATTTGATAAACTTTCACAATACGAGTAATTCAGGTGAAAATAAGACAGTAAATTACTCTATACAATGTAACAAACTTCCATGTAGGCCACTGATACAAATTTTTGACAACTACAATGGTCTAATCATTTCAATATGGTATATTTGATGTACAGTAGTATATTTATTTTATTTGATATTTTCACTGTGATTACCATTATTTATTATTAGTAGTAATCCTTCTGTTATTTACAGGCCCTTTTTTAAGGGTAATTTCTAAATAAATGTCCTAGAAATTTGAAAACATTAGTACTAAACAATGAATACCTCTTGTGTAATTTAATTTCACTCTATTATGAATTACCTTTTGTTTGCTACAATGAGAAACTCGTCGTGTTCCTCGAGTTGTATCTCAGTGACATGAGGGTCCGGTACGATGAGCGGGTACATGGCACTAGAACCCAGCTGACTACGAGTCTTGTTTGTCTGCGACAGATTGATGCTGCCAGAACGGCGACACAACACTGCCGTCGACTCGCCAACGCTAGCCACTCGGAGTATGTAACGGTGACCGCTCGTAACGAACCCGTTACCCGTCTGCTTGGTTCTCGTTATGTGGCACAGTGTGGCACAAACACCATATTTCTGTCCTTTTTCTCTCAGTTCCCTGTACAGAATAGAAACACACTTGGTTGGTTGACCTTTCTAAAATTTATCAACTAAAAATCATACTGCATGCTATGTTCAAGAAGGGCAGTGCTACCTCTGACAAAATTTATATCTTAAGACTGGATAATATAAAGATATTCTTCATTCAATAAAGGGCTGCCTATTTCCATATTTTCGATAAATTCATTATTATAGGAATTCGGTTTGATATCGAATTGGAATATTCTATATTCGATGAATTCAATATCGAAACAATGATCGATAACGATTAAAAAATTGTAAAAACTAAAATAATACACTATAGTAGGGAACTTGATACTTTTTGTGACTAACTCAAGCATTTGCCACTCATGTCTGTGATGAAATCAGAAATACACATTTAGCAGTGAAAGATCCTACGCAGCAAAGCTACGAACAATTGCCTGAATCATTCTGTTTACTAACCACAATTGTGATTTTGTATTTTCGATATTGATTAAAAATTTTGATATATTTTGATCTATTTGTGATAAAAAAATATCGGTATCGGTAGCAAATTATCTATTAAACGGGAAACTCAACTAGATATTATGATGCACCGTATAAATTAGATTATGTGGTCAGTCTTTGACACATAATCTTGCAGTTAAAAGAGTCTGATTGTTGTTATTTTCATTCAAAACGTAAGTAGGTTGTACTACTATTATTATTATATATATAGGACTACTATTACTATTATTACTATTATAGAAATGAATTTTCAACACAAAATTTCAATATATTCTTTAAATCTTTTTCTTTTACAATTGAAATGTGTGCATGGTAATGTGGGGAAGTTTCTATTTTATTACTTTCAATGAAGCTCATATTTTCCAAACATCAAATTTTCACTTGCTATGGAGTTTAGCGTGTACAAAAGCTGCCTCAACGATTCGGGTCGAAGGTCGCTCCACGAAGGTCATACTGTACCTGTGTGCTGATAACATGGTGTACTTCATGTATTCCGCTGCGGTCTCCTTGACAGTACGTTCTTCTAATAGTATCCTGGGAATAGCCTTGACGAGAACGCTCGGAACGTCATTATTGTTCCCTCCATCGAACATCGCGAACAAGCCTTCTGTGTTGCAGAACGCTGGCAAACGCACCTGACTTATATACAGTCTGAAACAATGTGAAACGGTCATGTGAATTTATATTTATTCAAATCTATTACTTTAACCATGGCTAAACATTATGAGGAATAATTAGTCAACTATGCACGCGATCATATTTTACTATAGCATATTTTTTATTTCATCATATAGAGCAGCTAATGTAAACTAGCAGCTGCTAAATGCTGAATATTGCCTTTTTTGTAGTTGTCTCCTTGTATTAACGACTTTGTCGAATCTCTTACTTTCAGGTATTTTCAATGACACTGAATAAAGACCTTAATAATAATAATAATAATAATAATATTGTTAATCATTGTTTCAGCTTTGAAAATAAAGTATCTTATTATTACTATAATTATTATTATAGTATCAGTATTATCATCTTTATATATTATAATATCAACCACAATCAAAAATGTATTCATTCATAACATTTTCTTTCAACGAGTTTGGAAATTGGATCAGTTTTACCGTATTTGCTGGAACTGAAAAAACAGATTGCAGCCTAATAGATATTGTAAATGAGAAAGATAACTGACTTGTAAGCATGTGATGATGTGAAATAGTCTAGAAAATAGTTGAAAAAATAGAATGTAGTACAGTAATGGTTATTCAATTTTGAAATACAATTTGTACTGAGCATGAAAATAGTCACATGTCAAATACAAGACAAGTTCATAGACCTATACTATTCTCTTCCTATATCAATATGGAATTGCTAGATTCTATAAGTGAACAATAAATATGTTAAGTACCTTTCTTGACCGCCAGCCGTTTCTGAGAAACCAATCTTCCACGGCGGCTCGATATCTCCGCCTCCTTCGTTGTACGGCACGGACGGTAGACATGTGCGGTTCTGACCGGAAACGTCCACTAAGCTCAACGGTCGTTGAGTTCTGCGGTAAATAAACATACTAGTTGTACAGGTACACATTTTCCAAGCTCTTTTCTTATTTGAGTAATGTATATTAATTCTCTAAAATACCACATCATGACTTTTGTTCTATATTAGAAAAGCTACTCTATAATACGGAATTAACTAACGGTACTTGAATCTGTTATTTTGCTTTCTGATATAAAATATGGACAATAGTGGCTGAGTAATGATGACTAATTGATTATTGTTTGCTTAACGACTCTACCAACACTAGTGTTATTTGGGCGTACGACTAAGCGGGTGATAGATGAATGGTGTTTACAAAACCCGTGCCTTATGGCTTATGCAGAGGTTTTGTTCCTCTTCGATGTGACTGTTGTGAGTAAACATTCATCTTGACTGTCATAACTTTAGTTCCCTATTTATGAATATATAGAACAGAATATATGAAATTTTGTGGTACTGTAATTAGTAAAGTAAAGTTTTCAAATATAAAATACAAACACGTGAATTTTACAGTCCAATCTAGTCATTTACAGGAAATAAAAGATATGACAATAAGGTCAAGTGATGAATTACAATGTACAAGAATGAGGCCTCTGAACTCGAACTTAATTTTCTCAAGTAATGCTTTAGCTGACTGAGTCAGTAGGGCAGCCAGTGATAACTGTTCTTACCTGTAGACTTGGAATTGTCTGGGATCAACATAAAGCTTGGCGTTGCATGAGAGATCGAGGAACTGCAATTGTGTTGGGACTAGTGTTGCAAGGTTCACTCGGTCCAGTTGGTTATGTGCCAAGTCCAATACCTTAAACACAAAGCAAGGAGAACCAAGTAGAAAATATTTCAAACCGTAAATGCAGGCTTCTTGAAAATATGACGGAACCTAATGAAAACAATTTAATAAACAATTATGCTGGCCCTGGCACACAATCGAGTACAACACATTTTTGTAATGTTGTTTTACCTTAAAGTTGAAAGTTTAAATAAATAGGCATACACTTTTTTGAATCCACATTGACGCAAAGTCATTGATCTCCAATTGAAGCTGAGAATGATGAGGTAGGATCGTTCTGACGAGGTACAACAAGCGCTATCTTGACACTCCATCAAATTTTATAAGTTTGAATATAAATAAATGAACACTGTTAGCCTAACTGATTCAAATAACCAGTTTGTTTGATGATTGCCATCAACTGTATTTTCTGCTTTGAATGAATGAATGTGGTGTTTAGCGGCGCGTCAACAACGTGGTTATTTGCGCCGATTTTTACAATTTTTACAAAAGCTTTTTACAAAAGCCGATTTTTCTGCTTTGTACAAGGTGCTTGGTCCGAAATGACACACTTTCGTGGCTTACTTTTAGAGACATCATCTTCCCGAAGCTCGGACTGCTTTGAAGCCGATTAGAATGTACTCGTAGAACACGAAGATGTTCCAAATGTATTATGTTGTCTGGTAAATACTGGAGTTGATTGCCAGAAAGAACCAATTCTTCCAAGTCTTGCCACATATCGATACAACTGAAATAAAAAATATTCACTTTTGTAACATGTATTAATAATTGCGAGAAACACTGGTCCAGCAGTAATATTGTAGTTTTTTGACAGATAGATTCAATTAGAATAAATTGCAATACATGAACAAATTCAAATATTACATTTATATTATTAATTTGATGAGCGGAGCGAAGACTTAGTTTCACCGATGGCCTGCTAAAAAAAACTGAACATATTTTGTTTGTTTTTGTTTCGCGCTCCACAGGAAAAACAAAAGTATAATTTTAGTTGAAACTTGGCAAACACAAGTGTTATCTTCTAAGTCGATACTGTACAGTTTCAAGGCGTAAACGGTTGCACCACTAATAAGAAAAAACTTTTTCACATTTTTCAAGTTATCCACTCAGAAGAAAAAATTTCATTTTTTTCTCTGAATAGATTCAAATTTTCACGGAATTTTATCCTAATACTGATACACATTATTCCAAAGTTACCCACAAATCGGATCAGCCGTTTTGATGACAAAAATTATAATGTAATTTTTTTACATCAACTACAGCTATTACGGACCCTATTAAGAAAACCAACAGGTATCGTATAACCAATTAAATTGCGAAACGTTTAAAACGATCAATAAATAGAACAGGAAAGCAGTAACATTAATTGTTTTAAACTCAAGGTGAATATTTAGTTTTCCATTACATTTCATATGAATATACCTATATTGCTCATCCAACAATGCATCTGTTGTCTGATATTCATGATTGATTCCATACAAAAATTTGTGACTTATTTTTATAATTGTTCAACACTGAAATATCTGCTATTAATAACTATGTAATGATAAAATATCATCATTAGGTCTACTACTGCCCAGTGGTTCATGTTACACACGTAAATCATACAGTTTATTATTTTATGTTAGTATACACACAATATCTCTCTTGTTGTTACTCTATAGTCTATATATGTGTACCAACCTTTCAGGAAGATTGGTGAAGCAATTATAAGCCCCGTGAAACACTCGTAGGTTCTCAAACTTGCTTATAACTTCCAGCGCGTTATCTGACAGACAGTTGGCAGTAATGTACAACTTCTCAAGTTGGTGGTACTCGTTGCGGATAGTCGACGTCAACGAACCGAGTGGTAGCTCGTATAAACGATTATTGGATAAGTTTAAAACTCTCAGTCTGAAATTAAGAATGACAGATATTTAATTGAGAGAATAATAAGATGAGCGTAGCGAAGACTTTCATTTCAATACCGGAAAAAGTGGGCTTCGTTTTTATGTTTTGTTTTTTGTTTTGCACGCGGCATACAGGTCAGGAAAAAAATTGTCTTGAAACTTTTTATACATATTGGGGTCACACCAGAATAGGTTGGAATCGATTTTCAGAATAATCGGTTGAACGGTTTTTCTGCAATTTTTTTTTGAAAGTTTGGAAAATCCGCATAAGAATAACCCAGGGGGGGAAAACTCGAAAAACGAAATTATTTCAAAAGCTTTCAAATTCATACAGAGTATGAAAACAACTATTATACACATTTTCAATCATATGTACAACAATCGGATGAGAGATAACGGAGAAAACGCAATAAAAGTATACATTTCACCGATTATCAGGATCAGCAGGTAATGGAAAGTGCATATGCAACAGGTTGCGCTATAAATATCAACAAGTTGCAGACTGAGGTTTTTGAACGTTTAAGTAATCCAAGGTTTGTAGATGTAGATTGCGCTGACAGAATATTTTTTAATCCCAGATTTTCATACTTCTACGCTCATCTCACATATGCACATACTACGTTATCCTAGTTCTTAATTGTTCAATTATTTTAAAATTTCTCCATTATTTCTATTGAACAATGCGCTAACCTTGTCGATGCTGCAAAGAAGTTAGTTGGCAGTGTTGCCAACGTGTTGCTCTGCAGGAATAGTTCTTGAAGCGTGGTGGGGTGGGTGAGTGGAGGCAGCGTTGCCAGCTGGTTATAGCTGAGCTGGAGTGTTTGTAAGCAGCCGGAAGCGCCGCAGAACAGGTGTTCTGGCAACGACCGCAGCTTGTTGTGACTCGCGAACAGCACTCGGAGCTGATGGCAGCTCGACGTCCAACCAGGGAGAATCTCCAAATCATTGCTGGAATACGCAAATTATAGTTTTAAAATAAGTTCTACACACATTTATTTATATTTATTCAAGAATAATAGCTTTGGAACATAGGTACATAAAAAAATACACAGTGTTAAGAGTTCATGGCAGTCAATTTAGCGGAATATCAGGTTTTTGAGGATTACTTTTGAACGGCACGAGATATTGAAATTCTGAAAACGAGGAAACAGACATTCTCAATACCTACAAGATGGTGTAAGTAATAACTATTTATCTTATCTCACTCTGCATAATCGTCAGGCGTATACGCTTAAAAAAATGTTTATTTTCAAGCGTATATGCGTGACAATCAGGCGATTTTAGATAAATGGTTATTCCTTGTACTATCTTGAAGGTATTGAGAATATCTATGTTTCCTTGTTTTTAGAATTTTGATATCTCTTCCTGTTCATAAGTTATCACTAAAAACCTGATATTCCGCTAAATCGCCTCCCATGGACTCTTAAGGAAGTATTCATAATGCTAAGTCCCACTCTTCCAGTGGCTGATGGCTTCTCTACTAAAAAATAATTAATACTGAATGTAATAGTTTAAATTTTTTGTAAAGTTAATAATATCTCAAGTTTAAAAAGTCCAGATCTGATTTTGCTAAGTCTTGTGATTATGGTTTATTTCCATCTCCTCCCGTGGTGTATTGTGTTCCACAGATTATATCTGTGCGCACTGTGAAAAAAAGAACATAATCCAATCTTTTAATTACCGGGCAATTACAATGGCAATTTGATTACAATGGCTCGAGGACTTGAACTTGATCGAGTATTTGGAAAGAAATTTACAACTTTTATGATGCAAATCGTCCGTTTAAAAGGGAACATTGTAAATGTTATTACTGGCGAAAAAATGCGATGTAATTTATGAATTTTTATACTTACTAAGAGACATCAAGATGCTTTAAATATGTTGGCGGTGGAGAAATAATTAGTTTTTTCAGTTCTGAAAACAAATAATTCAAAATTCATAAGTTCAGTTAGTTCACACTTGATAATTTCACATAACGTAACATTCAACACAATGGAAATATTACTGCAAGTAACTCAATGAGCAGTGGTAGTCAATCTTTTTCCACCAATAAAATGAATATCAGTCTCAACAATTTTAGTTGCTCTTTTAAGTTGAATGCTTCTTCCGTTAATGATTGTAAAACGGTAATTTCCCCCGAATAATTGCCATACTATTCTTGAAATGGTTGCAATATTTTGTTGAATCACTTTTTAAATTTTTCTTCAAATAATTTAGGCGTACTTCATATCGGTTCTATCATACAGGGTTTTTATATCGTTACTATATAGAAAAGGTCTATTATGGATCATGGTTTTATATTACTAAAAAAAACACCCAAAACACAACTATGTAAAAGACTATGCATTCCAAAAATTTCTCTGC
This sequence comes from Brachyptera putata, assembly GCA_907164805.1. NCBI lineage: Eukaryota > Metazoa > Arthropoda > Insecta > Plecoptera > Taeniopterygidae > Brachyptera > Brachyptera putata. Next base: position 21,764,346 of record OU015465.1, read on the forward strand.
AGAGCATTAATGGCTCCCACAATCCCCTTTCCATCCAACTTTCCCTTGACATAATTTGGCGTAGAATGATTTCGACTAAGAAACTTCTTAGCACGTATCAGATTATCTTGTTTTTTAAATATGGTCACCTCATACTTTAGTTACGCCAATGAATTACTGTTACCGCTGGTTATGGAACATTGGAGAACTTTCCGACGTTTTCTTACTGTTGTTGCCTGCTATCAGCGAAGTGAGACAGCGTCCGTGTAGAGTCAGTTCCGTTAACTGATTCCTCGAACATTGAACAGTTTCCAGTTTATCCAGGGCACTCAAATCTAGCGTCTCTATGCAGTTCTCGCTCACGTCAAGTTGAGTCAAATTCTAAGGAAACAGAAAAATTATACATTGATAATAATCCAATTATCAGGACAATATTATGCTGCTAAAAAGGATGTGATCAAATTTGATAAGTTGTATTGTACTGCATTGTATTTTAATATCATCCCGTTGACTGTTACATAATACAAGTACGGGTATCATCAGATTATAAGTTTTTTCACTCCTAATATTGATAGAAAAAAATTATAAAAAGAATAAGAAGACATGAATATCAGGTAACAGGGTATGATCATCCTATCACGATCATCATGATAGATAATAATAATTGTAAATCAGTAAATGCAAAAAATTAAATCTCCGAAAAATGATCATTCAATTTTTTCCAGCCTCTAACCTAGGGCCTTTTGTGTCAGGCCAAAATCATTCTACTATCTGTCTCAAGATATATAATTTTGTTGAATTCTGTCGAAATTAACTATTGATAAGAATTCAATGTGAACATAACTACCTAATCTGAGACCAATATTAGAATGATTTGACCCAGCTTTGTCCAAACCTAGCCCTAACTTGAAAATGAAGGATTATTTTTCTGTGATACAGATTCCATTAAAATTACTCTTTTTTCAGTCAGTTCTCAGACTGTATTTCCCTAGCCCATGTAATTATATAAGCCTGTACTACTCACACTCCTATTTAATATTTCCTTGTAAAATCTACAAGTAGATGAATGTGCGCACAATAGCGAGCTGAAAAGCGTATACCGGAATGAAGTAGACTCCGTCGCGTGACGTGGGCTTATCAATGGAATGTGGTTAGGGTTCTGGTAAAGTTGGGCACCCAAACCCACGTTACACAACCGAGTCGACTTCATTCCGGGGATACGCACTTCTCGCACAGATACAAAAAGAAACAACAATTTTGGACTTAAAGTTGACATCCACACTTACAATTATGATGCTTCTGGGTAGAGCAATGTAAAATTACCTACAGTTTTCAATAAGGCTTCTGACCCCCGTGGGGGTTTACAAAAATTGCCGTAGACGACAGTATTTCATGTCGTCATGGCGGGGTATTGGTATAAGTTTTCAACTAGCAATAATCGCACCTCGGATAAACCTCATTGGTTACGATATTGCCACTGCGCAAAGCTAACGAGTGATACGCATATTCTGGGACACACGTTTCGTCTACGAACAACCACAAGTAAAACATAGTACGATAATATACGTTGCTGCGCTCTGTGGAGAGATCGCGTAACTACAATTCTGCCGCCTCGCCGGCCGCTGACAATCGACCGTTTCACGTCCGCTCGAGAGTTCCGAGCCGGTTTGTTCTGTTCTCAGTAGAGAAATGATATTATTTACGAGGAAAACGACATACATATTATATTGTTGGATGAGCTACAATGCTGAAGTATGGAACGAGGTGATTTGGCGAATACCATCCATAATTGTATATAATAAATTACGTGTTATCCCCTGTTATCTTTACATCGACAAATAGATACGTACATCAGTAGATAAGTGGCCTACCTCGAAGGGGCTACAGAAGTAGATAAGTTTGCCTACCTCGGAGAGGCTACAGCAGTAGATAAGTGGCCTACCTCGAAGGGGCTGCCAGACAGTCGGAGGCGTGTCAGGAACTGCGATAAGTCAAGGCGAAGCGACAAGTCAGCTTTCGACAGATCTTCTAGTTTAGGTAAAATAGCTTTATGTCTCAACACTACAGCCTGATAACGAGTAAACGTGTTGTTGATAGAATTACTCCTTTTCACCACTTTTGACTTGCAGTGGCGAGCGGTTGATGTGGAAACAAGTGGCTGAAGAGCTTTCAAATTCCTCAGTGGTGCATTTATACCGTTATTAAACTGGCTTTGTATATTATTTCTATAAATAGATTTCATATGACAGTTTTCTTTTTCGAATTGGATTTTTTTATACCGTTTTCGTGATGTAAAGCTGTTTTGAAAATTATGTTTGAAATCATATTTATTCGATTTATTTCTCGTCGTCTCTCTTTTCCATAAACGCATTTCTTTCATTCGCTTCACCACGCTGTAGTCGTAGCACTTCATTGCATTAGTTGTTGGTCTAGCACTTCGTTATATTGGTTCGAGTCATAGATATCACTTCTTGCATTTTTCTGTAAGCATACTCCTTTTTGGATCAAGTTTTCAGTCATTAAAAATAAAAATTAAAAATCATAAAGTCATAAAAATTTTCGGGAGAATTTTCCGGACAACAATGTGATCAATTATATTTTACCTACGCCATCTTGTGACATTTGTTATAAACTAACCTCCATGCTATATTAATTATTAACTATATTCAATTTTTACTTATTTTATTTGTCATTATGAGCAAAACATTTTCTACTTTCTACAATTACATTTTGAACGTTGAAATAAGGCTGCATGGAGGTAATTATAACGGATAAAAATGCGTCTTGGTTATGAAAAGTAATTTGCGACCAACCTGGCCAAACAGAACGTGTGTTATTATAAGTTACCTCTAAGAAGCAAAAATACTAACATTGTGACAGTAAGAATAAAACGCATTGTATACGAATAATACGAATGTTTAGTTGAGCTAATTATTAGAAATAAGGTACAAATGTGGCATTAGTAACCAAGGGAAATATCATCACTTCATTCACTAATTATTATTTCACCAAACTGGCCACAAGACACCAAGTCACACTTCCCAAGTCACTAAATCACCAAGTCACTAACTCCTTATAGGTTACTAAATAACCAAATCACTAAATCCCCAAGTCACTAAATCACCAAGTGACCAACTCTCTAGGTCACTAAATAACCAAGTCACTGACTTCCCAAGTCACTCACTAAATAACAAAGTCACCAACTCCCCAAGTCACTAACACCCTAAGTCACTAACACCCTAAGTCACTAAATCACCAACTAACTAACTCACTAAGTCACTACATCACCATGTGATCAACTCCTCAGGTCACTAAATAACCAAGTCACTCACTCCCTACGTCACTAAATCACTAAATCACCAAGTCACTAAGTCACTAAGTCATGTGACGGTTGTGGAAGAGAATCACAAAACACAACCACTCTGCAAGTAACAACAAGTAGAATGAACCTGTTGATCCATTTCCTCCTCCACATTAAACCAACCCGACATTTACCCACGATTATACATTATATGATATAATGAAGATGATAATTAAATACACACAATCAGATAAGCTGGCTTTGTTTAAGCAATCGGTGTAGACAACGGATCTGAGAAAATGTTATGTTTTAAATACATGATATTTTATAATTATTAATATAACTTCTTGTTTGCACAATGGTTTCACTCTCGCTTACGCTATATAATATCAAGTTAATATCTACATTTTTATCTCAATTATAAAAATAAGAGCGGAAATCCCATAACGAAATAGTAAGTATATGACTCGCGTGGTTCTGAAAACGAGGTGCTAAAATTAGCGAGTGTCTTGCTTCATCTTTAGAGACATTGTTGTTAAAGCTTGTCCAACAGAGCATGTGAAAGTTATAGGATATTGATAATATCGGTATATATTATGTTTATTATAATGTACATGTAGGTCTTTATAATAATATCGATGTACTTTAATAAAAAAGTTTCCATCACTGCAAGTTTTTGTTAATTTAATATTTCGAAGGCAGAAAAGAATTTGAAAAATGAGTAAATTATTATTACATGAAATTAGGATGGATTGCAATGGTGAATTAATTTGTTTTAATTGTAGGTCTAATCTTGTCCTGAAAACTGTACTGTTTTAGCGTCTAGGTTTTATTGCTACACCGGAGTTATTTAGGACGAAAGATTGCTATGTCATTAGTGTTAATTGTAGACAATCTTAATTTCCTCCGTTGTCTGTCTTTCGAAATATCGTAAAATATCCGTTGTACATGAGAACATTTTGTAAGTAATTCAACTGTCGATCGCCAAGTTGTATACATGCAGCATTCGACATGCAATGCGTGCAATGAAATTTATGCAAATGAATGACAGAATGCAAATAATATTTGCATGAAATATAATGAGCTATTACTATTCTAAATCCACAATTTTTACGAAAACTAGAATTTTCCAAACGTTTAAATATCTCAAAAGACTTTCATCAAGAACTTTGAATGTTTAAAAACATTCATATTTCTCAGAAAACTGAATAGAAAACTGATTCGAAGTTCCAATATATGTAAATAATAAAATTCACAAGCAATCCTAAAATTCATTGAAAAATTGACATTTCAACAAATGTACGAATTAATTGATTTTCTTCTATTATAACATTGATAACTTGAAGCAGTAATTTCCCCAATTAAGGCTAAGGGTGACACTGATAGAGTAGAATCGTTCGGACCTGGGCACCACAAGGGCGATCTTACATAATTGAAATGATTAACGAAATAGTAGAAAAACCAAAGAAGTTTGGTTAGCGATTTATTTGTGACTTGAATGGCTGTATATCAAATTGAAAGGTTTGACAGCAAATTCAAAATTGCGCCGTTTACATCCACTATATCTGACGTTACGCGGGTCACACAGAAAATGAACGCCCCCTACGCTCATCGAGACAGCCTTGTAGATATTCTACTAACTTTGGTCCTCTAATATTTTTTCTATGGTGTTTAACGACCTCACCAACAGCTAAGTTCCATAGGATTACGAATGAGCAGGTGATAATGAAACTATGAAGTGATGATAAGTGAAAGGACATTTACAAAAAACCCTTACCATATTCGGGACTCTAACCAAGGCCCGACGCTCCTTCAGTTTCTAAAGCAGTGCCTCAGTTGACTAAGCTACGGTGGGCGGCTTATTAAAGACCACTGAACGCAATTGTAATACTGTGCAAACGAGCTGATCCCGTTACACCATTATCATAATTCATTTGTACCGACAAGCGACGAATAAGCGAACCATCCGTGCGCTAATATTTTAGAATATGGGAGACGGTCGATCGAAACATTCATCTCTCACGGAAGTATAATAAACACGTATACACACTGGACCTAATTACATACGAGAATTACATTCACTCTTCAAGCGGATGTAGAGAGTATTTCGTTTCATTTCGAATAATTGTATATTTTGAGTGGCGTCTTGTGAGATGACCACAGTCCAAGCGAGCCAGGTTGTCATGGTTGGGGTGGCCGACCAGCCAGCGAGCAAATTATACCGCTACTTTTACTCCGATAGCTGCTCGCTTGCAGTTAACAATAACAATCAACACTTTTAGATTCATATTCCATTGGATATCAAATGAAAGGGATTTACTGTATGTTTGTCAGGTTACTATAGTAACTAGAAAAGTTGAGGCCAAACAAACTAATGCCGAAGTTGTGATCAGAGAACACAATTTGGGGGACTAGGTATGTGGAGATGATTATGCTACAAAAGCAAATTGGGCGCAGTAATGACGTTGTTCAGCTCTGATAGTATACATTGTTGAAGGCTTGAGAAGTATCGCTTTTTTGTTTGTTTTATAAGCTATTGAACTTCCCCAACAACTATACTTTTTACTGGGGTACGAATAAGAGCGTTATCATGGAAACGACGAACTGATAATAGGTGAAAGCACATTTTAAAAACATGTGCTTGCAGCGGGATTCGAGCCCGCACCCGCCCGGCTATAGATTTGAAAACAGTGTCTCAACTGGCCTGAGCCAAACGGTCGCCAATTCCACAAAAAAAGTTGCATACTTATACGTGTTTAGTGGTAAACAATAAAACGAAAAGTCACAAAATAAAGCTCGCATATGTCAACAATGACTTTTATTAAAAATATAACATTATTGGCAGTTTATATGTAACATTTCGTCGGCCATATTGTGATTTAGAAGCGCATTCTATTGTTACTTCTTATGTCAAACAATGGTTGTTTTTCGAATAATTGTAAAACGAAAGCCAGTCTAGATGGCAGTGAACCCTATCCTCCGTCAGTCAAATACTTCATGTCTGCGTGTTTGACTTGTGAGAGCTATTGGCCATGTCGCTTAGAGGTTCGAGAATATTCGCCACTAGAATAAACGAGTGGTTAGGCTAGTACCAATATTCACCGGTACGACAGCTATACAATCCTAAATAAAAGGAACCAAAGTAATACAACGAACAAGTATGTAAACAAATAATAACTTACCCCATAGTTGCCTAGAATGATGTTGCCTTTAAGCAGGTTGGATCTTAGATTAACTTTACTCAGCAGAGTGAAGCCCTCGTTGTAAGAGGATGGCAGTTTGTTGGTATCGATGCAATTCCCTTGCAAGTCCTGCCGAACACAAACACATCGAACATAAAACAATCTGGAGTTAGAGCTGGAGTTAGAGTTTATAACTATAAAGTTAGGGTGACTATATTCAAAAAAGGAAATCCTGGGACAACGCCAGGACATGGGTATAGTCAAAATCATTTGTTCCGAATTTTATTAGGGGGGGGGGGGAGAGGGAGAGGGGTCGAGGGCTCAACAGCCCCGCAGGGAAATATTTGGGAATTTGTAGTCTTCTAGTCATTTTCTGGATGTATTTTCTAGTCATATAAAATCAAGAATATATTTTTTCTTGAGTAATTGCATACAACTTTATACTCTGAGGATGTAACAGACACATGCATTTTAATTTGTTCTGCAATTTAAAAATTGATTCAACAAATATCACAGTTTTTCAAATTCATAACGAAAATGAATAATGAGTAGATTAGTTTTACCGAGATGAAAAATACACAGTTAGGCCTATTTATATTTCTTCCGTTTTTGAAAATCAGGGATAATTATTCACCCAACGATTGGGAAGTCTGTTCTTTTGCTGAAACCGGGACAAATACGTGTCCCGAAATAACTTTTCGGGACACCGGGACAAAAGATGGAAATCCGGGATAATCCCGGTTTTCCGGGACGGAGGGTCACCCTAACTATAGTGGAGTCAAAGTTAGAGACACTATTAATTATTATGAAACTTAGGGCTAATGATGAGCAAATGCCGAGTTAAGATGAGGCGATTTAGAGCTACTTATGACGAGGCAGCCTGGGGCGCCTGAAGAGCATATACCGGAATAAAGTACACTGGGTTGTGTGGCATAGCTCTGGTGTCAATCCTTACCTGAACCCCTTCCCACTTTTACAACCATCCATTGAAAACTGCCACAGAGCCCATGTTACAACTCAGTATACTTTATTCCGGTATACGCTCATCAGCGCCCCCGTCAGCATTAGTTACAAGATTCAATATCTAAAGAGGCAAATTCGAGAGGCAGATGACTGCACCATATAACAAGTGTTGATAACTCTTATCAACCCATCATTATATGACTTGAATTAAATTGTAAATTGTAAATTATAAAGCATATTTTGATTGAATTATACAATTTAAGACAGCACAACCCTAGGGCTGTGGATTTAAATGAATAATAAACCTTCCTCCCAAAATTGAGAGAAAACTGGAAATCATCATCCCAATTTCAGAAGTTATAGTTACAGTTTTGTCCTCAAGCACGAGCCCCCATTTCTGTGTAGTGACGAATAGGCATAACTCAACTCTGTTCATGTTTCTATACAGAATCGAGTACTCACAACTCAGAAGATGACTGATGACTCACAAAAGGGGGCGGGTCTCTGGAGGACAAATACATTTATCTCAACTTCTGGAATTGAGATGATAATTTCTACTTTTCTCTAAAATTAGGGGAAAAAATGGCGTCATAATTCATTCAAAATTTCAAAGCTAACCCCAGGGTTGTGATGGCCGTTAAGTTTTCTCGAGCTGCCAAGCAAGTTATGTGATTGGATAGTTCAATTGACTTCCTCATGCACTTACCAGTGTCGCAAGCGCCCTCATGGCCAATAGAAAGGCTGGAAGTTCCTTCAGAGAATTGCCCGCCAGAAGAAGTGACCTCAGCAGATTCAGATGGGTCAAGGTCACGGGAAGACCGTGGAGGTCATTGCGGTCAACCCGCAGCTCTTCCAGACTGCAACAGGGAACATATATGTTACATTTCCGCGTGTTCCTTTTCTGGTGACTTTTCTTGATCCTTCCGTGTGCATTTTCGTATACCTGCTTTCTTGTGGCCTTCCTTATACCTTCCGTCCAATCTTTAGCTTCCGTTTACCTTCAGTTCAGTGACAACTTCTGTGTACGGTTTCTATTAGTATACAATTATTACTAGAAACTGACTTGAGGTTTCATTTTGTTGAATGAATGAATGCACGAATGAATGAATCCTGTTGTTTCACGGCGCGTCAACGACTCTTGTTATATTAATTGCGTCTTTTATTTTGGTTTTGGTTTGGGTTTATTTCCAATTTCATTCATAATTGGTAATGCTTCATTGTTAATAACTAATGACTATGTGAGTAGGAAGCGGTATTACCAAGTCCAGTTTTAGCCTTATTCTACGAGTTGATGAAAACAAACAGGCATGGGTACCCATCAGGGGCGTGCGGTGAATATTTTAGGGGGTATGCTATACGAAAACGGATGAATGTTACGGCGAAGAGGAGACACTTAAACCCTAACAATAATCATAATCATCTAAAAAAAATCTACGGAAATGATCAAGGAAAAACAAGTAAAACTAAATATAAAAAACCCATTGCCATGAAAATAAATACACGAAACAAATCAAAATTTCAATGAAAATCTAAGAGAAATAACAATATTTGAAGAAAATAACAAATATCAAGAAGGCATATCAAGGTGGAAAACATCAAAAGTAGGCCTTGAAGAAAAAATGTATTGAACCTCAAAAGATCAACGAAAAAATTATAACAAGTTACAAACAAAAATGTTTGCTTACACATCCGTATAAGTTCTTCGTCATGCAAAGCGGCAATTCATTGTTTTCCAGCTTTTCCTAGCTCTAAGCACCTTGCTGCGGTGTTGAACCCCTATCGCATTATCAAGGCTACATCACGACTCAAGGAATATACCTTGAGCATCGCGGTGAAGGCCATTGTTGCAACATTGACAACAATGATACCGTCAACACTTGCACGGCAGAAGAGCAATAGGGTCAACGGATCGTCTTCACAACAATGATTGAAGGCTAAACTAGAAGGAATCTTCTTCTATTTAGTTATCAATCTAGGAAACACTGCGTAGACCATCAATTATACGCACCGCTAGTATTTCTGAATACTTTCTTCTCTTTGTTTCATGGATTTAAACGAAGGCCCAATAATACCAACTAACGTGAGAAAAACGAGCTATTATTGATTTTAGCTGTAATTAAAAATATGCATTGTAATTTCGAAATGTTGAATCGATCTTGAATCGAAACTCGAAATAATCTCGGATTGTTCTGAAATATTCTTAGATGTTGCAATACAATCATCCGGTGTAGTGTTACACTTATTCGTTGGTAGCTTTTATATAATGATTTATGTAATGTGGAATTTAATTTAGTATATATAATCTAATATAATAAAACATGTCCGTTGTACGAACTTTCATCGTATTTTTTAATCTCTTGAATATATCAGAATTTCTTTATTATTTATAGCATGTTCTCGAAATACGTATCTTTAGACGGTTGTTGTTCTACGAGTAACGTTTGTAGGGTTTGACCGTTTGAGTAACAAATTATTATGTGTGACAATAAAATTGATCTGTGTATTCTTATGTCTGTTGTATATTTTATACTGATTAATCAAATATTGAGAAATTCATGAAAAATCATTTAGTAAAATCATAACAAAATTTCTAAAAATAAAAGGCGTCAAGGACATAATATATTCACGTTTCTTAAAACTTTATTCACGATCACTAAAAAAGAGTTTCTTCACAACAAAGACAAGCAATAATTATTATTTTCATTTGTTTATATGACAGTGATCGTGGTGCCCCGTCCAAACGATCCTATACCTTGTAATCCTTGATCTTAATAGCGAAATAATAAGAATAAGTTTGTGTCTTCGCTATATTGAAAAGAAATATATCTCGTTCACTACAGATCACTAGTGTATAATGTAAATTACACAGCAACACTATAACAAAGGAAACTGTCAATTATACTATATGGTTAATTCCTTTTCAAGGGTCGAAAATTTTTAAATGTTTTGAGAGATGTGAATTTGAAAAGAAACTTGAATCTTGAAATTTTAATATCCCTCGTGAATATTGACGGCTAATCAAATTATTAAACAATCATACGCATCAACGAAGAGATTTATTCAAATAATACATGAAGTTTTCATGTTTGTATTGTTGAAGTTTTAACCTATAATTTTGCTCCTCTCTTGACCTCCTCAGCTCACTATTATTTCCATCAATGTACCACCCAACAGCCCACCCTTCGTTACCCTGGCGTTTCGCCTTTTCCACACGCACAAAAACGCACAGGTCGATAGACCTCTCCAACACATACCGCCCCTCTTACTTATATACCCTGTCTAACTTCACCCTACGCACAATACGCAACCCCCCTTCGCAACTGCCCTCCTCATCTGTGGCTTTCCATCTTCAGAACAAATGGCTATCCTGAGACGGGTTAGACGTTTTAGATCTGATTAATATAGACCTATTATGTGATCTGATTTACTATTCTTAGTAAACTTATAATTTATTTTTATAATATATATATATATTAGATGAACGACATTGAAGACAGCTTCGGCCCAAATCTGGTGTTTGTTTGTTCTTATCGTATGCGCTCCATAGGTCGCAAGGTGCGCTCCACAGGTCGCGAGGCAGTACGATCTACATGAAACTCTTTCTAGGCATTTTACTCATCTTCGGAATTTTAACTGCGGGCTCATTATTTTTTGGTATCGATCGGATGAGTATATTTGAAATATCGAAATTTTGAAAATTTGAACAAATTTTGAACAAGAATAATATTTCGAAAAAAAGTGAAAAATATTTTCATTAGAAAATGATTAAATTTTGAAATGTTGTAACGATAACACTGAAATACATGTTTGACGAGGTTTATAAAAATCAGATACAAAAATGTATAAGTTTATAAAAATAAAAAACCTTTACTTTCATTCTAGAAGAAAACTTACCAAAATTATATTTATATCCTTCGTATGCACTAATATGTTTCTCGTAGAAGAAATAACACAAAATTATATTTATATCCTATACGAATGCACTGATATCTCGTAAAGCACCCACCACACACACTAAATACACGTTTACACCGATCACGGCACCTCGATCACCCGACTGCCTGTACACAACTGACGCGTGCCACTCTAGGAACTAGCCACTGCATGGTCGATGGTCATCTCACTGGCAGTGACGCAACAATGCGAGAGGGTAAACCTCCGTGAACAAAAACAAGAAGTAGTAAAGTGAGTGAGAGAGAACGACAACTAATCAAAACAACGGAAAGTAATTATTAACTCATTTTTACAAGCGTTGATTCATAGGGTGATGGCTGATGAAATTTCATTCTTTAAAACAATGATTTGGAAATGTTTTTTTTATTATAATTGTAACCGATTGTGTGTCGTTTATGATGGAAATATTTCACATATTATTATCTCATAATTAAAATGTTTGCTTTGATGAACATTTGGATGTAATTAACTACTGAAGATAGTAGGAGGTGCCTATTAGTTGTAGTGGGTGACATACCAAGTTAGCACCCTATCAAAACTGTATTATTTTAATCTATCATTCAATTTTCCAGTTTAAATGATCTCAAAAGATTGTGTTTTTTTATTCGTCTTGTCATATTGTTGGTATTTTTGTACGATACATTTCGTTGGCCATATTGCATTTAGGAGTGCATTCTGTCATTACTTTAATTGGCGAATAGCTTTAACTGGCAGTTAAGTGTTGTTATCACCATGCCATGTTTGTTTACACTATGTAAGGTCAGGTATTACCATGTCCAGTTTGAATCCAATCTCAAATTGAATTTTGAGATTATATTAATTCTATATTAATTTCAACTTTCAAAGATAAACGAAGTGAATAAATAGTAACAAAATATATGAATACAAATGAAGTCAATCGGTTATTTAAGTTTGTGAGAATAGTCATTTCTGTACAAGTAAACCATCTCGGTTCTCCTTAACTGCACGAAATAAGACTGTCATTATTTATACGAGAAAAAATGAATCTCCGAATTATTATGAGTTATACGAAACCATTAGAAAGTTAAAGTACACTTGACGAACACATTAATAATCATCATCACTAGCAGCACGCCTGCTTATGGAAGCGAGTCGTATAAATAAGTGTACAAGTATCCATGGAAGGTAAAGGTGCGAACCACCAGTGCGTTAGTAATGTGAGATACGGGGGACGGTCGCTCGGAACATTCTCATTTCCTGGATACAAATGTATATTAAGTAACCCTCTGGAATTGTCCGGCTGGAACAGACTGGAACTCGTTTACTTCTTCGGGAGTTCCAGATCAAGAAACACCCCACACATATACCAGCTGATTGTATGGTACAGGATACAAAGTAGACGATAATTATAGTCACTTGTTATAATTATAATTATCATCACTGTTCTACTTTATTGGGATAACCGACGCCAATAGATCTTCAACATCAGTATACACTGCGTCGGGAAACCCTATAGCATATAAATATATTTATTGAGATAACATGTTTATCAGATTACCATAGCAACTAGAAAAGTTGTGATACAAAACTAATACTTAAGTTGTGATTGGAGAACTTAGTTTGGGGGTCATTGTTGTCCCTTATTACAACAATGTATCTCGCCACTCAAAAGAAGTTATAATTTATATCTTTACTTTCTCTCTTCTTGATATCATAATTTATTTCATCATATACACGTATTTTCGTATCACGAGAATCTTGATTTTCACGGTTCCTAGGTAAAGAAGACTATAATTATACACGAATATTCGTGGAAAGTTAAAGTTAGTTTGGTTAGGTCGGTTAGGTCAGTTAGATTATCCCCGTATAACCTAGCTGATGGTGGAGTCGTTAAGCCAACAATAATCAACAGTTTGTTGGTAGACAGTCGACCTCCTTCGTGGATACAAATATATATAATTTGAATAGGAAGGAAGCACAATAATATACCGGAATTGTTGAGTTAGTAATTCTGGATATGATTAAATAAAAGACTTACTGACCTGGTTAGTTTGCCGATGTCTTGTGGCAGCTCGCCAATGTTGTTATCCGAGATGTCCAGATAAACCAGAGAAGACAGCTGGAGCAAAGCAGCCGGGAAACATTGCAGCACATTCTTCTGGAGATGAAGAGAGCGCAGCTTCGGCAACTTCCTGAGCAGCTGCAGGTTGGCTCCAGAGTGCTCGGGCAGGGACCGGGATCGTATCCCGAGCTTGTTGCGGGAGAGGTGAAGCTCCTCGACTTCAGGGAACGAGAGGAGAATGTCTGGAAGAACTTCGAGGCCCTCATCACAGAGGATGAGACGGTTCGAACACTCGTATAATTCAGTTGCCTGAGAAATGAAGAAATACATTTATAAATTCATTGATTCATTGATTTTTAGTTGCATAACTATATGAAATAATGGAAACATTTTATGCATGTATTATATATTTTTGTTCAGAGAATTATACGTCAGAATTTCCTGAAAATAATATTTCAATTTTCCCATTTCCTATTTCTTGGTCACAACCTACAACACAACACATGCCTACGTTCAAACTTATTTTTAATTACAACCATCGCTCCCATCGGTCTGAAAATGTTCATTCTGGCATTGTAATGGATGAATTAACAATTGTTATTCGTCAGAATTTACCGAAAATCATATTTCAATTTTACCATTTGACAATTATAATGGATGAATTAACAATTGTTATTCTTTAGAATTTCCTGAAAATCATATTTCAATTATACCATTTTCTGGTCACAGGTTACCACACATGCCTACGTTCAAACTTATTCTAAATTACAACCATCGCTCCCATCGGTCTGAAAATGGTTCTTCGACAATAATAATGGATGGATCAACAATCGATATTCTCCAGAATTTCCTGAAAATCATATTTCAATTTTCCCATTTTCTGGTACAGGGTACCACGCATGTTCGACATTAAACTTATTTTTAATTAAAACCATCGCTCCCATCGGTCTGAAAATGTGTATTCCAGCATTTTATAACGAATTTATAAAAAATATCGAATATTTCAAATATTGGATTACGAATCGAAGATCGAAAATATCGATCCGAGTGAATATCGAAATCGAACGGCAACTTCAAAAGAGAGTTCGAAGCACATTTCAATTTATCGATCATATATCGTACTAAAATTGAAAATGTTTGAGAAATGTCTTCAGCACGAAAATTTTAAATAACAATCAAAATAGGGGAAAAATTAGGGTCTAATTCAGAGACCGAGAAAGTATAATATGTTGCATGACTCCAATTTTACTGAAAAATACGATTTTTTTGCCATTTTCTCTCAATATTTCTAAATTAACCCTTGGGAACGTTTTTCCAATCAATTCGCTATATATCTCTCATATAAATGTACGACACCCACATGTTCAATTGTATTTTAGTTTTTGGTGGAAGGGCCGTCTTTGGGATCGCAATAGCACGTTTTTTCACAAACGCTTACTAGCACCACAAAACATGGGAATAGTTGCGGAAGAACTAATCGTACATAGATCGAATAAACATAGAGTACATGTACAAGCTCAGTACTTCAATTAAAAAGATGATCCATATTTTCCGCCGCCCGAATTATATTCTCGTGCACTCATATTGCCTATACTCGACGGCGCCATCACATGCAGCTCTCGTCATTACCACTTCTACGATACATTCAACTCATTCTACTCGAAGGGTTAACAAGTACAAAGAGTGTAAATTTGAAGAAAGGGGGGGGGGGGGGGGGGGGGGAGAGATATTTGAAAAAAAACGCGAAAATTAAAATCAATTTAAATAATGAAATGTGTATAAACATATCAACGGAATACACAAAAAATACCCAAAAAAATCACAATATAAAAATCAAAGGGATCAAAAAAGCCATGTGAGTATCCATCTTAGAGATTATTAAAAAATATGAAAACTAAATATACAAATATAAAAAAGTCAGACAACCACAGCTATACGAAATTACTTCATTGTTATCTCCTCAATTTATAACTATTTCCATAATAATCTACAAGTATATGCAATTGAAGGCTTGTTGTATATTCGCTGAAGCATCACGAATTGATCAACAATGGTATTTCTTGACAATGGTGCATTGAAATTCGACCAATACGAGCTAAGAAAGACAACTAACGGAAGTTTTCGTCAGCACGCAATCAGTGTTGCGTCATTTGACAGATGACAGACGTTTCGATGTGAAATTTTGAACTCTTGTATATATACTAGTATTCACGAAAGTAGAAGGTTGTCTACCAAAATAATAAACAATTATATAATCGTTATATTTGTATAGATGTGGTATTTGGAGAGTCAACGATTTTCAAGGTGAGATTTTTCATTAGAAACATAACTACATCTATCAAAAAGGTTGAATCCTTATAAAGTTACGAGCAATGCGTTTCTCTAAAATTACCAAAGTGTTAACAATTATTTGGTTGATAGACGAACTTCTTCTTTCGTGCACTTGCCTCGAAACAATTCTGAAAGTTGCTCTTGTATTGAATAAAATTTGGATTTCACTTCATTTGTAGAGTGTACTCAAGATGCAGTGTACAGAAAAGAACATTTTTTAAAATTCTCCGCCCAAATTGTACGATTCAATTAAATGAATATGACAAAAACTATATCTTTTAGCATTAAAAACATTAGAAATTGGGAATTTGTGAGTGTTTTTTGTCGTATAACTTCTATAGAAGAAATTAAAGGAAATATATTTTTCCATAATGGTCTACTGATAGAATGTTAATTTTGCTCGTTTGAAAATCAATGGGAAAACTGACTTTATATTTCAGTAATACCTGGAGATAGAGAGTATTAGGTCGGGCACTATTGAACACTTCTAGTGCTAAAATAGTGAAGTTAGGTCAGTAGGAACCTCGAGCGACTGTTAGATAGGGCATTAAATGTGCCATTATAGTGTCAACTCTCAACCTCTAGGCAGTAGTTAGTGTTGGACCGAGAGAGAGAGAAAGAGAGAGACACATACAGAGAGAGAGATAGAGAGAGAGAGAGAGAGAGAGAGAGAGAGAGAGAGAGAGAAAAAGAGAGAGAGAGAGAGAGAGAGAGAGAGAGAGAGTGTGTTAGATGGGACAATATAGCACTATTATAGTGCTAACGTCATGTCAGCACCGTTATTCCATGAATATTGAGGGTGCAAGTGTTACCGTTAGTACCTCAAGAGAGTCCTGGTCAATGTCTCCATCAGACGAAGATCTCTGTTCGTCCTCTACCCCTGCGACGGCTGCACACCGCATAGCACCACTGTACGTCACTACCATGTTGTCGCAAGTGTTTTGACAGCTGAGCAATTAACGCCCTTATTGACTTGATGTGACGTCACAGTGGTAACCAGAATAATCCTAGTAGTCTTATTGGACATTTTCTTATCGCAAAACAGTTTTTCTTTTCAATTTTCAGGTATGTCACAATCTATATAAAATCCACATTTAAAAAAAATGTTTTTTTGTAGATCCTACAATCCTAATAATTGCAATGCTACTTCGCCTTAGATGTGTTGATCCAATGTTTTTCAATTATTATTCTTCAGTTCCTTAATGTATACAACATTCGATTTCGTAATCCACAGTTTAATAGATCTCTTCGAGCGTAAAGATAATTCTATTATAACATGCATTAATACACACTTCCAACTTGTTATAAAAAGATTTTACTTTATTGTTAGATCCAAATTAGATTATATCGCATCAATATTCAATCGGAAACAGTCGAATAATACATTATACAATGGTTGTTTATGTTTCGACATAACTACAAGAATATTGCTCATCGGAGGAGTTTCCAATGGAATTATATATATCTAGCAGTTTTACGGATTTACAACTGCCAAGTCGACGCATTGTCTACGAAGAGAAAGTGAATAATATGTAAATGAAACATTAAAAACATTGTTATCAGAGAACGTAGCATCCTGAAGCGTGGATGATAAATATCTTCGAATGTAGCACTTGCAGTCATGCACAAACTAACTGTTCATCACACGTATACGTCATGCGAGTTTTAGAGTCGACGTGTTCTAACACACGACACTAAAACTTACATACTTCGTTTCAAGAACTTAACATTTATTACAGGATGTCGTATCATTTTTTATATTATTATAAATTGAATTTATTTTCTGAATTTTTCTATAAAGATGGTGGTTTCCGATTTAATATAATTTTCTGAATTCTTATCCACGATTTCCCGTTTTTAATACAGACTTCTTTCAAGTGCGTCATACACTGTTGTATTAAAGTCCGGTTTTACTAACTGATTGTTAGTGGATTAGGTGATAGTTATCGGATTAACTTGTTATCACTGTTGGTAACGCATGTTATTTCCGCACCTTGACTAATAGTTAGGGGATTTACACTTGATTAAAATTCGTAGAACAGTCTCTAAAAGTGAACAAAAATGTTCCTCAAAATATGTTCTTCACTGATTCAGCATTGATTTGTTCACTTCCATGAAATGTACTTTCCTTATAGTAAATCCTTATGATATCTTTCAATAAAAAAAGATTTTGTAACCGTAGATATAACGCGTTGAAAAAATTCTTGTCAATGAATTTTATAAAGTTATGAAAAAAAAGTACTTCATTTTAAAATCCGCATCAGAACTACAATATTCAATAATCTATAATTCCATTAAAATATATTTTCGAATATCTGACACTTTAAAACACTTTGCAATTAAAGAATGACAATCACACAGCACAGCAATTCAAGGGTGACCATATTGAACAATTTCACATCAGCCTCACATCCGTTATATCCATTGGTAAATTTTCAGTTTACACACTCTTCATAAAATCACAATAGAACACTTGAATTACATTCATTCTCACACCGCATAACAATTCCACTTTCACACAGATTTAAAAAAAAAACTTTACATCTCTCCCTCCCCTTTCGATAACCACTTTTATTTCCAACACATCGATAACCGTTCCCGTCTATTGTTCCCGAACAACAATTATTCACTCGATCTTATTAGCATAGATATCGGTTCGTATCTCGCTGAGAGTTTCGTCTACTGGTTGCAGACTTGCCGGAGTGGCGACTGAGGCTGCGGTAAGATGGGAGCCCGTGCCGCATGCGTCTTGCGGTATGGAGCAAGCGGTAGACACGCTACATGCTTCACGGCACTCGTCAACAACCACGGGTAAACAGAACTAGACGACATTAAGACTTGATGATGACAGTTCAAGAAGAGGAACACGGGGACAAGAAATAGTTCTAGTTTTAATGCATGGTGGAGGATTGTGAAAGACGGAAATATTTGTTTATTATTATTTTTTGTATGCCATTTTATATTTTTTAAAATATATATTTTGCTGGTTATGTCCGGATTTTGTTTTATAACATCGAAACTTGATACAAAATCTTTGTCCCCCAATAGACTATGGATGAAAGATAGTTCGTTTGAACAAGGTCGATCTTACCACCCCAAAAAATAACTAAAAGTTGGATAACTCATTTAACAAACCCGGATACATCTGGATGTCCGGATCACAAAAAACGGTTTTCACTTATAATGTGTTCCGGACCTTTTTGGAAACTGAAAGACTTGTATCTGTGGAAAAGTATGATCACAGACAGCGCAGTCTTGCTGTCAAAGTTCATTGTTTACAATTGAAAATAACTAAAATGGGGTGGTAAGATCGCCCTTGTGGTGTCCCGTACAAGCGATCCTACTTTTAACCATATCCCTAATTGGGGAACAATGATTTTGTATCAAGTTTTGATGTTGATGAAAATAAAATTATATTGATGAATTTATTCATATTTTTATATATTGAAATATCTATTTAGACCTCTTAAATATTGTAATTCAATAAATAGAGATGAAGTAATTAGTAAAAAGACAAGGAGAAAAAGAAGAAGATAGCGGTTTATATCATTTGGGTACATTGTTTGATGTCTCTCACTGAGACGGGTGGACCAGTGGCTAACACGCTGAACCGTCACTCAGGTGAGTGGGGATCGATTCCCGTCATGGTCTGTACCATCCTGACAGAGTTTTTTTTTTGCGGTTTCCTTCTTTTGATCAGCTGAATACTGCAGGGATGGCTGCTTAGCAACAGACCACGACCGTCTCCTTCCTCCATCAATCGCTACATACTATACAGAAGACACGCGTGCCATACCAGGAGAGAGTAGGTTTAAAGAAAAGTGTTTTTATCCAAATATACTTTTCATAGAATTATAGATTATCGAATATTGTCGTTCTAAATCGGATTTAAAAATGAAGTATTAATACGTTTTTACATAACTTGATATAATGCATAAACAAGTATTTTATTGGCTGTCTTTTTAGCGCGTTACCTACACGGTTACGGTATCATATTTCATAGGGAGATATCATTGGGGTACCATAGGAAACGTTCGGTGCATCAAGGCAAACAAACTATTGCCGAATTAGTGAATCAAATATTTCAAGAAACATTTTTGTTTACTCAACACAACAATAATATGTGAAGCACTTGAAAGAAGTCTATATTAAAAACGGGAAATCGTGGATTAGAATTTTGAACATTACATCAATACAATTTCAATATTATTCATCAAGTTTTGTGTTACTATTCATCAGCCGTTAAACTGGTCTATAAACAACAATAAAAATAGTCTCTTGTAATAGACAAGTAAGATAAGTAAAAGACTTCACTATAGAAAGAATACTTCTTTCAACTTTCAAGTACCAAGCGACTAAATATGAATTAACGAACTTCATCTGCGTCCTTCAACAATTGAACTAGTGGTTACGATGTTCTAGTACAATGACTGAGTATTTAATCAATCTGTGATCGATCATGCGAACAATTGGTATGTGATGTTTTTCACGTCATGTTTTTTTTGTTTCGATACGCTGATTGGTGTTTGAGTATTTCGCACGTGTTTCCCCGCTGCGTCATGAGATGAGAGATCATCGCAGTCATCTGGAGAAGCAGATGACCGACCAGGCAATGATGCCAATATAAAACAATATATCTAAACTAGAAGGTTATTTTTTCTATTTTTATTTTTAACGTCTTAAAGCTATAACGAGGCACTCGAATGATAACTAAGATCTATTGGTGTCGGTGAACGATGTGAGTGAAAGATAACATTTTCATTTTTATTTTGTGAGAAGGAAAATGCCACGAAAGAGTTGGGGCATATCTATTGAGCATACATAATTTTAGGTCTACAAATTATTTTTATTCAAATAGTAAATACTCATCTATTTGAAAATTGAAAAAAAAAAAATTGTGTACGTGCACATGAAATTTATAATTTATTATAGAACATTTTTGAGAATTTTCCGAAGTCTTTTTGTTAATCTTCAGACATTTTTACCTACAATTATTTTTACAATAAAACAGGTGAGAGTTTTCTCAAAAACTCTCCAGTTCTGCATGAAAACATGATTATAAATGCCATATACTAATTTGTAATAAAATAAATTTCAAGAAAAATACAGTTAGAGGTTATTTAATGTAGGTCCAAGTTGAGTGCTAGTTCCGTATATAATCAAGGTCTACAACACAGCCAAGCAAGCTAAAACTGTGTCCCAACAAGAAGCCACGGATAATACATCTTATAAACTTTTTAGTCGTTGAAAATGGTTCAAATTTGACCCAGAACTCAACAGATATAAATTATAGATGCATTAGACCATATGAGACCATCATCTAGAGTAGGCCTCTAATTGAAGTATTTTCATCGGTCCATAATTCAACAAATGTGCACTTTTACCCAACAACCGTGGAACGTTTAAAGAGTCCCCTACACCAGCCAATTCTCCTCATGTAACGGAGAGGTATTTCTGTCCAAGCAGTCAATTATGCTGATCTAACCGTATATTCGAGCCACGATGTATGTACCAACAGACTTTATCATAATATAAACAAGGTGTACCCACTCGCCTCTTCAAATTGAAGTATTTGCGGGGTCAGAATCTGAGTCCATGGTCCCACTATCACAATTCGCTTTTAAATCGAACTATATAAAACGAAAATGCTCAACAATGCTATATACACGGCTCAGTAGAATTATTATGTTAGAGCATAGACAAAAAAAGCTATTTAAAAAGCTTTTTTTATCTCTGGATATAGGTGGTATTTTGTTATTCACGAAAATTATAGATTTTGTAAGTTCAACAATGTCACCGGTATATCTACATCTAGTTCACAAGGGAATCCGCTAAATCGCGACAGGCAAATGGGACCGTTGTCTCTGATTTAACCACAAGTAACCACACATACCGGGAATGTTATAAGTATGGGAGTGGGTCTTCATTTATATAATGATAGAGTCCGTTGATATCACTACATCGTGTTCGAGTCATCTTCATTCCACAGTCGGCATTTCGTGTTCATCAGTATACGCCTCCAGGAAGTTTATTAAATGCATCGTAATTATATTTTTGGCTATTCCGTAATAATTATTAATTGTAAAGAAAGTTGGATGGAAGAGCGTTACGTTTCGAAGCGTTATGGTGTAACGAGTGTAAAAAAACTAGCTAGTTTCATCTCGCGTGAGGCATGAGTTGAGTTCGCAAATAAACTAGTTTTGTCAGTCGACAACCGCTAGCATGTTTGTTAGGTTACCATACCACTAAAAAATGTTGGGACAAAAACAAATTGGTTACTGAAATTGTGTTCGAAGAAGGAAGTTTGGGAGACATTGTTGCCCACTTATTACAACAACGTAATAATCACTTGATTATAAATTGAACGCGTCACTTGAAAGAAGCCAGCATATTAATCTTATCTGGGAAATTTTCACAGAACTAAAGAAGTTGAGGCCAAACAAATTAACATTGATGTTGTGATTGAAGAACACAATTTGGGGGACATTGTTGCCCACTTATTATAACAATGTGGTACATCAATTGGAAGAAGCCAATAGGGAGATAGCACGATTGTCAGGCTACATAGCAATTAGAAAAGTTGGGCGCAAACAAAATGATGTTGAAATTGTGATAGAAGAGAATGATTTGGGAGACACTATTGTCGATAATACAACAATGATGGACATCACTTGAAACGGCATTAATTGCCGACAATAAACGCTTTCTTTTGAAAACATGTTCAATCTTTCGAGTATCATACCGAGCGAAATATGCTTGTTCATCACATATGAACGAAATATGCTTGTCCATCACATTTGATTCTTCAATTAGGCTCATGTTATTGTCAAATAACTTATGTATAGGTGGCGTGGCCGAGTGGTCTAAGGCGCTGGTTTTAGGCACCAGTCCGAAAGGGCGTGGGTTCGAATCCCACCGCCATCATTTATTTTATTTCAACTGTGCACAACGAAAACGTCATTGCAATGCCCTAGTGTCAACTGTAATCACAGACAATCCTGTAATGTAAGAATAAAACAATCAATAGCCGACTATCAGAGGATCCACTAAACTAAACATTGTAACTATTGTCATTTAATTTTTTGCAATTATATATTAATATAAGAGCGTCGCGCCTCCCAGTATAGACTATTTATAGGCCCTATGTAAACGTATGCATCCAATCGTACTGAAATTATCGCAAGACGCAAATTTGAGTTGTACAAAATAATTATAGCCTTCTCGTGAAGATTCTATTTTTGATTCAATAATTTTTTTTATAAGACTGAAGGAATTATTACACACGGTAGGATGTTGGGAAATATTCGTAGGTAAACAGGACTATTCAAGACTGAAATAAGCTATGAAATATTTTTTCCTCGATGTCCATTCCATTGTTTGAATTATTAATCGGTTGTTATCGTCACTATATTGCCCTGGGCCTAGTGTCAACTGCAGTGTCTGAATGAAACAATAGCAGTCTATCAGAGGATTCACTGAAGTTAACTTTGTAACGATATTGTTATTTTATCTTGTTGTAATTATAATATATAAATATGAGAGCGTCTCGCCTCCCAATATAGGCCATTTGTATGTAAAAGTCTGCATCCAATCGTACTGAAATTATCGCAAATTTGAGTTTTACAAAATAATTATAGTCTTCTGGTAAAGATTCTATTTTTATTCAATAATTTTCCTAAGACTAAAGGAGTGATCGATCACACATTCTCTTGGTCAAATGGGACCAAGAGAAGCTAGGAAGGACGTTGGGAAATAATCATTCGTAAACAGGACTATTGAAGACTGGAATAAGCTATATGCATTCTTTCCCTCGATAGTTAATTTCATTGTTTGAATTATTAATCGGTTGTTAGGGTTGTTAATGCCTAATGAGGGCATTTACCATCTGTATTTATTATTATCTGTTATTTATTGTATTCAATTTACAAATTGCACATATTGAATGAAAACAAAATGAATTATACAAAATCTCGAAGTAAAAACTTCAGTAACTGGACGTATGCCAGTATCCTACTGTATTTTGGAAAGGCTAGATATCACAACGAAGAAGATCCTATCGAACGAATAGAGAATTAGTATTCTTGGAATCGACGAGTTCAGTTTGTGTTTTGTATAACTGAAGTTATGCATGTAATAATAATATGCAGGCGGAAAGGACACTGACTTCCATCTGATTGGTATTCATCTTGGGAGTCGACTCAACAACCCCTCAAGGTCTTGTGAAGACAGAGGTCACGTGGTCGCTGAGCAGAACAAGGACTAACATGCGTGGCTGGCGTCACAAGGTTTACCGACGTAACACTTGCATTGTATTGGTTGACGTCGGTGAACTCTATTGTCACAACAAGAGGACGTTGTTGTTGTTGTTGGGCGCACCCTAAATTAACCGTAATCAACCCAATCTAACGAAATTATTCAACCAAACCTATCCAAACTAACCTAACCTAAACTAAGTACTAACCCAACAGATCAAACAACCTAGTACGGTACCTACACTAATTTAATCTAAATTTAAACTGATATAAAACCCCGTCCTACGAATAGCCACCTCCAATGATAAAGGCAAATTGTTCGAATCTCGATTGAGCATTATATCCGTGACTGGTTATCACAAGGTTAGACGTCGTATACAGATTTACATTGTGTTTTAATATGGACGTCAGTGAACTAGAGGCTAGAAATGGATTTGTACAGTTATGCTTGTGACAATAGCCAATTGCTCTCGTCTCGTCAGATCAGTGACCAATGAAACGGAAGGTTACCGGAAGTGAGAGGCCGTGAGTTCGAACCTCGACTTGTGTATAACTCGTTGTCAACAGTATTGTACGATAATATACGGGTTATAACCATATCATACGTAGTTCCTTTCCTGCCCAGTTCAACTGTAGGCCTATACATTGTCAATAAACAAATGTCAATGTCATCACTTTGGTTGATTACAGTTGTTAGTTGTTACTATACTTGCATGAAGTTTCCGGGTTGCATGGTCAGTTTTCACAGTCAACTCTATTGGGAAGTGCAACAAATATATATATATATATATATATATATATATATATATATATATATATATATATATATATATATATATATATATATATATATATATATATATATATAGTGAATCATGAAGTTTGGGTCATCGTAAGCTCGGTGATCATGGTGACCGTCAGAAAACAGCCAATACCCATCTTTCTGCAGAATCCTCTAAACTAAGGTTTTTAACTATGCTATAGATCCTTGGAGTACCCCCCCCCCCCTCCCCCCAGGTGACGATAATGCACTGACCTGCTCCAGCCATGTGAGCCACACGTCCCGTTCCCATGCCTGACCGAATCCCAGGAAGATGTGCCTCCCGTCTCCTCCCACGGGATCTACCCGGACCACGAGTCGACCGGCACGCGCTGCTCGCTCGGACACTTGTCCACCCGACAGATCGATCACCTCGGGGTCTGAACCGGGCACTCCTGAAACAAAACGGCATTGTTGTATTTCATTTTCTATCTATTTATCATTCATTTTTT
Source organism: Brachyptera putata (assembly GCA_907164805.1). NCBI lineage: Eukaryota > Metazoa > Arthropoda > Insecta > Plecoptera > Taeniopterygidae > Brachyptera > Brachyptera putata. Next base: position 21,789,603 of record OU015465.1, read on the forward strand.
AAATATTAAATATTTTATTTATTTCATTTCAATTTTACTGATATCGATATTGACTATAATTTATACATATCAGATACACAAGAATATAATATAGAATATAATTAAATAATTATATACACTTGCGGTCAAATCAATGGGTTGGTCCACCAAAAAATTAAAATACATCCTGAAGAAAATTACGGACATTTTGTGAGCACTAAAACTAGAAAACAATGTGCATACACACACTCCACGCTGGTCAATGGAAAAATAAGCGGTTAAATATGAGTAGAAAAGATTTTTCAGTGAATATAAAAGGTCACAGGTTAATTCGTTTAATTCGTTTATTGCCTAATTCGCTAATTTACACTTCGCATTATTGGCTCTAAGTAAACTTGTGAGCATCAAGATCGATTTGCCAACTTTCCTCTCCCCTTCTTCCTAGCAGGACCTACCAGGATATATGAAGAGTTTGTCGTGGACGATCGCAACAGGACGGCGTTTCCACTGCGGGAAGACGAGTCCTTTAAGGACCTGCACGGCACCGCTGCGAGCAAGTCCCGCTAGGTGGGGCAGCGGTACGGCCGGGCCGACGTGGAAGGTGATCAAGTACCGCAGTTCGCCGTCGATGCCGAGGCGAGCGCGACGAGACGAGTCCGAGTAGCCGAGGCAGCTGAGGAAGTCGTCTTGCAAGGCGAGGGGCGTGTCGTCGGGAGACAGTCGACTGCTGAGACCACCCCCGTACTGGACAGATCAAACATGACCAAAATAGAGTTGATATATGTACTGTTTTTTACAAATATCAAATTTTGTGTGAAGAATCTAACTGGAGGATAAAATGTATGTCCCAGTTAAAACCTATAGGTACACTGTATTTTGACATTTGCCTGGAAGCGGAAGATAAATTATTGCATTTTCCTTTTTTCATTTCATTTTATTTGGGGGTTGAACTACGCACTGTAATGAAAACTAAGATATACTGGCATCGGATAAATGATTAATGAGATGATGGGATGATGAGTTGAGGTTTCTTATGTAGGGCAGGATAGTGGGAAGGACAAGGTCGTAGACTATATTGTAGGAAACTAAGCGGCATTATTGCCTGGACTTCAAAGGGAAACCACGGAAAACTCATGTATAAAGACGGTCGATGGTGGGGGTAGAACGAGGTTCGATATGCCCCTCATCTCCCGGCTCACAAGAAGCTATAGTCGCGAGCGCGTTAGGTTACGTGTACTACATCTTCCTTTTGAACTTTATAGACATAAATCCTGGGTAAAAAGAATGTGAAATATATTGATACTGTATAACAACATAGTACACGCAGTGGCAAGAGTATGAAGGGAGTAATACGGATGGATCAGTAACTATAGCGCACTGAATCGTCATTCAGGGGACCGGGGGTAGATTCCCTCATGGTCTACCATTATGACTAAGGTGCATCGTGGATGTCCTCAGTCGTTAAAGTAAATACCGAGATGGTTCTTTAAAAAACAAGCAAAAACCCCTTCATTTCTACTGCCTAAAATGCCAAATAAAATATCATCTTCACAACTTCCCATCATCTCCTCTATCATTCACCGTCGACCGTCGTATATACATCTTAAAATTAAAATAGCACGATATAAATAAAAATAAAGAATGAAAAGGAAACGAACGATTGTAAAACTCTCTCGGGGATAGAGACGAACGGGAAAGAAAGGATTTTAAATATTATTTTAATACCTAGATATTAGTAGGGCCTACAGCGGTACAAATGTGTGTGGCCGATAAATGTTCAATTTCTATAATTATATATTGTAAACTAAAAGTATACAATTGTAGTACATGTAAAATTAAGACCAGCCAGGTACTGGTTCGAGCCTCGTACATAAGACACGGAATTGTTCACATAATGGCCACGAATATGTTTCAATAATATCTATCTTCAAATAACCTATAGGCCTACGTGGTTTTTCATGAAATATTTAAGAAACTATAGTCTGATTTCCAGTTTATATAGTATTTACATATTGTATCTAATATAAATACATCAACTGAATGAATGAAAGCAAATACTCAGTGAAGTTATACTGTTAATGAATTGACTGCATCCTGACTCTTTCATTCATCCATCGGATTCATTCATTTCAAGTATGTAGGCCTATTCACTCTCCATGAAATTATTGCTTCCATCGTCGAGTGTATTATAATAATAACTCGAGTTAAAGTTAATAATACGTTTCACCTGATTCACACGCGATCAACCAGCCGTGAAATAAAACAGGGGAAGAAGATTTAAAAAGTCGAGTCACAGACGAGAATAGCTCACTTCCTGTGGGGAATGAAAGATGGAACGTAACAAGATTACAAAGTCATGGATGGTTTCGTTATTTCAACCTGACCAATATTCTATCCAGCATTCTGCCTTTTATAAGAAAAAAGGAGCATGCGTTGTAAGATGAGTGACCTATTTATACGAAATTGTTGATCAATGATCATTTCCATGGGTTTAATTGATATCCAAAAAATACGCTTTCGATTTTCTCTTCAAAACGTCTGATCCAAATGTATGTTAACTGTGTAATAATGTAGGCCTATATAATTAAATTCAGTAAAAATGTCAAATTGTTCGAAGAATATTTTTGCATTTTTCTCTCCTTAGCATGTCTGAATTTATACTTATATTAATGAGAAGCGAACCATAGCGAATCATAGACTAAAAAGATACAAAGACAGTTCACCCAACGTTAAATTAAGATTCACCACACTCCTTTACCTCTACCCTCCCTACACCCTGTAGTACCGTCGTTCACCGCTAAGAGTGATGAAAATCGTTCGGCGATTGTGCAATTCAGTCGACGGTAAGATGGATGCTTGCCTGGTTATTTGCCAAGTCTTCAACTTGACTGCTAGCAGCGCTCTACGAATGAGACCGCCTATCGACGTAACTTTAGGTGATGATAAAAGATTTTTCATTCTCGCCACGGGACGTCTTGAATATCTCGATCTTTAATTAGTGGTGTGTTATATTGGAAGACGGCCGATCGGAGCTAGTTCTCGTGGACACCAATGTGGTAATGCCACGTGGTGACTTCCAGTAGTTACGCGTGCAGTTAGTGCGTGTGCGTGTGCGTGAGTCCTAGTAACGAACGTTGACACACTGACCACCCTGCACTATCACATCTTTGACCGGACGTGGCTGACGATTGGATAGATCACTAATCTGACATGACACAAATCTACTGCAGGAAAGCATTAGGCTTTAACAAAACAATTAACTAGAATGATCAATAGGAAATAAGTTGATCAGTACGTCACTTTAACTGTAGGATATTTAGGGCAATTGTAGAGTAGGAAAACGCCATAAATGTCATTGTGAGATCTTAGAAGCGTGGGTGATTGGATAATGATGATTATTGTTTGTTTAACGACCCAATTAACAGCTAGGCTATCCGGGGTTACCACGAATCAGGTGATAATGAAACTACGAAGTGATGATAAGCGAAAGGACGTTTACAAATAGGGTTACAAAAAATTCCTTTTACTCAACCCACATATAGGCCTATGAATAATTGTTCATTATTCATTATTCGCATACCACAATATTTATAGTTTATTTTGAGTTACATTTAATTGATAACCCTTTGATGGGAGAGCCGGGGCTAGGTCACCTTTTTTTATGGTGTCCCCTCTGAAAGATCTTACCTTGAAAACGTTAGGCTTAATTAGCGAATAATAACTTTGTAGCGATGAATAGAAAAAAGGTTGACTTGAATAGTTTTCGATATATTCTCACATTTTCATATTCTAGTTATATTCTAGTTCTAGTCACTACCACACTATAACAACATTTTCCTCGTGCACAGTTGAAATAAAAAGGAATGATGGCGGTGGGATTCGAACCCACGCCCTTTCGGACTGGTGCCTAAAACCAGCGCCTTAGACCACTCGGCCACGCCACCTATATACATAGGCGCAACTGTTATTTGATAATTACATGAGCCTAATTGAAGAATCCATTTCAACAACTGAGAAACAAGTTTTGCTCACATGATTTATTTTGTTAGTGTTATCAAATACTATAGCACTCACGTAATCAATAGTAGTAACAGTAATCAATATCAAATACTGGCAAGAGAAATTAAAACAAAAAAAATGAAATAAAGAGCTTCTCGGCGTCAGGGACCCGATTGACCTGTCTATCCTATTGATCAACAGTAACGGTCGGGTGGCTTTTTGCATGCAAGTCTTGGTGATCGAGATGAGCGAGAGAGAAAGAGAAGGAACTCCTGATTGCAGTGTACCGCAAGTGTAAGTGTTCGACGAACCTACTTACACTTAACGCCATGGAAATGGGACGTTTTTTTGAATGCAAAAGATTTTAGAAAATAAAAGTTCCAAACTATATACTGACGTTACTAATATTTTTTGCTTGATACGTTATTTCTTATTTTAGAATTGAAGTCTGGGAATTTGATATTACTAAACAATTACTGAACAATAATAGTACGTTATGAGTTACATTTGATTAATTGATGATTCTTTAGGGAGAGGGAAGTATAAGAACGTGTTTTCGTGGTGAAAGATCTTAATTTGTAAACCTTGGCCTTAATTGACCAACAATGATTTTGTGAAAAAAAAATGTTTCAAGTACCTACCTAAATCGTTTTCGTTATATTTTCACATAATAGTGATTATAGTTGATCTTACTACGTAGACACCATAATGACGTTTTCCACGTGTATACAGTTGAAATAAAATGAATGATGGCGGTGGGATTCGAACCCACGCCCTTTCGGACTGGTGCCTAAAACCAGCGCCTTAGACCACTCGGCCACGCCACCTAGATGTAAGCCTAAATGTTATTTGACAACAACATGTGAAAACCCATTTCATCAATGAGAAACATATTTCGTTCATGTTTTGTTTTGTTCGTGTTATCAAATACTATAGAAATCTAACAATTGACCCGCCCTCGGTAGCTCAGTCTGCTGAGGCACCGCCTATGAAACTGAAATCACCGTTGGACGTGGGTTCGAGTCCCGCATAAAGCATGGGTTTTTGTGAAAGTCCTTTCACTCTTATCATCACTTCATAGTGCTCATCACCTGCTCATTTGTACTCCCATATAACCTAGCTGTAGGTGGGTTCGTTAAGCAGACAATAATTACCTCAAGCGATAGTAATCAATATTAAATACTATAGTCATCTTCCATGTTACAGTGATCTAGAAAAAGCCTCTCCATGGACACGACACTTATTATCAACCAAACTTGATGATTCACTAATCTAATATGCAGCTCATATGTATTGCACTTCCCTGCATCAAACAGAGATCATGCACCACTTTCACCCTAAAAGGCATGAACGATTGAATCTACGTCTTCTGATAAATACTATAAATTCATCCAATAAAACAGATTCAAAGTGTGTTTCTTTACCTGTATCCATATAGTAATATCATCACCAAGCACCAGATCTCGACAAATGTCAGTGACAGTTGTCGCTAGCGTCAAGTAGACGAGAGTACCTCGACTGGAAGGCTCTTCATCGCCCGTAAACACTCGCACCCACCCACAATCTTGACCCAAAGTCACTGCTGATTGACCTTTGACACGGGGCACCAGTCCTTCATCGCTGACCTTACTTAACTTGACTGTCGTTGGTGGAATAATATACACATTTTGTTTGTTGTCTTTGAGTTTCTGATACTCCAAGTTTGATGTCAGACCTCTAGTTGAGGCAAGACGTTTTGAATGTCGTCTTGGCAGACGGAAACTTCCATCCTTCTCGTCACTTACGAGTGTTTTTTTAGTATTACTGATGATGTTCGTACTTAAACTAGGTTTTCCATCGATCAAATTCACTCTCACCATTATTATAAAATTAACTATCCATTCTATTCAAGTAAAACAACGCGTTTTCATCTCGTTTATCATTCCCGAAATACCTTTCAATTTTGTACTGACAGTTCTTTTTTAAAATGCACTCAAATCATAAAATTACCGCCTAGAAGAATTACGATCAACTTTCCGCCGGGTTGATTACTAACTGTCAAAAACTATTGTCTATCACTTGAAACGTACTTGGAATTAGTGAAATTGGAAAACACGCGTCACTGAAATGAGAGAAAATATTCATCTACACATCGCTATTACGAACAGTTTCGTATAAAATAATATATCACACAATTTCACCAGTTATTGATTTAATAAACTGATCTTAAAACTGCATTTGAGTCGGGAATAGAGAGATAATCTTGGTTATGTTGACAACGCGCCTCGTCTAGACGATCGGGACAGGTGAACTATTGATGACACAAACAAACACATGCGTCGTTTACACAATACACCGACTACGGTAGCTCAGTCGATCATCGAAATGCACAACAGAGGAAGGTGGGCTGATAGAGGGGGAGTCGGCCGGATGTATACACACTAACCGAACACGGCGAGGGGAAGTGGAGGAAGGGTCAAGGGGAGACAATGAAATAATTAACAGAGAGAGAAAAAGAGAGAGAGAGAGAGAGACCAGTCGAAAGTAGGTTCCTTTATCTTTGATGCAGCGATATGGTTTGCACCAGATCTGGTAAAGCGATATTGTCTAATTGTTTTACTATCTGCTGTGGAAGAGTACTCGATTAAATTGGTTGTTTATGCTACTGGTTTCCCACAGTTATTTATTTAGTCTTAATTGAAACACGAATAAAATGACAGCCTCTATTCATCGGAGTCGGACCATTGGTCTCGGGCACTACATGCGGACGTTGATAAATAATACCCAAATAAAACATAAACAAATAAAACAATAGACCTACCTACTACTGCGCGCGCAGCTTAGTTTTCGTCAGTACCCATTGAAGGAACTCATATAAACTACCATTGAAACTCTTTATTACTTTATTATAATGTTGCTATTCTACATACAAAACACATTGACATTTGAAGACAGTAAATTAGATAAATACAAGATCATACATTGTCTTTCGCGTGCTATACTCTGGACTGCTTCTATAACAGTTCCTCATTCAGTCTCCTATTTCCAACAGTTACAATAATTATAGGGTAGCTTAGTGTTGACAACCTTCTGCTAATACGTAACGTCGTGGTGACGTAGACAGGAATCTTAAAAACAGTGCTTTTATTAGATTTCCTCGTTTGCTGTGATTTGGGACTCAAAGCTTAGAATTTCGACTTCTTCAACTTTTTTTCAGGGACACTGTGAGCTAGTTTTTCAAAATTCAGAGATTTATTTTCATTAGATTCGTAGTGTAATATTTTATCAATTAAATGCTGCGAGAAACATCAAATTAACGAAAGTGACTCCGATCATATAATTTTTTCATTCAGAACTTTTCAAGTCTACTTCTCAAATTTTAGTGCGATCTACTTTCGTACGATTACCTTGAAATGCAGTAATTGCAATTTTTTTTTTAATTCTCGGTATCCTAATCTCTGGAACTATTGAAGACAATCCCTTCAAATTTTCACCACTTGTAGATATGCCATACTTGTGTAGAGATTTTTTTGTATTCTTGTAAAATAACATTGAGAGTAAAATTTGTTGTGTGCCTAAAAATGTTGTATTTTTTAAATATTGTTTGAAAAAGTAACACTGTTTGTGTACAAAGGTCTTCTGTAACTACTGTGAACATTTTGTGCGTGTAACTTCTAAAGTTTGTGAGAAACAGGTAGAAAATTGATATACATTTAACTTTATCGGTAGGGCTTACAATAAGTATATATAGGCCTATGGCTTCTAGCAGGGGGTTATAAGGTACGATAACTATCTCGAACGTTCGATATTGGAACTGATTTTTATTTTTTTAAATCGCGTTTCATATGTCACATTTCACTATGTAGCAAGATATTGTCGACACTGAGCTACCCAAATAATAGCATACATCAATGGAACATCCTATCGATAACCCATCACATATCGATCATACACATCTCACATCAATAATCAACATAGATTATATGTCGATTGAAATCGTTCATATGTCATATGGCATTCACTGTTCACACAATCTTATTTCGATTAATATCGATCACACATATCAATTCGATTAATATCGAACACACAACCGCAGATCGATTATTATCGATGATACATCACAGCACGAGTCTTGGTCGTTACAGAAATAATGGTGGTAATGTGGAATCTTCTCGCTGTTGAAAGTGTTGTAGTTGTTTCTGTCAAGTGATGTCACGCACTCTTACAATTTGGGGACAACAATGTCCCCAAATTGTGTTCTTCAATCACAACTTTAATATTGGTCGCCAATTTTCTATTTACTATGGCAACTTTGGTAAATATGGCCCTATTCGCCATAGCAAAAATAACAACAGAATGCACTTCTCAACAAAGCTGCCAGCAATGGGAAGTTTGTAATAAATATGATTGTTTTTGTAATTTTCACGCGGTTTTTTCCTTTACTTTCCATGTGTTTCGGTTTTCCACTACCAGGGTACCTGCAACTTTTATGCAGACATAACGTTATACTTAAACTTTGGATTAAAACAAAAATTAACAATGGTAATTGTTGGGAATGTCACTCCATAAATCCACCATCGTTGCTTCCAGTTTGTACCAACAGAATGCGTAATTTTGAGTGTTCGGTGGCTATTTTGTCATGACAGTTTATACCGACATAAAGTTATGCTCTTTAAACTTTGAAATAACAATATTGACGATGGTAAAATGTTGGGAATATCACTTCATAAATCCATCATTGTTGCTTCCAGTTTGTACCACTAGAAAGCGTATTTTTGAGTGTTCAGTTGACGATTTTGTCATGACAGTTACAGGTGGCCTTGCACGATTGGTGTCGATCACGGCCCTCTGTGGTGTGCGTGTGACAGAGCCAGTTGTTCCAGGTGCTGTTCAGCTCCCGACAATTGGCCCAGAGGTCGGCAGAGTGACAGGAGTTGGTACAGAGTTTGTGGAGGCGACAGTGATCGACGCATTTAGAGCACGGCTTGCCTTTCTTGTAGGGTCGACCGAGACGCTCGGCAAAGTTACCTCTGAAACATGAGAGGCACAACTGAGATGAGTGGACCGAAGTGGCTAGTACGATGAACCGTCATTCAGGAGGCTGGGGTTCGATTCTCGCATGAGTCGACCATCCTGACACGCGATTTTCGGGTTCCTCTCTGTCGTCTCTGTCTGTGGTTCTTTAATAACAGCATTACCTTAATAATAAAGTATTAAAAGAACTGAATGAATAAAAAAAATCAAAACAAAAATAATTACCAATGTTATATAATAAATACAAGAACAAAGCAGAAAGACTTGACTCAATGCAAATATTGGAATTGATTCACTATCCTTGAAATTATTACCTTAGGATTTATTGTTCGTTAAATTAGTTATTTTATTATTAGTTATTCTTTGGAGTGACGAGATCACCCTTCTGTGGTGCCTCATCCTAATGATCTTACCTTTCATCCTTGGCTTTAATTAATTGGCGGACAATAATTTTGTATCTAGTTTCTAAAAGATATATGCTTCAAGTAATTGTTTTTCATCGGTGATGGTAACTTGCACTTACATGGGACAGTAGTTACAGATGTACGTGTAGTAGGGCTTCCCTCTGGACCCTCCATGCTCGCACTTGTTGAATCCACAGCCGACCTTATGTGTTGCCGCCCACACCAGCTGGGTGTAATGACCCACGGCAAACAGGTCGTTCCTGGAGGACCCGTACGTGAAGTTGTGCTTCTCTAGGAACCAGGTCTTCACCGCAAAAAACCTGGACACAGGTTAAAACAATAGTCTTTAGGTACAAATTAAGAGAAGAAGAATAATATATACCCTATAATAATATGTATTTATTTGTGTACGTTGCTCCGTATTTGTGTTTATTTATAAAATCTTACTGTACGCCTATAGAGGTTTTGTGTAATGCTTGCTGAACGAATGTTGAAATGTGATCTGTATTCAATAGGTTTTTATTTTGATTGCATTTCAGATTGAAAAGAACGATGGAATGATGGAGTGTTTATCGGATAAATTTTATCTGTAAGCATTTCCCGGAGTATTTGAATACTTGTAAACTAGTCAAAAAATTCCGTAGCGCCTTCGTGATACTACCATCAGTCAACAATGACACGTTCAAGCTAAGTACATTTTTTTCTTTTATTTCATCCAATCAACTTGACAGTGGATGTGAATAAATTTAAAGAACCAGTTTTTCAAGATCATGTATTTTTCAAAATACACACATAGCTATATTGCAGATTATAATCAAATAATCAATATAATATCTTACAAATAAGTGATAAAATACTATTGGCCTTCTGCCTGAGACAGTTTATACTATACGTTGAATAGGGTGGCTAACTGTAGGTATATGCGTAGATTCGTGATCTCATCAGATATATAATAATCAATCTGTTAATAAATTAATAAAAATTGTAGACTGCTATTAAATAGAATTACTCCTACTCATCCATGTATACACTATACTCATGGATATGACCTGGATCTATGTGACTTGAGATACAGCCGTGTGTTGCGGGATTGCGGGCGACAAGGCGTAACGCACATTGTTTGCTTACCAGGGAACTTTCTGTGTTGAGATGAAAATGTTCTGGCCGCAGGAGCCGAAGTTGTCGATCCAGCGCCCGTTCACGTCGTCGTGGGTCAAGAACAAACACTTGTCAGCCCACTTCTGCGCAGATCGCGCTGCGCCTTTATGCCAGGTCTAAACAAGCAAACAATACAAGAAGTGAATTATGTAAAATAATTATAATACTTAGAGCCCATATTACCAATAATAAAAATGTGTTAATTAAGCTAATTAATCAATTGCAGTACAAAAATAACATTGGTAACCAACGGTAATAACAAGCTAATCCACTAATTATAGCTTAATCAACAAATTTATTATTCGTTATACCGGGCCTTAGAGCCGGTTGTACCAAGCGATGATGAGTGAATTGAGCAAAAATTAGCAAATTAACTTGTTATTACCCTTGGATACATATGCTATTTGTGGACTTTAGGTGATGATTAACTGATTCATATTTAATCATCAGTTGGTACAATCAGCTCTTATTGAAACAGACTTGCGAATACATTTAGCCAACAGTTAACAAGTACGGTGACTGTATGAGTAGTAATCCAATTCCTGAGGGGTATATTGTAACTCATGAGGGAAGGGTCTAATATGTAATTCCTGATGTGTCTGATGTAATTCTTCTGAGGTTTCATGGGTAGTGACCCAAGGTGACGAGACCAGAATGACTCCTGAAGATGGCGTACAGTTTTACGCCGAAACGTCGAGAAACCAGCTTCTTTTCGGAACCACCCACTGTCATCAAAGAGGGGCAAATTTCCTCAATACCAGTATGACCACAAATATGCATATACATACATATATATATATATATATATATATATATATATATATATATATATATATATATATATATATATACACACACACATATATATATATATATATATATATATATATATATATATATATATATATATATATATAATTTTCTCATGAAACACAAATACATTGAGGTTAAAACCATTATGGTCCAGTTTGAAAATTCCTCGCATTAACGAGCAACAGCTGAATCGAAGAGCGAGAGAGAGAGAGAGAATCTGATAAATCTGCTAAGTGATCGAATGATCGACAAGTGCAGCGAATAAAGTCCATTAACTTCCAGACGTCCAGAAGCGTGAGGTGCACTTAGCACTTAAGTGCAACAACCCGTCCAAGTGCATGGCATGTGGACGAGACTCGCTGGAGTCGCAGACAATCACTGCGACGTCACGGCTTTGCATACAGTATTTGATTGAACTGGGACTAGGAAAACGCAGAATGTGCGTTGTGAGATGAGCGTAGAAGTGTGGAAGTCTGAGATTAAAAATATTTTGTCAGTTCAATCTAAATCTATAGACCTTGGATTACTTCAAACGTTCAAAAACCTTACCTGCAACTTGCTGATATTTATAGTGCAACCTGTCGCATATACACTTTGCATTACAATCATGTTGATCCTGATATTCGGTGAAATGTACACTTTTATTGCGTTTTCTTCGTTATATCTCATCCGATTGTTGTACAAATTATTGAAAATGTGTATGATAGTTATTTTCATATTCTGTATGAATTCGAAAGCTTTTGAAAAAATTTCGTTTTTCAAGTATTTCCCCCCTGGGTTATTCTTATGAGGATTTTCCTAACTTTCAAATTTGTTTTCGAAAAAACTGCTCAACCAATTTTTCTGAAAAACAATCCAAACATATTCTGGTGTGACACCATCAATATTCAAAAAAGGTTTGGAGTCGATTGGTCTATTTATCTGATCTGTATGCCGCGTACAAAATAATAATAAAAAAGAAGCAAACACCATTTTTTTTTCAGTATGTGAAATGGGAGTCTTTAGTGTGCAAGAGGCTAGTATAACTAAATGGCTGTTTCCGCATTCTCTGCACGTGTGCACTTATGTTCGACTTACCCCCGAAATGGTCGAATACTATTTTTAACCACAAGCAAAAACCATTTTTTTTTCAGTATGTGAAATGGGAGTCTTTAGTGTGCAAGAGGCTAGTATAACTAAATGGCTGTTTCCGCATTCTCTGCACGTGTGCACTTATGTTCGACTTAGACCCGAAATGGTCGAACACTATTTTTAACCACAAGTTCATAACCAACAGAAACTTCCTATGCAGAAGGTCAATCCTATCAAGACACAATTTAGGCTGTGTAATGAAATAAGTCTTGATATTGAATTAATTTTTATATTTAATACTTCGAAAGCCAAGCATCATAAACTTAAATTAGTCCATGGGAGTCGATTTAGCGGAGTATCAGTTTTTTAGTGATAACTTTTGAGATTTGAATTCTTTCTGGCGGTCGGAAGTGGTACAACTTGAACCAAAAGTAAAAGTCCTTTTTCTACCTGACTGAACCAGTAAATCTTGTGATGAAGCAGTGATGCATACAATAACCCATGGCATCATAGACCGGTCATATATACCTCACAATATCATGGACACCCTATGACCCAGTCCCAAAGACCTCCATGGACAGGTCATAGACACGGACTGGTAATACATGGACATGGACTTATTTCTATAGACCTCGAGCCACTATAACTTAAATGACCATGGACTCATGCAGACGACTTAGACTAAATGGCATTACATCATAGACGGCTGGCAACTTAAACTCACAAGAAGTTAAACCGGCATATAGCATCCAATTGAGCCAACCTGTCATAAACGGCTCACTTAGTTCACAATAACGGTACATCAAGAGTCATAAACGCTTCACTGCAGCTCTGCCGGTATACACCCACAATGGACCATGGCAGTAGACAGAATAACATGGGGACATGTTAACATTATTAGACTGGCCTTATTAGACTAAATGACCATTGCCTTCATGATTGACGGCAATTATAACCATGCACATGGACCATGGACCCATCATAGACCCGGCCCACTATAGACCTCACAATGGACCATGGACCCTATCATAAACCCGGCCCACTATAGACCTCACAATGGACCATGGACCCCATCATAGACCCGGCCCACTATAGACCTCACAATGGACCATGGACCCCATCATAGACACGGCCCACTATAGACCTCACAATGGATCATGGACCCCATCATAGACCCGGCCCACTATAGACCTCACAATGGACCATGGACCCCATCATAGACCCGGCCCACTATAGACCTCACAATAGACCATGGACCCCATCATAGACCCGGCTCACTATAGACCTCACAATGGATCATGGACCCCACCACGGACCATGAACCATGGCACCCCACGGGCACTCACCATGCTGAGCATGTCGGCTGCTGGGGGAGTCACGTGAGTGCGGAAGAAGTTGTGGTACATGACGATCTTCCTCTGGACTCGCCGGTTGAACGGCAACAGAGCTCGTGGAGGGATTTTGTCGCCAAACACTCGCGGACCTGCAATTAAATAACACATCTTACGTCAGAGGGTAGACCGTCGTTCAGGAGGTCGGAGTTCGATTCCCGCCATGGGTGATCATGCTCAATTGCGCATCCTCCCCCCCCCCCCCATGAAACCTAACCAGAGTGAAACTAGACAGTCGGTCATCTTGTACCTGAAGCCAACCTGCAGCTATACGCTAGCCGTATACCAATCAATGAGCGGATATTTCTTTTCAAGCTAATTCAGTTGAAACAGGGAATAAAGCCGATATTATTTACTGGAGCCAGAAATAATTACTAAAATACTAGAAACAATCAGCAAAATTATATACGCCCCATTACAGATTTTACTGTAGAATTTCTACGATAATCTGACATCTGACTGACTTGCGCGCTGATTTTCATGCCCAAAGCCAAAAATAATATCTTTGACCAAAGCTCATCACTACTGTTGTGTCCGTAGACAAGAAGAGATCGCAGTGGTCATCTCGGGCCACACGTTAACCCCATGCCCCATAGACAACTGGCAAACATATCAGGCCTAGTACCCTCATCTTTTAGCTTCAGGCTTCTCTCACTGCATACGCTAAACGCTATTCATGTGTAGAGATCAGATGGTCTGTACTCACGTCGATCTGTCTTCCATGTGTCGTAGACGTGCAACAGCGTGAAGAACACGATGCACCAGAGGACGTTGTTGACTCGATAACGCATGTTGTCGTCAGCCTCGAATCCTTCAGCCTGGAACAAATAGACATAATTATTACCTCAATAACAAATGTTATTCTTATGGAGATTTTCAAAGATTGATTCGCAAAGGTGGTTCAACTAATCGCACCTCAGAACTGTATGGTATCGATTTAGATAATTTATGTTGCAGATTTTAGTTGGCATTATGTGCATGTCAAGTTTCATTAGATATCGTGCTATATTCAACCTATGGAGTGCGAACAAAAAAATAAATGTAGAAAAATAAATCGTTCTTTCAAACACGTCGGTGAAATTGAGTCCGCTTATCTCATGCAACCGGCACAAGATTAACGTTTGAAGAATACCATATTACCTTTTTTGATAGGGAATTACTTTACACAAATTCTTCAGAATTATAATGTTATATTAAAATATTTTTGGCCTACCTAAAATTGTAAATGTAGTAGAAGCGTTTCTGTCACTTTATGCCTATCCTTCTCAACATGGACGATTGGGAACTACGCTTTGAACTTCTTAAAAAGTTGCATGTGTATAAATGCGATAATAATACGTCTAAAAGTTCTTAAAAGTTGTTACTATCATTAATAATAAAAAAAATGTATTCCATTGTGAGCTAATGTCTGAATAGCAATCACGTGTTTTTGTTTCCTTCGTTTTGATTGGCTACACCACCAGACTGCGTCCAATGACAGATTGCTTGTAAAATGACGACATTACGGAAGATCTCTAGGAATGATTACGATAGCAAGGAGAAAACGATGACACGCCTAGATTTAGTTTATTACTTCGCTTTTATACGATCATATTTCACTCATTGTTGGTTCGATACTCAATCACTGCAAATATCGATCTTTTATATTTTTACCCAGACGTGAGATTAAGGTTCCGATTGATCGTCTCCCCTATTCTACACCACAAGCGCGCGGGTGATTCGAACCTTCTGTCGTGGATACAAGTGTATATAATCTTGCATTTACGAAATAAGAATGTTGCGATTGATTGTCTCCACGGTTGCACACCATAAGCGCGCGGGTGGTTCGAACCTTCTCTCATGATGCAATCTTGTACCCACGAAATGAGAATGTTACGACTGATCGTCTCCCCTATTCTACACCACTAGCGCGCGGGTGTTTCGTGTCTTCATCTCTCGAGTATTAAATGAATCTACTCAGCAGAACGTAAGCTCGACTGTTATACTTGTATTCACTAAAGAAGAAGGTCGTCTACCAACAGAAAACAAATTTATATTTGTTTTGCTGAGGTATTTTTAGGGTATTATGATTTTTCAGGACGAGATTTACGACGAGAGACGCAACTGCATCTTTGAGTGTAACATGAAGTTGCAACGAGATCAGGTAATTACCGAAGTTTTTACAATTATTTGATTTGTAGAAGACATTCCTTTTTAACGACCCCAGTAACAGATAGGTTATACGGGGGTACGAATAAGAAGGTGGTAATGAAACGATGAAGTGATGATAGGTGAAAGGACGTTCATAAACCCATGCCTTATGCAGGACTCGAACCCACGCTCGACCTGACTTCAGATCCTACCGCAGTGCGATAGTTGACTGAGCTACGGGGGCACCTCCTTTTGTTCGTGGTTACAAGTATAATAGATTTTATAATATGGCTAATAACTTACGTCAAAAACTCACATAGGCCCTAGTGTAAACGTAACGCAACCTATCACACACGATCACAAGATAATTAATAATTCGAATTACATTTTTCATTTTCATGATACGTTGTATATAGTCTACACTTTACACTCTATACTTCATTGCCATATTAATGTCTAGCTAAAGTCAATTGACAGGGACAGAGATCATCTTTTGCATCACTGCCGTTTTTTATTCTCTATGGGCGTTGGCACATCACTAGAAACAAGTCCATAGACAAAGAGTTTTCGTGAATTAGATTAAAAAAATATCTCGCTTCTGTTGTTTTTCAAAATGTCATTTTTTTCTCGTCAAAAACGATGTAATGTATTTTGCCCCAAAACTATCGCGTTGGATTACTGTTGGATTAAGTTTGGCTCGCTAAAACTGTGTACAACTTGAGAAAATCAATAAAAATACTCATTTATTCCAGTTTATGAACATGCTTCACTATTTCCACAGATCGAAATTGACAATTAAAAGTGTACGAAACTCTCGAAGCTATTTCCAATTAAGGTCCCATAAAGTTAAATTAGCTTTTATTTTATATTTTAATTATAGTTAATTTTAATTTGCCAAATAAGTATCTAAACTCATAAGGGCTCATAAACGTGAAAGCGCCGATCCGCCGATAAAAGGTGTGCCATTTTCATTTCCTTGTCTACCATAGCTAGATGGTACACGCGTTCTCATTGGTTGATTGAGTTCGGAGCTCGGGAACAGGAACTCGTTCATGAATAAAGATGTAATGCAACAGATTAATAAACCAGAACGGTTAATCCCTCATCTTAGAAGAAGGTCACGTGGCTTATAAAAGGTCAACCTTGACCTTGGTTATTGTCTGAAATATTCCATTGATTGCAATCACGGGCAGAGAGCTGTTAATTAACCCGCCCTTTATGCGATCGTGAGAGGTCCAATTAGCAGGATGTCCAATTCACTAAAATGTCACAGACTTGTTGATTCTAACAGGCCCCCCCCCCCCCCCCCCCCTTCCCACATACAGAAATATGAATATATGTGAATGTCATGTCATTTATACAAAGGGCACGACTTTTAATTATTCTATATTGGGCGTCGCGGCGCTCAAATACGCTCTCTGGGGCCCATTCCTGTACGAATTGTGAGTGTATCTATACTAGGAAAACGCCTTCTATGCGTTGTGAGATGAGCTTAGAAGTATGGAAATGTAGAATTAAGAACATTTGGTCAGCTCAATGTACATATACAGGCCATGGATCACTTCAAAGGTTTAAAAACCACGACTCTCTGTTGGTATATGGACCTTGGTTTCCCAACAATACGCCTTCTTGATATCCATCACAGATTTCAATCGTTTTAATTTATTGGTGACACTTGTTCCTTACATTTAATAATTGCTTTTATTGATGTGTAAAAAAGTACATTAAAAATGTGTTTTCTTCGTTATTTCACATCCGATTGTTCCATAAATCGCTTAAAACATGTACGATAGTTCTTTCCACATTCAGTATAAATTTGAGAGCTTTCAGAAAATCTTTGTTTTCTAAATATTTCTCCAAAAAAAAAAAAAAAAAAATGAAAAAATGAAAAAATAAAAACAAGCCCAAATTTTTTCGGTATATGGAATGAAAATCTTCGCTACGGTCATCTAATAATATATATATATATATATATATATATATATATATATATATATATATATATATATATATATATAAATATACTGAGACGAGTTGTCAAGTGACCATAGCACACTGGATTCGTCATTCAGGAGACCGGGGTTCATTTCCCGCCATGGTCGACCATCCTTACAGGGGTTTCTCGTGGTTTCCCTCTGTCGTTCAGGTGAATACTGGATTAGTTTCTCAACAGCATACCACTACCGACTCCTTCCCACTATCCAAAAACACATAATAAAATAACCAACCGTCTCTTCATCCCATCATTTCATACATCATTCACCGACTCCAATAGTAGGCCTACAGTGCGTCGTTAAACCCAATATTAATGAAAATTAAATAAATGAACTGATTTGTCATTTCAATTATTCCCCTCTTCTATCCCTCCCCAACGCCACCTATTCTGTTTTCCTACTCTCTCTAGTCTGCACTTTTGCACACGTTTAACATTAAGTGCATTCAAGATGTAGAATCACCTAATCTATATAGGCCTATATTATCGTTTTATGACTTAATTCTTGCGTGTGCACATCTCACAGTCTAGTAGCAATAGACTCTGAAGCTAGATTTTAATGAATATGACGATATTTATTTCATTAAATGTAGAGAAAACTAGATAGAAATCATCATCTGATTTTCCGAAATTTTAATTCATTTTTTTCCTCCATAGACCATGAGTCATGACGTAGGCATAACAGATTCTGTGTAGAAACATAAACAGAATTGAGTGATGTCTACGTCACAATTCCGAAAACTAGCCGGATAATGCAGGACAAATAAATTGATTATAATACCTGATATTGAGATGATGATTTCTAGTTTTCTCTGAAATTAAGGAAATAAAATAAAAATCGTCATCCGTTCAAATAAGGTTTCAGGGTTGTGATGTCCTTTAAGTTTTCGGTTGGCCGTCTCTTTTATACCATATTATTAGTACACGGGTGGTTCGAGCCTTCATCTCTCCTTGTACAAGAGACGAAGGTTCCGATCGGGTGTCTTCCCTATCCCACATCATTAGCGCTCGGATGATTCGCGCATTGTAGACACAGAAAAATAAATCAACGTCGAACGGCAATCAATAAGTAGTATAAGTGTTACTATTTGACGGCTAGACGCTTGAAGTGAGTGATCTTACAGTTTCTTGCCAAAAAGAGCAAAACACTTTGGACAAAAAAACACGAATAATAATATTAGTAATGGGTAAACGGTCATTCAAAATAATTGACAATTAAATTCGTTTTATAGTATGAAAAAATCAGTGGGTGAAAACATGAATGTTGAGAAGTATTTGATGTTGAAACAAAGTCTGGACTGTTGAAAAATGTGTCTACATCAATTTTTAATGACCATTATTTTTGGTTTCACGAACGCTGTAGAATTGATAGATCATTCTCACGTACTCATAAAAAGATGCATGTTCACTGATTACTCTTGTGGGTTGTCGAACGCATAAAAAAGTAAAGGAATAGCAATATAAATTGAAACAACTCAAATCAAACAAAATAAATTGAAATAAATAAAAAAATCGACAGTATTCTTTACAGCCTTTCTTCATTGAATTAATTATGGCGTACTACTTTTTTTTAATCATTTTATTATTTTGTTTTTTGTTGCCTGGATGCGTTGTTGAATTTTCTAGTCGAGGTCATTTTATTTGTATTATAATATTCTTACATTTAAAACCCGTTAAATTGTTACGTTGTTATTCTCTTACATACTCAAGTTATTATCATTCGATATAAATTGTATTGTTTCGATTAATTGATTCTTATTCTGAATTTATTTAACAACTGAAGATCTTGTCTGTTTATTGCTTATAGGTGGCTGTGGATCGGAGAAAATTGGTTTAAATTTAATTCCTGCTAACCATAGTAAATAACTATATAATTACAAACATATCAAACCAAACAAGTCGATAGAAACAAAAACAAAAAAAATACAACAAATAACAAATTAAAAGTATAAAACGTAAAACTTTTATTATCAAATGACGTATGTTTACTACGAGTCGAATAAGCTATAACCACAGCCTTCTGGATTGAATAAGACAGTTTCTTTCAACAGAATTAACTGAATAAAGAAGGCTCTAGATCACAGCCTTGTAGATATTTGATGCGTTGCCCTATAAAAACACTTGGAATTGATAGAAAAAAAAATCGCAAGACAAGTGTAAAAATATCCAACAATAATATTATTAAACTGATAAATCGTTTCACCCACTGTGGGTGTATCGATTATGTAATAATTTATTACACTGCAGTGTTTTTTAATTCAGCCAAACGATTATATTCTACACAATTTACTATCGGGTTTACTACTTGTTGAAGGTTTGAACACGTTTAGTTTCAGTCATGAATGGAGATTCTAGAATCCGTGGGAGTAGGCCTAGGCCTATAGACTGTAATAGCAGGGTTATTGCATTATAAAACATCTTAAGAGGACAGCAGACAATATTTATAAATGACAATAATTGTCTGATGAATTTAATCATGATTATTGTTGTTATAATCGAAAACTCTACATACCTTGATTCATATGAAATATACTACATTCGATACCAATGAATCTATAGGGAACCGTGCAACTATCACTGCAACATTTTTCTGCTATTATTTCTATCTATTCGATGAATAAAAAACATTTGTCACGTTATTTGGGGTTACGAACGAGCGGCTGTTACATGAATAATGTTTACAAAACTCTAGTCTTATGCGGGATTCGAACCCATACCCAACTTGACTTCAATTTAGGAGCAGCTGCCTTATCAGCTGACTGAGCCATTTGCGAACCGTGAAATTTCATTTTTTTCGTGATAGCTTTCGAAGAGTTGAAATACCAAAATTAAAATTTGATAGAAACCCACGTCTTTGTATCACCTTCAACCACTATTCAACTGTGATAGCATAATTTTTATAAAGACAGTTTAAAAAGTTACGTTTTAAATGTATAGGGTTCACCATGTGATAATTCCAAGAGGTTATGATAATTATAGTCCTTATATAGGCCTATAGTATACCAGATTGAAGATGTTTAAAAGAGCTGATTTTCTATTGTATTATAATTTTTATATATCAACCTATCGAAAGTCATAACAAAAATCTGATATTTCGCTGGAGTGTCTTATTCCATACTTATTCTTATAGCTCGTCTCATTTGAGTCACGCCGCTTTCCACCAGTCTAAGCTCGATTGATTCTAAGCTCGTACGATTCTAAGCTTTACTCTTTTGCTACTTCAACCGATTTCCAATGGATGAGACGATCTTAGAATCAGTCGAGTTTAGACATAACCACCTCCCATGCCCTCTTAATCCGAGTCTCGCCTCCGATTAGCCGTGGGAGTAAAATGCTAATAGCCAGGGTTAGTGTAGTACACTGCTGGTTGTCTAACCTAATTCCAGGCACCCACACGCATGAGTTAATAACTGTCATTCAGACTAGTTTCCTAAACTACTCTCATACCTCTAATTATATTTATTAGCAATCATTCAACGATAATTGGTAGATATATAGTGTATCCTCGAGAGAAGAAGGTTCCGAGCGACCGTCCCCCCGATTCATCAGTACTAGCGCACGGATGGTTTGAGCTGTCTGTCGTTGGGTTCAAGTTTATTATTACCGGCGATTAAAACCGAGTTGAAAGAAGTTGAAGTAGCAGCAGTTTTATTTGTTCGAGTGTTTGACCATGTGCTCTCGAATACCGGTACTTGTCAATAGTCTAGTCTGAGTCAATATGGTTAACTGGTGGGGATTTATTTGCATACGCACTTTCCCTGCAAGGACGGTCACTTATTTGGGAGGAATCAAGAGATGCAATTAGTCGGGGTTTTAAGTTTAGACAAGTACCGGTATAGCGAGGAATTTTTCGATCAAAGAGATTAATGAATAGGTCTGCAATCCACTCTACCATCAAGTTAGTTAACTATCCCTGAAAATATTTGTACAAGATTTATTGTTTGTTTTATGAGTTATTCTATTTTAATTCATCTTTCTCCGAGGTGGTAAAATCGCCCTTGTGGTGCCCCATTCGATCGATCCTTTATCATTTATAGTATTAATTGAGGAACAATTATTTTTTATGAAGTTTCGATGTTAATTTCTTAAAAATGTAATAGTATGGGAAAAGTACACTTGCGGCCACATTTGAAAAGTGGTCTTTGAAGATATCGACACATTTAAATGCATGATGGAGAAAATTTACTGACACTGTACGCACTAAAACTTGGATACATGTAAACAAAGACACTTCACGTATATAGTCTACGAAGAAATTACTTGTAAAAAAATGCATTGGATTTAATTTTAATTTCGAGAAAAACATTCTAATCACCTCAAGTGTTGTACGGGCCTATGCTATACGATGCTGAATATTTTGACTGAACCGAAAACAAAACTTCGGATTAGGTATAGGGATTGTTTAGGAGATAAATCGGTTTGACGGTTATTTCGGAAAATATTCGGAAACTTTGGAAAATCCCCATAAGAATAGCACTGGACAGAAAATTCAATTTTCCTCTTTTGTTATTCTTATGGGGTTTTTCAAACATTCGTTTTTTTTTCAAAAGTGGTAGCTATACAGTATCGGGTTATATGATGACATATGTGTATGCCAAGTTCCATCAAATTGACATGTGGAGAGCGAACATTTTTTTTAGTACGTTTATTTTGAGTCTTCGCTTCGCTCATCCAATGAGAAGATTCAGACGGCCACCAACGCACGAGGGTGTGTGTGACAGTTGAGTTACCGCCTACAACTCTTGGCGCTTGCGTCATACCAACAATTAGAAACCAAACCAACAACAAAACTAGAATTGTTCTAACAGACAAAACATTACATTTTTTATATGCTGCCCATGTTCAGTTGGCAATACAACTATTATAGAAAGATTGTTAATTTGTTTGTAAATATTTCCGTGCATTTAGCATAGTTATACGTAACAGACATATTAGTACAGTTATTAGACCTTAGACTAAAGATGGACTAAGATTTGCTCGTAAATAAGTTTTAAAGAGTAATTCATTTTTTTCTTATCAACATCGAAACTTTTACAAGATATTATCCCCCAAATAAAGCTGAATAGTATATATAGAATCGTTTGGACGGGGCACAACGCCGATCTTACCACCCCATTTTAATTATTTTAAATACAAAAAAAACAATCAACTTTGACATCGACCAGGATTGCACTGTCTGTGCCCCCCTCCTCCTTTTTCGCCGTAATTCATGATTACAGTAGCACATGGTAAGTTTCTAAAATTGTTAGTAGGCCTAGTTAAAAAATGAATCCATTATGCAGTGAACTCTTAATAGTTTATAAGATATAAATCAAAATACATCCTCAGGCATGTTCGTAATTGACGGCAGTAAACGGCTACTGAAAAGAAAACCAATTTAAATTGTGTTCCTAAAAAAACATACGTTCGAAATGGTTTACATATATTTTATTACGCAATAAATCATCGTGAAAAATTGAAATCCTGTTCACCATTTTATTGTTATTAATAATATATATTATATATATTATGCATACTAATAAATCTCAGTTGTGCAATGTAATTCGGGTCGTAAACATGATTGAGCATGATTTTAAAGCCAAACTGAGCGGAATTATCGTATTACTAAAGCGAAAGTCTTGCATAGCTCTTGGGAAGTATACTCAACCTGAGATAGACAGAGCAGACGGACAGACAGACAGATAGGCAGACACACAGACAGACAGATAGAGCAGACCGATATTTTTTAATAGCTATAGTACATTTTAATTAGATGTGAATGTAATATTTATTTTCTCAATACGCGAGATTTATTTATATGAATAACAGGTATAGGTCTATTAGGTACATAAAGGCCAATATATATATATATATATATATATACATATACGCTAGTTGAATCAGCGAAGCCAATAGTTATTGATGAGTATGGGCTATAAAATTTTGAATTTTTCAATTATTTTCTTCGTTAATTTGATTATGTGATTCATGTGATTTCGATTTTGAACCATTACAACCAACAAGTATGTTATGTTAATTTCTTCGATTCAGAAGGATTTAGAGAATTCGAGAAGAGAATGCGAGACAAATAGAGAATGCAAGTGCATGCAAAAGAAATAGAGAATGCAATTGCATGCGAGAGAATGCAGCTGCAAGCAAGAAAATATGCAAGTGCAGTCATCACAAGTTACAGTAAATTCTCGTTTTTATCATAATAATGAATCCATGTAAGTTACAACGAGAGTGGAATTCATCGCGCCTAATTATAATCACGACATTTTGATGATGCGAATCGATGCAATCTGACTTGCAAGTTATGTAGTAATAAAAGCTTATAAAACAATAATGCTTGACTACAACAATCCTACGTTTAATCCCCATTCATAGTACCACGGTTGAACGTTTTTTTCCGTTCCGGTAAGTCACATGAACCATTCAGAATCTTTACGGAAAGGTTATTATTGGATCACGTGACTTACCTGGACGGAAAAAACCGTGTGATCGCGTTGGTCAAGCCTTCAAACTTTTGAATAATCAAGAGTAAGGCCCGGTATTACGAATAATAAATTTGTTGATTAAGCGATAATTAGTGGATTAGCTTGTTATTACCCTTGGTTACCAATGTTATTTTAGTACTGCAATTGATTAATTAGCTTAATTAACACATTTTTATTATTGGTAATATGGGCCCTAAGTAAATATAAATAGACAGAAGTCTGAGTTACACTGTGAGATATACATCCAGTGTCGCTAACTAGATAGTTAGGCCAACTTATTAACTATAGTAACTATAACTAGTTCATTACTAGCTAAACTGTAGTACTATAGCCAGTTAAGTTTAGTAAAACTAGTTATCAACTTTAGTTCGACAAACTAGATGCAGTGCACATACGAATCTTCTGGGGAATATAATATTTAGATATAAATTATAAATACCTATGTTGTAGTTTACTTTTTTACTTTTCTATTTCTTCCCAGAAAATTGTTTTTTTCAGAAGCCATGTGTTGTGTATTGTTGATGCTCACGTCTAACTATCATAACTATGGTATGTATGGCAATTTATCTGTATCAGCTACAATATTGATTGTATTTTATATTTTTCTTCTTGTATTTTTTATGCAGAAATCAGATTTATTTTATATGTTGCGATGTCAAACACTGTAAATGGTTCCTACGACATGGGCCACGACCGACTCCTTCCCATTAGCTAAGTAACCTTCTCCTCAACATCTCAGTAATCAGTCATCCGACGCCAATATATTTTAGTTATGCCCATTATTATAGTACGCCGTTAACCCCAATATATATTAATAAAAATAAATGAAAAAATGTGTGTTATATTATTGTTATAACTTTTGCCGTCTTGACATTTTGTCATGCAGTTTGAAAAGCATTCAAGTGTTTTAAGAATTACTTATTGTTCACTTATAGACTTAGCATGAAGGCAAATATATAATGATAAATAGGTTTCAAGTTTTGAGAACTTGAGTTTGCCTCCGTGTTTGTTTTTCTCTTGTGTTTTTAATGCCAATTAATAGTCTACATGTATGACGAATTGACTGAAAGTTCAGATATATGTTGGATTTGAATTCGATTTAGTAAAATACAAAAAAAATGTGTTTTTCTTAGAAATATCACAATTCTACTACACTCAGGGAAAACGCCATAAATATAGCCGTTGTGGGATGAGCGTGGAAGTTTAACAAAATCTAGAATAATATTTTTTCTCGTAAACGTGGAATTATATGATTCAACTGAAAATTGGAAAAAATCTTCATGATATAAGAAGCAGTAAAAAAACTGTATGAAGATTAAGCGGGGTTTTCGAAGTTTCTTCATCATTACGGTATATGAAAAGCGGCCGAATTGAATTTGTCCAAATTCTAAAACGTTCTACATGTCCATTCTAGTAAGGAACTGACAATTTCTTAAAAATGGAATTTTGATTTGAACTGTCGAGAACCGAAGTATCAACACTTGTAAATGTACATTTGTTCTGTCAAATTGCTTTTTCACCTACATTCATCCAATTAGAACTAGCATTGATCGAATTGATATCTTAAAAATCGTAAATGGTGGGCAAGGTAAGTGTTGGGTAGGAATAGTAAGGTTTGAAGCGTAAAATTACAGTCTTGATATCCGTTCGACTTCGACACAAACCTTACTCTTTCCAGCCCCATATGCCTACCACCACAAAAAAAACAATAACCCAACATAACCCAGGTCGGCACGACTTGATGTATTATATCAATTGGATGAATGCTTAATATAATAATATACTTATACTAATATATAATATACTAATTATACATGTCATCTCTTAATAAACATCATGTCAAACATGTAAAATAATTATAATTGGTACCTCATGCGTTCCATATTCTAATTTCTAACCTCCAAACACCGTTAATTATCTAATCAATATAGTAGACTCACAGTTGATCAAGAACAGCATATTCTAAGTAGCACTAACTCGACGTTAAGTCGTTGTTATCACAAGATAAAGTACCTTCAGCTCGCATCACTGGAACGTATATTATCTGCAGACAGATAGCTTGTGTCTATACACGACTTGCCGCGGCCAGCACACGCTATACAGTACTGACTGTAGGTCTGTGTGCAGTCTAACCAGCACTGACTCGGAATCACCAACCCGGCCAGCGTCGAAACTCGCCGCTTGTAAGGCCCATTCACAACTTAGCAAGTAACTATACGTCCGAAAGAACAACAGAATGCGCTTATGAATACAATATGGCCGACGAATAGTTACAAAAATACAGTCAATAGGATAATATTTTTATTTATCAATTTATTTATTGTTCCACATAGTTGCTCATGATTCAAATATAGGAAATATTAAAACTTGAAAATAAAAACAAATGGACAGAACGTAAACACAAGAAAGTAAACAGGAATAAAAGACAGTCAACGTCATTATTAAAGATAGAGGTCTATGTACGGATTTTTTGTGAATTTGTTACAAGTTCTATTTTCCAACACTAAAAGCGTTCCTGCATCTTTTTCTGGCGAATAACGTATGCGTTGTAAGATGGTCGAGATATTCTTATAGAACTTACTCGAAAGATACACACATTGATTTCAAAATTAATACTAGCCTTCCTAATGTATTAATTCATTCATTCATTCATTCATATAATCTTATTACTATAAGATAACTCATAACCTTGCAACCTGTAGATTTTCATTGACAAAGCTATGAGTAAAATTAGTAGTAGAATTATGATATTTTATGACACCGTTTACAACACCAAGCAGTAGCAGTAAAGAATTAGCCGTAAGTGCAATGTTCATAAACTCCAAACCTTGCTCCTAAAGGCGCATTCACAATAGAAATAAGCAGTAAACTTGACTATAAGAATATTGTTCACACAAGATATTTTATGTCCTATTCACGCAGTACGGCAGTAACAGTGAAGAATTTTCCCAAGAGCAATGTTAGCAACTCAAAACGTTGCTCTTAATTTTGTATCAAGCTGTATATGCGCAGACCAATCAGATCTGAGTACGCGTTTGGCGCGTAACTGCAGGCTGCGTTCTACTAGTGGTTGAAATCAAGCTGCAGCTATGAAGACCTCAAGATGATCTTTGTTCGGATACACGGTCGTATAGTGTTCACGTGAATACATCGTCGCAGGATGATTGGGGCTGTGCATATGGGGCGTGGGGATAACAGACAGGGTTTTATATTGAAATATATGTTATAAAGGGATGTATATTGAAGCAACTGGTACAAATGTTGTTGTTCTCGGAGAGAGAGAGAGAGAGAGAGAGAGAGAGAGAGAGAGAGAGAGAGAGAGAGAGAGAGAGAGAGAGAGAGAGAGAGAGAGAGAGAGAGAGAGAGAGAGAGAGAGAGAGAGAGAGAGAGTGGAAAATTGATGATATCGCCAAATATTTCCGTTCGTCATTGCGACACTCTGATGGTGTGCGCAAGGTGACCCGACCGGTGTATTGCGAATCAGATCAGCTGACTATATGGTCATGCCGGTGTTCGTGGAGGACTGCGAGCCGATATCGATTTTATGGGTACAATAAAGTCAACTCGTTTGTGTGACATGAGTTTGGGTGACATGAGTTTGGGTGACCTGAACCCTAACCACATTCCACTGAAAAGTACCCCGACGCCCATATCACACGACTGAGTCGACTTATTTCCGGTATACGCTCTTCAGCTCCCCTAATTTTGTGGACGTATTCATTTCTTAACTAACGAAGCCCTCTTATTGACAAGTTTTTTACTTATAAAGTGCTTTTGCGAGAGTACATGGAAATGTACTCGTAATCTTTACTGGTGTGAATGGGCCTTTAATCCTTGTTTTAATCATTCGCAAGGTTACTTATTATTATCAGAATATGTTTACACACATACGCATGGTTAAATAGATTCGTGTTGGCAGTTGTGAAAAGATTATAATCATTAGGTGTTAACAGAAACTATGAAACAGAGATGCAGTTAGCTGTTTAGCATTCAAGGACGATATGCATTTTCTATAGAAAGATTTGTTATTTTTATTCGTCGGCTACGATTTTGAAAAGACTTGATTTTTCTTAGGTTTTCTAAGAGGAGTGGAACTAATATTACGTTGGCAAATTTGTGATGCTTTTATATTTTTGTATTATAATTCTTTTTCTTCTCCTTCTTCTTCTTCTTCTTCTTCTTCTTCTTCTTCTTCTTCTTCTTCAATACATATTTTATTATTTCTTACGGAGCGAGTTATACCAGTTAATTAACGGCTGGCCGCAGGCGGGTTAAAGGTACGGCTTTATTACTCAATACAGAAGCTCATTACATGAAAACAATCTGAAATTAATTCAAGATAATAACATAGTTAATAAATTGATTTGTTTACATATTTCGTACATTTTGTACTTTGTTTTAAAAAAGTTAGAAATTAGTCATCGATATTTCGCAAATGGAATTAACCAAATGACCTATATTATGTGAACTTTGACATTCATAACGAGGTGCGGTAAAGGTGGGCACTGTCCACTTTCATTAGGTGAAGTTGTTGGCCATATGCTCGATTAATCGAACCAATTTTACAATCAAAAGTAGCATAATATACGTCCATACTCCACAATATTGGAAAGTAATCATCGTTATAGATTTTCTTCCACCTCACCCCAGTCCCCACCCCACTACAACACTCTCCTATCCTAGAAGAAAAACACATAATACACGGGACTTGTCGAAAGATTTTCCTATGGTTATCAGAACGTGATTAGTGAGATTATTATATGAGCTGGAGGAACTAGAAGAGAATATTTTTCATCTCAATTTTGGAGAGGGGGGAAGGGAGATGATATTCAACAAAAGTGTTTTCCTTCATTAAATATTGAATATAACGAATAGTCATTTTGAAGTATGCCATTTTTGACTTCAGGGCCCTTTAAATAATTCAAAATCGTAGTCATTAAGTAAATCGATCCATTAAAACTATTAAATCAACTTCTATAGTTGTACCCACGCACCTCGAAAAAATGAGGTATTTCGATTGACTGTCTCCCTCTATCCCACACCATTAGCGCATGGGTGATTCGACCCTTCATCTTTCGTGAATATATGTAGAGAACATAGGTCTTTGGTATAGAAGGAAACTTCAAAAAACTATAGCACATTTTACTACATGAGTGTAGTGAAAATTTGACTGTACAAAAATGAGAGCATTGTGGTGAATGGTCCTTCGGTAAAGGTTCAAAAGCGTAAAACCATTTTGACTACCAAATTTTTGATATATTATTTCCTACCAGATTTCCTATTTTCTACAGATAACTTTCACGTTTCTCTAATGGGTAATAGAAGTGCCAAGTCTGATTGCATGTTGCATGTTGCAGTTCACAACTGCAGACTGTAATGCTACTTGTTATACAGTTTGTGTACATACATAAGGTGATAGGGCTCACCTATTATGATATATAGATACTATTATTATACATTTATTTATAGAGAGAATGTATAGGGAAACACCCTCCTTCATTTCATTTGAAACTCTTGAAGAAAACCTCTGCCATTCTGAAACCACAATCATTACAAGTGTGCTTTATTGAACTAGCTGACCATGTATAACATAATCTTGATCAGCTATACTCACGACAGCTTGTATTATAGTAACACATTAATAATAACAATTAGCAGTATAGAAATTAATACATCATAACAGGCCTATATATTTCAGAAAATACATTACAAGACTTACCCCTCCCCCCCCCCCCCCGTGGCTCATTCAGCTGAAGTCAAGTCGGGCGTGGGCTCGAATCCCGCTTAAGGCATGGGGTTTTGTAAACGTCCTTTCACATGTCCCTTCATCGTTTCCTTATCGTATAGATGAGAATATGGTAGGCCTATAGATATCGTATAGATATGGTTCCCTCATACAGCCTATCTGTTGAGGGGTCGCCATGCAAGCACCATTCGAAAAAAAAACTCAACATACCGAGTATGACCGGAAGTACCCGATGAGATGGCAGGGGATCGTTTACGTGCCGCATATATTTTAAATTAATGCAGCTTAACGACCCCACCAACAGCTGTGCTATACGGGGGTACGAATGAATGAGTGATAATAAAACGATGAATGCATGATAGGTGAGGGAACTTTTACAAAGACCCATGCCTTTTATGTGGGACTCGAACCCACGCCCGACCTGACTTCAGTTTCTACCACAGTGTGATAGTTGACTGAGCCCCCGGCCCCGCATAATATGATGTATAGTGAATGAAATGAATAATTAGCAATAAGCAATGAAAATGTCACGTGATTACATGAGTGATGACGTAATTGTATTCCACGGCCGATTGGTTTCGAAGAACAAATGATTTACAAGATTTCATTCATTGTGTGAACGCCCTATTCTCTTGTTTTACGGTGCCGACTTTATAATACCGGTTCTCGCACCGGTTCTCGCACTGTTTCTCGCAGAGGTGGCACAAACAATTGGTAAGAACTGTATAGGAAAGTGTGTATAGTACTCGTTGCATGTGGATAACTATCTCGATGTGCACTATTGTATTATATAGATTTATGCGCCCCACAGGTCATACAAACGACCTGGTGAACATTTGTTTTTTTGTCAGGCAGGGCAGACAACGTTTTAAAAACAAAACAGTCAGTACAGGTAGAGATAGTTTTTTTTTCAATAACATCGAGAACTTGACACAAAGCAATTATTTCCCAATAAAGGCAGAGGATGAAAGTGAAGGATCGCTTGGATGGGGAACAACAAGGGCTGTCTTGCCACCCCAAAGAAATAATTACATATTATGCAGCTACATGGAAAATAATATATACCTTTTTAGTCCCAAATAGTTGAATACAAAAAAAAAATCGGTAATAAACAGTTTTAAGAAACTGGAATATATACTTATACATAAATCCACAATTAACTGGTATCCACGGAAGATGGAGGTTGTCTGCCAACTAAATAACTTTTTAAAATTTCGATGATTGCTGCAACTTTCAGGTTTGAACGCTTATGAAAGATGCAGTTGCTTTTCTTATCGTAATCCTCTTCATGAAATTTACACATGCATAATTAAGACTCTAAAAATGTCACAGTTATACAAATAAGTTATAAGAGTAATATTTGTGTTTATTTTGTTGGTACAACCTTCTTTCGCGGATATACAAGTTTGTATTCCTACATTTTTGAAAATGTTCAATCCGTTCATTTCTTTGAAACTAAATCTTTTTAGCATGACTATTTCACTTTTCTTACACAAACACTACGCTGACATTCACCTTCATCGCTTATCTCCATCACAACTTCAACAACTCTATCTCACTCTCATCACTTTCGATTGTGTAAATAATATAAATCAAACTATCTCTCACCTTGTTCTTCACACAGCACGTACTATATGTCGTGTCTTCAACACTCGCCAATAATCCTATTGTTCTGACAACAAATGACGCAGTTCAACACCGTTTTCAGCATATATATCATGCAAAACGTCGAAATAAAAATAGTGTTGTACTGTTCTAAATGGTGTACTCCACCCAGCAATGCGAGCATGATAATTTAAACAATTATGTCAAGTTCGTTCAGCATGAATTTAATAGTCGTAAATCGTAATTACATGAGAGTCTTGTGGAATCTACAGATGATCTGAACTGAAAAAGACGTTTGACATAATAATTACCTAACCTCGGACTAGTTTCCTGTCAAGATGTTGAAGATCTTGAGACAATGAGACAACTTGAAGGTGTCATTCGGTCCGACAGGATTACCAATATTTTAAGATCCATACCGACAACACTTAGTCCTATTGTCCACGGAATAAGGTCTTATACCAATATAACAAACACAAATGTTAACTTTGTATTTGTAGAGCTGTTGAATTTTTGTAGGATATTATGACAATTAGAAATACCACTTTTGACAATTTCGTAGTAGGTTGGGACGGCCAAGACTGCAACAATGATGTAATAAAACTAGAAAACTATAAAATTATAAAACTCGCTCAGAAATTATACGTTTCTGAACTTACCTTCCTACATCCACCACCTCCAAATATTTGTTCCAAATACACATTTATATTGTTTTTACTATCATTTAAATTCTCTTTTTCTGCCATTTTGAATACCTAAATCTATTAATTTTACAAATTCAGCCCAAATACAGGAACTCTTTTCCCTACATAATAGGCTTCTTGTATTGGTATTGTTTTTGCTGTACTGTATCGAGGACAAAATGGCGAGGATAAAATGATGATGAAAAATATATATTTAAAAAAATAAGCTTCAGCTATAAAGCTTCATAATCGAAGTTAGTGTAAGCAGAATATATAGACCAGCAAACTGCCCATGATGCTCCTGTATACATATCGAGAAGACATGGACCATCAAACAGGGTCAAAGGTTAAACATTCTCAAATTTATCATCGTTACCACAGAGACGGCAACTGCTGAATAATTGAAGATGATTGAACATGATTCAATCTGATAGGATGGAATACAAAATCAATAATCTACTTTTAATCATTTTAAACATTCATTAATTTGATTTAAAATATCTGCAATGTTTAATTCTGAAGTCTTAACGAGCCCTAAATTATTATTAAATGCATCAAATGAGAACAGGTGGCCGAATTTCACTTGTGCCAATTAGCGTAAACACGAATACTACCAAAGCAACCAATCCTCTTACGGCAAAACAAAACTGAAAATTCTCCACCCTTCCCCTTGCCAATGTCTGTAGGCCTATAATTAGTATATCTTTCTGAACGTTAGAAAGAGCGATCAACAATCAACAATCCAGTACTAATGTCGCCTCTTCTAAAGATGTCCTTCCATGGACGCGCTTAGCGTTTAAGTTGGTCCGAGCTCAGCATTCAGCTGCCGCGCGGCACTCGTCACTGATTGGTCGTTTTCCCAACATTTCCGGCCAAAATATCTGCTACGCGCTGTACACAATCACGAAAGGCCAAAATGATACTATACAGATTGCTATGGGTAATGATTACTCTCTGCAATGGTTAATTGACAACGCATTTGAACTTTACATCTTCGAACTTTTCTTACATGTATGAAACATATGCAAGCGAACGCCTAGAGAGACAATATAGCAATAGTCATTACGAAGCAGCTGCTGACATTTAATGGTATTATTTTATCAAAATGACTTTATTAAAAATGTAATAAAAATAACAACGAATCAGGTCATCTTATAGCATCAAGTTAAATTTAGATTTCACGACTACACATCGAATGATTTGTCAACGGTTAAAAATTGTAATGGACTTATGTGAAGTGGATCCATTATTAAATTAAAAGACCACACAGATAGTATATTATAGACTTTGGAGAAAATACTTGTAAGCTCTATAGCTGTTACATTACAACGATTTGTAAGGCTTATGATGTAGGCCTACTAAAGAGCTATCATTGTAGTTTTATAGACCAATAATTACACCTTATTATTACTCTATGGTAGTTGTTAGATTCGATCTGACCTTTATGCACTCTAGTTAATTTTATGAACCCTTTCTTACAACAAAATAACTTCATAATAATTCGGCTGGAGCTGTTTTACAATAAAATCAGAATAATGTAATTATACACTTTAATCAAGAATAAGTTTCAGAACAAGCAGTAGGCCTAAGGAGCTTTATTTTTAAAATATTGTAGACCTACACTTTTTCTCTCAATTCACAACATGATCCTATAGTATAATGTCCCCACACAATCTAGCTGTTGGTGGGGCCGTTGAGCTAACAATAACCACCACACGACTTACTGTTGGTGAAGTCGTTAAACATACAATATCATATATCTGTGCTGAAAATGTGACTTGGAAATATTAACCCCCTAAAGTTCTGAGCCCTTATAGACATGATCAGGGGGCTGAACCGAAACAAGGAATCGAAATGAATCGAAAAAAAAACATAATGTAGGCCTATAGTCCCATTGGAAATTGATTAATTTCTCCAATGAAAATATTCTTTTATTTCTGAGATTATTTTTGAAGTGTGATAACTGTGTCGAAAATATATGATAACGAAGTATTTGAGAATCCGATGATCAAACATTCTGATATTTTTGTAGGTCAATAATTTTATTCATTAGGGTATCATTTAACGAGATGTAGAGCTGACTAAATTGGAAGTCTAAGAAATTGAATTGAATGTAACCTGTATTTTGATCAAGTCAGTAGAGGACTCATGTGGATGGCGAATGACGCTACCAAAGAGAGAATCATAGTTTCAGAATAATCAATCAACACTTAATCAGAGGAATTATACCACTTTCAATCCAATTCAGTGCATCTTCCAGATTATCTAACAATTAGCCACGTTTGACCTTGACCTCTGGAAACAATGACATCACTGCAGATGAATACATGTGTGTTAGCATTGAGAGGAATGGGGTCAATTGACAAGCCGAGTGACAGTATTTGCCACAGATTCCTTTGCCAGCTCCTTACAGCCGCCTTGATGATGATGATGATGACAAATGTGCCATCTAGATCTACGGGGTGGTGAACAGTTGGTCAGCCTGATTAGCGAACTGTAATCAAGATCAGGGTTCGGATCCCGTTGTTGACCACCCTGACATTGACTAACGACATATCTATTGTTATCAATTGAGTGATACTGAAGGGTATATTGTCGGTTATTTTTATAAGTTTTCTTTTATTATTAAAGGACATCACAACCCTGAAACTAGATTTGAATGAATAATGACAATATTATTTTTTCTAGTTTTAGAGAAAACTAGAAAGCATCATTCTCAATTTCAGAAATTATTATTATTGTTATTGTCCACCATATACCATAGTCGTGACGTAGACATTACCGATCCTGTACAGGAACAGAAATAGAATCGAGTTATGTCTAGGTCACTACTCAGAATAAGGGCCAGATACTTGAGGACAACTGAATTAATCATCATTTCTGAAATTGAGATGATGATTTCTAGTTTTCTCTCGAATTAGGGAAATAAATATCGTCACTATTCATTCAAATCTAGTTATAGGGTTGTGTGTCCTTTAAGAATGAGATATAAATAAATCATATAAATCAAACCCTATAATACCCTGCCAATACTTCAGCCATACCAACACAAACATCGGTATTCGTGTCTTATGTTGGCAGACGACCTTCTTCTTTCGTATTACAAGTATATTTTTATACATGTACCGACAACAATAGGGAGTCTGTATTGTATGATGTTTATCAACGATCGGCTATAGAATAGAATATGTGTAACTATAACCAGCAATATTGTGAATCTCACCAATGACTATTCAATTGCATTGTTGATAACCTTGAACTTTATGGCGGGACACTGTAGCAATTATTTCTGACAGCCGTATAATCCAGACTATACAATAGAAATCACAAGCATGAATGGAAACAGATTTAAATAATTTAAAGAGTAATAAATCAGTGTTAGATTGCATCTGTTCGATGACTTACTTGAGGCTCCCTGGTCACTACCTGGTTATAGATACTGAATAGCAGAAATTTAATCATGACCATAAATAATGTAAACAAGGCCTTTCATGTCACTAGATATTATTGTACAACATTTTACCCTCCAATCACCATGCCAATATCAGAGGTATATAGCCTACTATTAAATTATTACAATCACAAATCTCTTTCAGTTTTGAAGCCAATTATTACTATTTTTATTATATTGGGAAGGCAACAAATATCTATATGACAGTGAAATATAAGGTTTGGTTACCAACTACAATATCGAAATAGAGTATGGATTTTATATAAATTCGTCTATTACTTACCATTCTCCAATCCTGCACTTTTGTTTTCCCGGCCTTTTGACGTCACAAAACATAACGTCCAATCAAGGAGATTGTTTCAACTGTGGTCAATTTGACATACCCAATCAGGGTATCTCTATGACCAAAGACGATAAAGATCTAACTTGCTGATTTATAAACCACGCCTATCTCAAATCGTCAACTAAATGCAAATAGAGTATATAGGCCTATATATCGTTTTCCTTTACTACGGTACTAAAAAGAAACAATATAAATGATTTAGTTTGAAAATTGCAATAGTGAGCAACTTACGCGAAAAATGTTAAAATCCTATTTCCATTAGGATGTTTCGACCCTGTCACTAGATTGCTCCAGTGTTACATCCTTTGCAACAACAATATTTGTGAATTGTTGTCCCACTCACTCACAGCCCTCTTGGGTGCGAATATCTAGTCGTGGAAGCGCCTTGTAAAGCCACAGAATTCATTCCCTCATTCTCACAGCTACGTATTCTTTTACTATAGTTTCAACTAGGACAATAGCTATCTACGTAGATAGCTATTGTCCTAGGTTTCAATGACCTGGGAGAATGGGGGTGAATCAGACCTCGGTTCGATTCCCGCCACCGTCCATCTTTACAGAGTTTTTTTTGTAGTTTTCTTCTGCTCAATAGGTAAATGCCGGGATGGCTTCTACAATATAGACCACGCCCGCTTCCTTCCCATCAGCTAAGAAATTGGAAATGGTACCGCTATTTATTTTGGTGGAAGGGCCGTGTTTGAGTAGAATCTTCCAGTAGGCCAATACATCGACTCACGCGATTGATGAGTTGATTTGCAGCAAATACAATTGAATTTTGAAGTGACATAACCCAACTTAACATACTTAAAAGGTGTAACTGCATAAATTTGATAGTGATATACGGTATATCATTCTACAAAATAATTCTGTTTATTATTCTGCTACTTTTTTCCATACTTTTTTTTTTACCTCACCTTTTTATGGCAAGTGTGTACTATAGAAAAAAAGTATGCCTATATATAATTATATGTAATTGAACACAAATGTCATTTAGTTATCACCTTCTTGGGTAGCAGCCTATCGTGTTACAATGAAAGAAAAAGAGAGAGAGAGAGAGAGAGAGAGAGAGAGAGAGAGAGAGAGAGAGAGTGAGTGTGTGTGTTGAGAATAGATTAACATGTTACCTTCCCGATAAGAATGTTGATAGCTACTTTCCGTAGAAATGATTCTTTTAATCAGTATTATGAACATAATAACCGCGTTTAGTAAGTATGTAAGTTACAGCTGTTCGATAAATTGCACGGAACAAAATGAATCGTCAAAAAAGAGTAAAAAAAAGTCTTTCAGAAGTTGACATAATCAAATTCCCGCACCATCTTCATCGTGACCTTGATTGCTGAGAGCTCAGCAAGCCACTGAGCTTTACCCGACTCAGGATCGACGGGATGAGGCAGAGCGAGGTTCAGTCGGTATTCGTTAGATCTCAGATCCAGAAACTGTTTCGTCACGTTCACGTCGACGTTCTCCAGCTTCTCTCCAGGCAGCTGGACCACGACGACCATCTCCTCGCAGCTGGCTGAAGAGGGCGTTTTATTGCCCAGCTGAGGAGACAATTATATTAGATCGCAAGCCAGTACATTTCCACTGAGACGGGTAGTCGAGTGGCTAATACACTGAACCGTCAATTAGGAGACCGGGGTTCGATTCCCGCTATAGGCAACCATTCTGAGGGGCGCTAGAAGAGCGTAGGATGGGTGATGAAAAGACCACGCTGTCGGTGTCACAAAAAAAAATCAAGAGCGTAATCCTATATCGGAATAAAGAAGACTCGGTTCTGTGACATGGGTTTGGGTGTCCAACCAAAACTGAGCCCTAACCACGTTTTACGACCATCCATTGTAAATTACCAAGTCGACTTTATTCCGGTATATACGCTTTTCAGCGTCCCCATCCTGACAGAGTTTATTTTGTGTTTTTCCTCTGTCGTTCAGGTTGATACTGGGATGGTTCCTTAACAACAGGATTCAAGACAAAGACAAGATTAGAACTAAGACTAAAATAGTCATTAAAACTGTTGCGAATCTCGTTCGGTGCATGAATAATGCTCACCTGTAAATAAACATCTTCGGCAGACACCAACTGACGGAACTTGATCTCGTACTCTGGCATTTTCCGTGGATCCTGCGTTGCGTCACACACGACTTCCTTTGGTATTTCACTCTCGTTCCAAATACTCTGACTGGCTGATTGGCCGTCTCCACCTGCTGTGATCTGATTGGTCGACGCAGCAGCACGCGTTGAGCCAATACTGCCAGGGCCTGAGGGACATCAACCATCATGCAGGACTCTCTATATTGGGTTTAACGACACACTGGGCCTACTGATGACTATTGGCGTCGGTGAATGATATATGATGGGATGATGAAATGAAAGGTTATTTTATTAGTTTTTTTTTGATAGTAGGCCTATGGGAAATGTCGGCCGTGGCCTGTTGTTGAGTCTTGATTTTTTTTATATATTAAATTATATGCCTATTAAGTTATTTATAATATAAAATATTGAGACTGAGTCATTTTGCCGAGTCCCTTCAGCTTGTTTTGATAAAAATACAAAACAAAAGTATGGTCTAGACCTAAAAAACTGAGTTTGCCTGGACTTGAGTCATAGGCCTACTTACCTAACTTGGCGATACTGGATTTTGGTAGATCGTCATCACTGCTGTCGGAATCATCTTTTGGTGGCGATAATAATTTTTGTAATGAACAGATATCAAATCCGTCCATATTGTAATAAATAATTATAATGACTAATATATCACTAAATATCGTATAGCACTATGAAGCACCATTAATAAATAACATTGTTTACAATAATCGATTAATGCAATTGTTGCTATAGTAACCTAAAAATCAACGTAACATGAATGGGTGTAGTAGCCGGTTAGTTACACAGATTGTCGCTGCACAAATATTTGGCGCCTTTTACGGCAAGACAAAACATTCATAGGCCTCTTATGGTTAATCAAATCACTGGCTCTTAAAATATATCTCTTTTTCTCCCAAGTGATGTATAACTTGAGCATTAAATGGTATGCCTAATACTTGACTGCCATAGCACATGAAATTAATGATTTTTTTTATCAAAAGCAAATAAAAACAAGAACGTAAATGAAACCCCTCTTTTTAATTAATTGAACATAAGAAAAAAGTACACATTATACCGTAGAAATAGACGAACGACTCTGAGCAAAGACTTGGGAAATGAAAAGTATAAGTACATTTTCTACTCATTATAACCTAGGTCTACGGCTATATCAAGTTCTAAACTGGTGCTGTTACACCACAAACGACGAAGAACTAATGTTTTGAAATTCTAATACAACATTAGACAGATTAGTTCCATCTAAAGAGCCCGTATAATATGTGTGTACTAAAACCATAGAATCCTAAAACTATGGATAATCTTGTCATTTTTTATTCCAGGATCATCACGGAAACTGAACTAACGGTACGAGCAATGTCGATAAAGTAGTTCTACCTTCTGTAGCCTTCGTGTACCGGGAACAGGTGTACCAAATACCGCAATAAAGTGAACGTTGCCAACCTACTCATTTATATCCCCACAACTTAGCTTACTATTGCTTAAATTCCTTAGAAATTTACTGGTTGCCAGCATGGCAGAATCTGGAGAAAAGTTATCGAAAAGGTAAGAAAAATTTACAATTATCCATATCGGACTATTTCTCAGTATTACTTTGTACCACCAAATTTTGACCTCATATTCTAATAACAGTCGTTGCAATAGCATAGTTGCATAGAAAAAATCGCTGTCCCAATCGTAACATAACCTCAAATCATGATGCAACATCTGGGTTAGTAAAATAAAAGAAGCTAGACTACACATCCTTATTATTCCAGATTGTTGAAACATTAATGAAGAAATGTTGGGTTTCACGGTTAGTTTCGTAAGGGTTGTTGGGAAACTACCATTCGGATTAAGTGCAACACTACATAAAGCTAGAAGAAGTGACATTGTTGACCTAGGCCTACGCCACCTTGGCAGATCACAGTCATTTTCGCAACATCGGTGCGTTGAGACGTAGCCTTAGAACTTCATAAAGATTATTAATTTGCATCTATTATTTCATCACAGTTTATAGAACACTTCTATTTTATTGTTCCAGTGAGCTTAAGCGCCGTTTGAAAGCGGAGCAAAAAGCCAAAGAAAAGGCAGAAAAAGTAGACGTTCAAGCCCCCAAAAAGAAAGGCCCAGTAGATGCAATCAATGAGGAAGAGATTAGTCCAAATGAGTACTTCCGATTACGTAGTCAAGCAGTAGCGCATTTAAAGCAGATTGGAGAGCATCCATATCCACACAAGTTTCACGTTTCTACTTCGCTTGATGAATTCATTCAAAAGTATGACGGCATAAAAGATGGAGAAATTTTGGAAAATGTCAGTCACAGTGTTGCTGGGCGTGTTCATGCAATTAGAGAATCGGGGGCCAAGCTGATATTTTACGATCTCAGAGGGGAAGGTTTGAAAATACAAGTTATGGCCAATGCCAAGCTATACGAATCTGAAGAAGCATTTACTAAAGACACTGCTAAGATAAGGCGAGGAGACATAATTGGTTGTGTGGGAAACCCTGGCAAAACAAAGAAAGGAGAACTTTCAATTGTACCAAAGAGAGTTGAACTTCTTTCACCTTGTCTTCATATGCTGCCCCATCTTCATTTTGGATTAAAGGACAAGGTAAGGTATGCATAGTCATCTTGAATGATTCAACCAGAGTTGAGAACTAATGGATCCTACTATTTTTTTAATGTATAATTTTGCATTAATAATCAAGTTAATAATTAACTGTAGGGCTTTGAATTTAAATCATCATTAAATGATGGCTGTAGTGTATGTAGGCCTATAAATGTCATCAACCTTAATTAATTGTATGTGTCATCTAGGAAACACGATTCCGGCAGCGATATCTTGATTTGATCCTCAATGAAAAGGTTCGCCAGAAATTCATTGTTCGAGCGCAGATCATCTCGTACATTCGTAAATTCTTCGATGGCCTTGGATTCTTGGAAGTTGAAACCCCCATGATGAACATGATTGCTGGAGGTGCCACTGCTAAGCCTTTCGTCACACATCACAATGATCTTAACATGGATTTGTTCATGAGAATTGCCCCCGAGTTATATCATAAGGTAAGCAAGTGGTATCAGATTTAATCTGATATTTTAAATTAGTCGTACATCACATGTACATCTTATTTTCTGTGTACCAGTAATTAACATCTAGGATAGTTAGCCTAATCATCAGTTTCTTCATTTTGTAAATTGACAATTTTACAAATTGTCAAAATTTGATTGGCAGAGAATTCAATTATTTTTCAATTTACCGTATCAGTATCGGGAAATGAAAATGGATTCAGAAGATACCATATAGGCCTATAGCGTTTTTTCTGTGGGGTCAACAACCCAACAGAAAGTGGACCTGCAATTTGAAAAACTAGTTTTTCACTTTCTATCTGGGAGCCCTTATTCATAAACATACTTTATTTTGTGATAGTGATAACTCGAAAAGATTAATATGTGCAATATATGTGCGAGTACCTCAAAACTTGATTTAAATTGTGCAGATGCTGGTTGTTGGCGGCATTGATCGCGTGTATGAGATCGGCCGGCAGTTCCGTAACGAAGGTATCGATATGACGCACAACCCCGAGTTCACAACCTGCGAGTTCTACATGGCGTATGCCGACTACAGCGACGTCCTTGAGCTGACCGAGACCCTAGTGTCGGGCATGGTGATGAGCATCCACGGCTCGTACAAGGTCGTGTACCATCCCGACGGTCCAGAAGGAGAGGCTGTCGAGATAGACTTTGCACCTCCGTTCAAGCGGCTGCCCATGTTCCCCTCGTTGGAAGCCATCCTCAAGATTAAACTGCCCGATCCAGACAAGATGGGAACGCCAGAAGCAGCGAAGTTCCTGAGCGACTTGTGCACAAAACACAACGTCGAGTGTCCACCACCGCGTACTGCAGCCAGACTTTTAGACAAGGTATTTTCTCATTTTGTCACGAGGTGCCTACATAACGGGTCTACATGAAGACTACGTCATTACTCAATTACAAGCCGACTATGTCACTATATGTACTAGGGCCTAGTATTAATATTTTCAGATAAAGCAATCCTTTTTTTTTTTAAATCAAATATCGTTTTCCACCCTTGATGTAAGTAAGGGTCCAAGCTTGATTCTAAAAAATCTTGCGTTCATTTGAAATTTCG
This sequence comes from Brachyptera putata, assembly GCA_907164805.1. Taxonomy (NCBI): domain Eukaryota; kingdom Metazoa; phylum Arthropoda; class Insecta; order Plecoptera; family Taeniopterygidae; genus Brachyptera; species Brachyptera putata. The sequence goes on from OU015465.1 coordinate 21,832,088, forward strand.
TCATGAAAAATATTTGTGGAAGCAAGTTGTCAACAAGTGTATTACTTGTAGGCCTAGGCCTACTTGTTTATCAAGTGTACACATGTTTTTCTTGATATTTTAATAAATAGTTTTGAACATTAACAGATATAGGACAGGTATATCTAATCTTGAATGTTGTGTTGATTCAATGTGAAGCTGAGGTCAAAAACGTAAGCTGGCTGATAGCCTATTAGTTTTTCACAATAGGCCTATATCGCTCATTTTAGAATGCTTATGCTGCATTCTCCTACTTTAAATATATGCATATAAAAATAAATATAGAACTGATTCTGAATCTTGCGTATTCATCGATTTTCAGTTAGTGGGAGAGTTCCTGGAAGAGAAGTGTATCAATCCGACGTTCATCTGCGACCACCCACAAGTGATGAGCCCGCTGGCCAAGTGGCACCGCAGCATCAAGGGTCTGACGGAACGTTTCGAGCTGTTCGTCATGAAGAAGGAAATCTGCAACGCGTACACCGAGTTGAACGACCCCGCCGTGCAGCGGGAACGGTTCGAGCAGCAGGCCAAGGACAAGGCCGCGGGCGACGACGAGGCGCAGATGGTCGACGAGAACTTCTGCGTCGCACTCGAGTACGGACTGCCACCGACCGGGGGCTGGGGCATGGGCATCGACCGCCTCTCCATGTTCCTCACAGACTCAAATAACATCAAGGTACGTCTTACTGCCATTACATTTCATTTCTTATTTATTTTTATTTTATTTTTTATATTGGGTTAACGACGCACTGTTATGATAGCGCAGATCTAATGGCGTCGGATGGATGATTAATGAGATGATGGGATGATGAGATGAAGGTTTTGTGGGTCATGGGAAAAGGATATTGTCAAGGAAGCAGTCGTGGCCTATATTGTGGGAACCATCCCAGCATTAGCCTAGACTACAGAGAGAAACCACGAAAAAAAAATGTAAAGATGGACGGCGGCGGGGATCGCACCGGGTTCGAAACCCCTCGCCTCCCGGATCACATGAAGCTCATTTCTTAGATACGGCCTAAACCCTGGTTTATTAAAGTTACAATATTTTTGTGGTCTCTAATTTAGTTTTTCTGATTACAATATTATTGTAGGCCTATTAATTTTCCTATCAGTCGGAGTGACCTATAGATTTGTGTGGCCATGATTAGGAAATGACCACAGGGCTAGCACTATCTACCATACTTTAATGTTAGCTGACCTCTAATGATATCTGATATATCCTACTTGTTTTATAAATATATTTAAATGATATAGGTGGATATGAATAAAATCATAAATTTCATGCGACAAAATTCTCTTCTATTGACCCATAAACCTAGTTGAACTTCAGTTCAAATTTCAATTGATCCGCCCACAAAACTTGAATTCTCCTAGAATACCACCCCCTAGAGCCAAAGGATTACAAAATGTGTGTTCTTACTTCATAGGTCTATTCCTGTCTTGTCATTCTATTACAGGAAACTTTGGTCGGGACACCATGCCGCCAGGCCGGAAGTCAAACTTCAGAACTATTGAATGATGCATGAATTTTTTGTGTTTAGTTTAGTTTATACTTGATATGGGATTAGATTTAGTTCAATCAAATGTATGACTATGGGATAATAATTTCTCTACGTAATGGAAAATTATTTTTAAATGACTAGTATCGCAAAATGTACGTTTAAACTTTCAATGCCCAGTAGCTCGATAGTTGTATGTATAAACGGGCTAAATTTCTTTTTTCAAAATTATTACAAACAAAGTAACAGATTACATTACCAGTATGAGGAAATTATTGAAAAATTAAAAATTTCAAACACGTTCGTACTTTCCTTGCACGAGGTCAAAGCCTGAACATAACAACATATTTACCCATTTGGGTATCTCATTGCTTATTGGAACACTATGTAGTATGTATGGAGGTGTAATATTTTCATTTCAGACTTTTTGACAATCGAATACCACATAGCTCAACAGCCATTCAAGTAGGACTAGTATAAAGCTCAATATGATATCTCGAGGAGTAAATTAACTTGGCTACAAATAATAAATTCCAAATGTTACTGAATACTGTGAAATCCTTGCTATTTTAGTATGTCTCCAGCGTGGTTTGGTGGGCACTCCACTTGCCAGCTCGACGGTGTGCATGAAGGGGCTTGACTGATACGTGTTCTGCAAGGCCACGGTAGCAATGCATGTCGATCGGGTTCTGACCGTGTACCGCTTGCTTTCAGGAGGTGCTATTTTTCCCGGCAATGAAACCCGACGATCCGAACAAGCACAAAGAGGAAGACGCGACGCCGCTAGCTAACGGAAACTAAACAAACACTGCTAAGCATGCTAAAAGAGGGAACTGCTCTGAAAATAGTCGTGGCTGGCCCATATGAAACCTTATTTGGGACTAGTAAGACTGATTATCAATTATTAATTAGTTTTACAAATCATCTGTAAACGTAAATGCATGTTGCTTTAATTTATTTCAAACTGGCAAATTATCTGGGATTGCTTGTTGATCGTATTATGCATTGAATACATATTTCATTTTCTTAATGTTTACTTTGTAGACACGTACTAAACTATAGCCTTTGTAGCCGTTAGCGATAGCCGTGTAGGCCACATTCAATATCATTCAATCTTGTATGCAATAATATCAAACTACAATTGAATCTACTCATTTTGTACAAAGAAAGCAATAAGTATGTTACTTAAACTTCAGTTCAACATAAACATATTATTTTTAGAAAATTGTTAATCAGATGAAACAACAGTCGACTTACATCCATTGATTGAATGCTAAGGTAGGCTGTTGGTTGCACTGTATTGTGATGCAAACAAAATATAGGGAAGTGGATTTCATGTCAAATTAACAGTTGTGTTGCAAAACGTAGAATGAAATTGTATGGCGAGTGGCCTACATGGGAAAACAGCTGCGACTTTGGAGCAGTCACGCGGATGAAGGTTAATTTATTCTATTTTTACTCCTACTTTTTTAAACAAGTATTCAATTATAGACGTAGTAATATCGTCAGATTGCAACCCAGTGTAATACTAACTCTCTCTGTAACTCTGCACGATCAGCCCTGTCCATTGTCAATGTAACGGTTTTTAATTTATTATATGGGTATGATTGTGTTTTGAATAGTATAATACCATATGAAGAAGTGCAAATAAACACTTTGCGATACGATATTTGTAAAAGTTACTTGTACCTATACATTGGATCATTTTTCCAGCAAATTCCTTCCTTGATACCTTTTTCAGTGGTTTGTTCGTCTACCAGATTTACCACAACACTGATTAAATATAGTAGTCGATAAAGTAGCTCCCAATGAACTAAAATGTGCAAGTTTTGAGTAACCTGACCAACATCCATTAGCTTCGAAGTAGCGGGGTTAATCTTCACCAGACCAAAAAGTTGTGCAGCCTAATAGAAAGATATGCATAACGAAAATGCACACACATGGGTATGCAAAGATATGCATGGCAAGTTTTCAAAATGTACCACTACGCTACCAATTCTATCAATTGACATTTTTAGATTTGAATTTCAAAAACTAAATTCAATTGTAATTATTTGTAAGTATCTGATATTTAGGTCACACAAGAATAATTGGTTATTCAAGACATAATTTATTTCGTAAGAAAAAAAAGATCAGAACAAGAGGATGCAATCACTCCTCACCCCTCACCAACCCTTAGCATCATCCTAGATTTTTTTAAGCGGTACACTCGGACAATTACTTGCCAAATAGCTTGGTCAACAATCCTGAAATGGGTCTTGTGAACGTGACATCAACTCGATCGAATAGAGAGAACTTCTAAAAACATCGGCCAACTATCAGTAAACAATGAATGAGAATAGGCCTACAGCGATCGTGTGACGTCAACGTGTTTGAATTTAGCCTTCATTCCAATTATATTTGCACTCATTTGTGATTGACTACTTTATTTATATCAAACGCAAAGCTTCTTTTCATTAAGAACCACTATTCCATCATTCTCCTCTGCTAAAATTATAAGTCTGTAATTCAGGTAATATGATGGATAATTTCAATGCACTAGAATATATCATGGTAATGTTCTAATATTATATTGTTTTTAACATTTCAAGTCATCATTATTAGTAGCAGCAACAGTAAAACACACAAGACTGCTGAGGAAGTATTGACGTACCTACTACCTACAATAGACATTTAGTAGACAATCGAGTTCATTATAAAGTACGAAAGCTAATATTAGTAATATACTCACATGCTATTGAACTAACTCATATTACGGTATACCCGTGTGCTGAGGTACGTCTAATACATCATCTTCTTTCGGCTCTTCGTAAGGTCGAACAGAGTTGTAATGCTCTCCCAAACCGTACATATGTCTGTGATACGTTAACGTTACTCTTTCACTATCTTTGAACTCTTCTCCGATAACAACACTGGGACCGGTGGCTTGAATTACTTCAATAGAAGATTTGAGCACGTGAGAAAGTGCTCGCAACTCCACTTCTCCGCCCCACGCAGACGTACTGGCTACCTGTTGGCAGTATTCTTCGTACTGTTCCTCGGTAAGTAAGTCGTCGGTGACTGGATGAGTAATGAACGGGAGAAAGTCGGAAATGTTGGCACGCAAATGTTCGCTGGTCGCTGAACGAAGCTTTTCGAGGCCGATTAATTTGCCATGTAATAATTGCCACTGGAAGTCTAAAGCACAGTACAGACTGAAAATGAAAAAAGAATACAATTATCTCAGGTTGCAGAGTTGTAGCCACACACAGTCAGGGAAATTCACTGCTAGACGCTTTTGAAGAAATATGTAGAGCAATAGCAGGAGATACAATACTAGGACAATGCAAATAGTAAACACAGTACCGAGCACGTGTATTGTAAATTGGGCGGCAGGTGCTTAATGACCCCACCAAATTGGGGTATTAATTTTTTTCTTGAAATCCATAATGCATGCTTGGCCACATATTTGATATCATATAGGCCTACAACTTGCTGAACTTGTTGATCTTATGAACTCCACCTGTTGAATCTAGGTGCACGCACAGTAATTTGCTGCATAATTAGCTCAGACTATGTAGCATACGTGGAGCTAATGTTACGTTTGCCAGTGCATTAATGTTCAATTTTGAGATTGAAGTGTTATCAAATCACCATAGATTCTATAATTTTAGAGTATTTGATATTATTGGGTCAGGGTCTGTTGAAAATTTTAAAAAATTGCAAAAATATACCAGTAGCATCGGAGGACATATGCCAATAGTTAAGAAGTGCAGTGGGTTTACATACCAATTGCCATCGGAGGGTATTTCTTGAATCATCAAGTTCCGTTCTTTGAGTATTTGCTTAATTTTCTGAGTCTCCACATTCCTTGAGCCAAAGACGTTTTCTGCGTCCTGTGCTTTTATCTGCTCCTCCCGTTCCTTAGACTTGGTTGCCTTCTTGTCTCTTCTTTTTTGAGCTTTACTGATTCGCTGCGATTGCTGTTGATCTTTATCATCAGCACTGTTCGACAGACTTACGCCCTCAGGCTGGAGAACGAGATTTTGAGTGAGTTCAGTTATTCCACACAATTCTTTGAATGTCAACAACTCTTCATTTTGTCTTCTTTCAAGATCTATTTCCAATCTAGCTATTTCTTCTGTTACTTCTCTCTTTTTCTTCTTGTCAGCTTTTGCTGAAGATTTTTTCAGAAAGGTAATTTTACCTACAAAAAATGTTACCACATTAAATAAGTAAGGTTAAGGATCGGTTTCCGAAATAATATGATACGTTCTCTCGTCTGTATGAAGTGGATCCCTATTCGGCATAATCGGTTTACTTACTTTGGATTTCTTTTCGTTCTTTCCTGTGTCTAGATAATAATTCCTCTTCTGAATTTACGGGTTGTTCATTAATAATGACCTCATTAGACATAGTCGACATTTTCGAGAGGTTGATGAAATAAAGGGAATAGGAATTAGGAATAAAGGCCCTCTTCAACAGCCAATAGCCATCAAACACAACGAACTCGAAGGGGGGCATCCGTCAGCTGTGACTGACTTGACAGCTGAAATATCAGATAACATCAACAATGGTTCGTAAATGTAATTTCAATTATTTACCCGAGCTTTCCAATAAAACTAGCATCTGGTATGCTCAGAAATTTAACTAACTGAATTTTGTTTGGGGTTAAGATGACTGCGTGCATAGTTAGAGTGAGACATTACAAAAATGTACAAGGAAACGGCAACCTAACCTAAAACGTCAAATGAGATTTGATCACTTCACAAATCAAAATGCAGGTTTTTATTGATTCAAAAATGCTAAAAATATCAATATATTTACATAGGCCAAAGCTTCAAGTGTTTATTTTGAATCGAATTATTTTTGATATCTGATAGAATTATCCCATAATTTCAACAATAACTTGTGTGTGTAATGGCCTGTAACTCAATGGCCTAATTACTAAGATCATTATGCTGTGATTAAACACTGCACATTAAAAGTTGTTTTCAAATTATTCGACATTTCACTTTTATTACCGTCGGAAGTAGCTTGTGGTTAATGCGCTTGCTTCATGAGACCGGGGAGATGAAGGGTAGATCGGACCTAGGTTCAATCACAGCTACCATTGAATGGCCCCCATACCAAATACCACACCATACCATTGCAATTTGAAATTCAGTGCCGCTACTGTCCATCTTTACATGGGTTTTTCTTGGTTTCCCCCTGTCATCCTGTAGCCTAGGCAATTTAATTTCTAGATTTTAATCCCTGCAATTTTGTTTCTCTATTGTATTTTATTATTATTATCATTTGTTATTCAATTCAATTCAATTTTTATTTGTTTTTTCTCATATTTTTGTTAGATTATTACATCATCTTATGTAGCCCTAGCTTGTTTGATGAAACCAATATTGCAACCATTTACTAATACTAATCTATGGTGAATAAAGAATACAATACAAACAAATACCGAAATGGTTCCAGTTTGGGCCACGGTCACTTCCTCCCCACTGTCAGCCAATTACCTAAGAATACTTCATATCAACATCCCACCAATCAATCATCCATTCAACACCAATGGGACATGGTTATTAGTGGTTGCTTAACCCAATAAATAAATAATAAAAAAAAAAAAAAAAAAATGACTTGGGACTCCTGGACCTTGCTGGCATTTTTCAAGTAAAATGTAAAGTTGACGGTTCCACTTGACTACTGTACTATACAGGCAATGATTAACAGTCTTTGATTGCAGCATGGTCGAGTCAAATTACGCTCCACCGAGGAGCAGCAGGAACTGAAACGTAAAGAAAGAGAAAAGAAACTGAAGCTCTTCCGAGCTGGTATCGACAAAGCATTTGAGAAGGTTGAATATTTCTTCATATTTCCTTCACTACCGATATAATGTCTATATAATAGGAAACATTGCAATTTTAAAGTGTCATAAATATTCTGTTATAGCGTAAGAATGGAGAATTTGACGAAGATGCTCTCGAAGTTACTGGACAACTCCTATCTGCCAATCCAGATATTTACACATTGTGGAATTTTAGGCGTGAAATATTATTAGATTTCAAAGAGAAACGGTAATTTTCATCAGAATTTATTACTATATTAGTTCGTTCTCTATTTGGCGGAAGAATTAGGTACTCATCTGTTGTTTATTTATGTACCGGTAGCTCCGAAGGCGATAATCAAGCGTTTATGGAAGGTGAGCTGAAACTAACCCTCCAATGTCTGCAAGTAAACCCCAAGTCATACGGTGGCTGGCATCATCGGGTTTGGGTTCTAGACAACATGCAAAGACCAAACTGGCCTCAAGAACTGGCTTTGTGTAACAAATACCTAGAAATGGATGAAAGGAATTGTAAGTATTTCGATAAGTCTTCGCTTGATGCAGAAATGTAGTAAATGTACGGTAGCTTGCAATTATAGCCTAGATCGTGCATGTGGAGTAACACATGACTCGTGGGCCCTCGTTATCGCCATAGACTGATGAGTCCTATATAGGTTGATCACTTATGGGAAAATATCTGCACCAGAGAAAATATAGAGTAAGACACAGAGATGGTGTGAGAGGGATAGAAATATGCCCAATTAGTTCATCTCAGCCAAACTATGCACGCTGATGTCGATGTGATTTCTTCCTCGCTCCACACGGTTGCCGTTTCGGTATTATTGTGACGGTGTTCGCTAACTAAGACATTTCCCCTATAGTCGAGAATGATGAAGAGTGCTAGAGAGAGAACGGAATAGATCTAAGCCGACAGCAAGGCATAGTCCGGCTGAGATGAAATAATATAACCGTTTGCTGTAGCTCAATCGTTACAAGTAAAAACTATGCCCAGTGTCATCATATTAGATGAGCTATGCCTTAACAGCTTTGCCTTATAACGTCCCCATTTACCTATATCATTTTGAGATATGATAAGGCTTGATTTCGAATTCCAACCTTCATTTTTTTACTTACAGTAATTCAGAATAATTGTACTCAGTGAAAGAAATTTCAATAAACTTTGAAAAATAGATTATATTAAATTCCCTATGTTACCAATTTGTAGTTCATGTCTGGGATCATCGTCGGTTTGTCGTCAACCGAGCCAAAGTGCCTGCGACAGATGAATTCGCTTATTCCACGACCAAAATCACGACAAACTTCTCAAACTACTCGTCGTGGCATTATCGTAGTCGCCTGTTGCCTATAATCTATCCGGACCCGCAAGGCAAGCGACCAATCAGAGAGGAAGAACATAAGGAAGGTAGGCCTGTTGAATCATAACATACACGAAGTTTAATACCAGTAGTAGTTCTTTGTTGACCCTCAGCCATCTTGATTAAAAGCGTATGAGGAACGAAAGTGCAAAGTATCCATTCTTTAAGACCATTTTAGGGACTGCTAATTAAACTTCTAATATAGATCATTTGTCGGTTATATTAAAAAGATTGGTTATCTTTTTTTTCTAAAGTATTTTTAATTAGAATTTCGATGCACGTGTATCCCAAGCTCATCAGCAAACCACTGATAAAGGAGATAGACGCCTAGGATGGGATAACCGTAGCCCAATGGTAACGTTATGTTATAGAATTGGATCTCGTGCAGAACGCATGTTTCACGGATCCCAATGACCAGAGCGCGTGGTTCTACCAGCGCTGGTTGCTTGGTCGCAGTGTGCAGCCTCTTGGGCTCGGCCTGGTGCTCGTTTCGCCCGACTGCGTCTGTATCGCGCTCACGCAAGCCACGCTGCTCAACGACCAAGACGTCACGTTGACCATCAACGGTGCCGCCGTTGAAGGGGCTTGGGCGAGCAGCTGCGGGGAGACGTCACATGTTTGGGTATCCTTGGAACATGTTAGACTATTCATATTGAAATTATCTATTTTTTTTTAAACGTTTTCATTTTAAGGGCGTGAAAGGCTTATAAAAATACAGAAATTCATCTTACCATTTTTTTCAATGTTCATGAACCAGTGTAATGGAATAAAAAGTATATCAATTCCATGATAATTTTATGCTCTGAATAAAATATTATCTTTTTGTGTATTTAATCAGTTTTGTGATGAAACATCAATGAATACCAAGAATGTGATGAAATTCATTGACGTGTTGTCTTAAAAATGATTGAATTCACAAAAATATTACGATAATTAAAAAGCATATAATTATAGTGCAGTTGATATACTTTTTATTCAGTCACACTGGTTTGTGAACATTTAAAAAATGGTAAAGATAAATTTCTCCATTATTATAAGCACCATGCATACACCCCCTGAAGGATCTGTCTAGAACGGTTATATTTCTTGTAACAAAAAAACACGTTTCAGGAATAATGTGTAGGCCATAGGTCTATTCAAAATGAAAATTCCAACTGAATTGTTTTTTACATTTTACTTGAATCTAGGATGAAAATATGTACTTAGTTCTAATCCACTTGCTGCTTTGTACAATGCTTCCTGTATTGAGTGATTTGATTGGGACTCTACTCAGATAGTTCTTCCTTAACATCGTGCCAGGTGTTTTACCCGAGGACAGAGCTGGCGACGGAAACGTATTACGTAGTCGTGACGGTGCTACGTGACGGCATCGAAGTGGACAGTATGACGGTGGAGGTGGTCGACGGAGAAGGTTTGGGACATCGAAAAGCGCAGTTCGGAGCCGGTTTCACCAAAGGATTGACGTCGGTGTTGGAAGAACAGTTGGACTCGTGTTTGCAACTGTTTGAAATGGAACCAGATAGCAAATGTGAGTTGCATAAGGAAACATGTCAAAATATATAAATACTAGGGAAACGCTTGATACGGTACTTTCCCAAAACACAAAGGAAATTGAAAAACCGAAGTTCATGGTTTTACTATTTTGCAGTCCAATCTATTAGTAAATGAAATTATTTTTTTCCGACCAAGTTATTCTACTGGGATTTTCCCAGATGTTTTCATTTGTTGAATATTAAAATTAAAATATAATTCTACATTTTCAAGTTTTAAAATATGGATTATGTTCAACTTGGTTCTCCTGGATTTTCATTTTCAATGAGTGGACACTTAAACACAGGAACAGAAACTTGCAGAAGCGTAAGAGTTGTATCGAGTCACGATTTACGTCCAATTACCTAGGCCTACTGTAAAATTGTTTCAATTGGTAGCAAGGAATCAGGATCTCGTATCTCAACGTATTCTCTTTTTCTCTTTTCCCAGGGACGTTACTGACATCCGTTCTGCTGATGCAAGCAATTGATCGACACAAATACAAAGATGAGACAATGCAGAAGCTAGACCAACTGTTGCAGTTAGATCCACTGCGTTCTGGATACTACAGAGACTTGCGTACGTAATGGCTTGATAAACTTGTATCCGTGAAAGAAAGGGGTCATCTATCAACTAAATAAAAGTAAAAACTTTGGTTAATATATAACTTCACTGCAACTTGAAGGATTGAACACTTTGAAATGTGTAGTTGCGTTCATCGTAAATCTTGTCATGAAAAACACCTTAAAAATACTACAGCTCTATAAATATAGGCCCAACAGTAATATTCATGACTGTAATGTTGGTAGACGACCTTCTCAAGTGGATATATAAGTATACTACACAATAGTAGCTATTATGGGAAGTGCAACAGATATCAAGATGGCAGTGAATCATCAGAAAACAACCAATAGCCATCTTACAGAAGTTGGCTATTACAGTTGGCTTACAGAAACTTACATCATTACATTCAATATAAATGATAGAGAATGATTTGTCAAGCCATGTATCGTAGAGTAAGTGCACACAAACTGTTTATTGATTATTTAGGCTCATAATGCAGATTATTATGTTTGATGTTACAGGCAGCAGATTTGTCATGGAATATGCGATAGACACCATGGACGAAATGCTAACGAAAAGTGATTTACATCGTGACATCGACTTGTCTAATCAGAACCTAACCGCATTTTACCACGGCCATCACCTCAGCCTACTACTGAAAGTCGATCTAGCGAACAATAAACTTCACCGTTCGTTGAGTCAATTCCACACGCTGCAAAGCTGTACGTGGCTTTGTTTAGACAACAACTCGATCGAGGATCTGAGAGACTTGCCCACGTTACCCGCGCTTCATACCTTGCTAATACGTGGGAACAAGATCAAAACGTTGGAAGATCTCCATTCGATCGAAAAGTGCGGAAGTATAGGGGTACTAGACTTGACGGGGAATCCCGTTCAATTTAATTTCCTGCTTCCTGACAGATTAAAAGAATTATTACCGGGTTTGAAAATATTGAATGAAAAGGCATTGTAACGTGATCTACCGGTATTTGTCTTGGCACAGCTTCTTCTCTTTGTGAGTTGCCAATACTAAGGTTATTTAAACACTTCACCTGTAGGCCAAATGCCTTTGGTGTGAAATACTACTAGTCAGTGTGCTAAGTAACCTGCCAATAAATATCACATTGTAATCATTGGATATGATTCCACAAATCCACAATCACAGCTTTCAATTTGTGCCACCAGAATTCATGTCGTCTCTTACTCTTCACAAATAGTTATTCTTTTCTTCAATTGGTGATCTGTTGTACGTCTACGTATTCGTATTACTTCATTTGTCTTACGGTACCGTTAGCGAGAGTGAATGAAAACAAAAACAGCTCATTCGGATGCCGAGTGCACATTACTAGATTTCAGGATGAAAAAAGTCCATGGAAATGTTTTTTTAAAATGTCTATCTTTGTACAATCATATACTTGAATGTAAATTTACATGATTTATTTGTAATAAACATTTCAATGATCAGACAATGTTCTTAAACTTAGATAGTCACAGCAGTAACAAATGCATTGGTGAAGCACACAATAAATATAACAAACTATTTCACTATGTTACACTGCAAGTCATTGTCCCACATAAACCGTACGATACTTCATTATTTCCTACTTGAATTTAGGATACTGGTACATGCTAGCCACTTGGTATTTGTTATCTGACAGTGATACAGTATTTTTGTTAAATAATGATGAATTAATTTCAAATTCAGGGAAAAAAATGATCCTGTTAATGTGTCGATATTTCCACTACAATCTTGAATTATATATTATGAGTTATGAGAATTATGGCAGATCTGATGCGAAAGTTGACAGTCAGCTATTTATCAGTCGCTATTGTTCACAGACATGTTCAAATAATGTACTAAAAGTTGTAAAATGGTGAACGTGAAAACGATGATGCATACCCTACTTATTAAAACATGTGGGCAATTTACTATACGTAAAATACAAGACATTCTTCACGTCTATATGGTTACTTACATGATCAACAACTTGAAAATGGTATTCTACAGAACGCATCATTTCGTTTCTTGAAAGGTAATGGTAGGAGCTGTAAATTGATGAACCTGTTCATCATAAATCTCTTCTGGAAGAGCCTCTTCATCCTCTGGGAAGTGAGTGGGGAACCGAGGTTCTTCTTTTAATTTCCTACAAAAATGCAGAATTTAAGCTTCACGATTCATAAGACATTTATTCATCCAGCATTATTGTACAGTGTTACATACCTGAAAGGAAGTATAGTGTCATAGATATATACAATTGAGTTCGTTTCTCCCGCAATTCCTGATCCCTGTACCCAGATCACATTGTACTTGGTGTTGACTCTCCAAATCTGCGTAAAAATCACTTCATTTAATATTTATTATAACAGCATAATTTACACTTCATGTGATTTGTACGATCATTATTTATCTTTATATAGATACCAACTGCCGTACCTTCAGCCCCTTGAGAATCCGGTATCGGTTGCCCATGTGCCCGGGCATTTTTGTTCCGGGCCACACCCGAGCTTTTTGACCACCAGCACCAATGTTGCCACCACGACGATGCGTCTTGGTGACACCATGTGACGCTGGCATTCCGTGGAAACCCCATCTTTTCATTACACCTTGAAATCCACGGTCAACCCTGGAATACGAGAAAATTACTTTAGAGTCTAAACCAGACTTGATACAGTGAAACCTCGATGCTTCGTTCCCAGATCCATCGTTTTCTTGCTTTCATCATTTGTTTTGACCTACCTACCTCAGTTTTAGCATCCCAATAGAAGTTATCCTCATGTGTATCAAACATTTCACTTGGAACTAGATGTAGCTTTCTTGTTATAGAGTTACATCTTGGGCCTACATAGAATATGTTTGGAAAATTCTGTCTAGAATTCTTGTTATTATTTTCAAAAGTACGCTGACTATTGAAAGAATATCCTATTATACCAGTACCTATTTACAGATCTAAGTGGTAGTATATTATGGAAGCCTATGGTAAAATAAATCATATCGAATTAATACAGCTTTCTGTTTGGTCTCTGGAGAAGCAACCAAAAGATGACTTTCATAATTTGTTCAAATACTGTAACAGGAATTTCACTTTAGTCCATCTAGAGAATTAGATATTATTTCATAATATCATCGAATAACTAACGTTTTTCCTCGAACATCGACAAAGTCCCCGACACGGAAGTGAGAGGCGTAAAGAGGCGTTCCGGGCTGGATGGCCGCCTCGGGAGATACAAAGAACCGTCCCAAAACTCTTTTTGGCATCAAACCTGATTTGTTGAACAATCCGCAATACTCTTTTGTGAACTGGAAAAATCAAAAACACAGTATAGACACTCAAAATAAATCCAAGTCAACCTGCGCGGAACACAATATTGATACTAGACATGGTTGAAAGATTTAAAATATATATATATGCCTAACGTAGATCATCAGTAGGTCTTATATTAACAAATGAGATTGTTCATGAAATAATTAAATACATTTACAACTAACCACTTGCGGATCTACACTTTCTGCTCCTACAACCAAACATCCCATACGGTTCTCTTCTTTTCGCCGCTTCACATCCGGACGAGACGGTTGATACTCTTCTGGGGGAATATAGCTAACGACATGGTTATCGACAATCTGAAACAGATAAATGTACATACTTGCAGAACCTTTTATTTAGAGACATAAGTATTAGAAACAATTCACATGTTCTTTTGAAACCAAAATTTTGCTGGTAGTAGGCTATTAGATACTTGGTGGTACAGTATGTCTCACCTGTAATAGTGTTGTTTGTATTTTTGAGCCATCCTTTAACCACATTGGATAAACACCAATTTTTCTCGCAATCAACCCCGTTCTCTTACAACCCAGCGACCACGTGCCTCGTGGTAACGGTTCACTCTTCAGAGGACTCTGTTGATACGTGCTAATACCTCCGATAATGGCAGGCGGGCCATATTTGTCGTGAACAATATCTTTGAGGAATGACACATTTTCTGGTGTCAAGTCATCTTTATATTGCTGTAAAGCACAAAGAAGATTAAACTGTGGAGAAATGAAGCAATTACAAATGCCAAGAATGCAAAAAAGAAGACGGCACCTCTTATACCTTCAAATTAAGTAAGTTATGAAAGCCACAACATCAACGCAAATTATTTATGCTATTCCGTTGCATACCTTCTGCATGGCATATTATGAGTGACTAACACAAATATAGATTTGCATTTAATCATAAGGTACGATGCACTGTATTATGTATTAGTCGTTATAGATTCATAGGTATTGTCAGTAGGCCCTATATACCGATATCCCTATCTACCAAAATCTCTGTAGGTCTACGTACACACATACTTTTACAATGTAATAAAATAGGTTGATGAACTGTAACAGTACTGCCAATAACTAGGACATATAAAAGTGAACTTACCACTCGTTCTTTTCTCAAGAACCAAGATGGATTTCGTAATTTTGGACGATTGGGAAGTTGTTTTTTCCCTCGTACCTGAGTAAAAATAGCTTCAAAGCTGTAAGTAAAAATGACACATTATTTACACTGAAAATGATTACGATTATTAGGGTGAATTGTGCTGGTGAACCAAGTGCCCCGACCACTTGAAAGTACCGTAGTTTTGAACTTTCAGGGGCAGCGCAGATTTCAAGTCCAAAGGCAAAACCTAATGTTATTTAACACTCTTCCGCTTCTAGTAACTTGAAGCATATTAAATTATGAGTTTAAAACGTCGAGCATCCTAAAGTGTAGGCCTAGTAAAATGCTCTTTCTACACTCTCTATGATAAAGATGGACTTTACGGGATAGGCCTACATGTTTCACACGCATCACACGATTGTCCTGTTGTGTCTCTAGGACAGTATACTCCATCTAGGACACACTATACAATCGTGTAGGCCTAAGGCCCATACAAGGTTTGCACACCTTACTTCTTGAACTCACAAGACACAAGTTTGCTACCTTGTTTGATACCATAACCTCACCTTTTTTTGAAGATGTTCAATCCGGGCTGCCCTAAGTGTAAACGAATTGATAGAGATGCCATCTAAATAATCCGATTCGTCGTCTTACAGTTGTACAAAAAAACTCATTGAAGAACGCGATTTATTGTAATTAAATTATTGAATGCCACAACTAAGCAACAAGGGAGAGAATACCTTCGAAAGGTTAGGTTAGAACGATATTGGTCAGCTCGCCTTCACCGTTTTCGCCCGGTCACAGCCTTCTTACTTCCTTAGAACCCGCATTTGAATGTGCTCATTGGAAATATCACGATGTGGTGTAATATCAACAGTTAATCATTGCAATATATATATTATCATTATTTTATTATAATATATAAAATGATGGTTCTGGATGTTTAACCGACGCTTTAATAATTCCATTGTTTAGGTGTTCAAAATATAACCTCAATTTGTCTACAGAAAAACTAAATCTAAAATTGAACATTGCCTATTTATTTATTTTTTATTTATTTACTACACATTTATTTATCACTACACATTAGTGTGATTATACATTACATTTCCTCATTTCAATAGTGGTAATAATAATGAATAAAACAAAACAACAGCGTTTACTGTAGATGATGAGACAGACGCTTACTATTCAGAAAATAAAAGTCAACAAAAAATGTATAACTTTTGTGTATCAATGCTGTAAAATAATTGTTCGTATTTTACTCTCACTGATTGCCTGAGAATTCAGATTCATGTAGAGTTCAGGTTTATTTATATGCAGGACACATACAAAGAAAAAATGTACAAAACAAACTCTATTTCAGCTTTTTTCAATTCCTGAAATTTATATACGGTAACTTCACTCCTCAACTTGCTACTACAGCAAAATCTCTACACATCGTTCATGGATCTATCTTTTTCCTGCTTCCATCGTTTATTATGCCCTACCCTACTTAATTTTTCCTGGATGATCATCCACCATGGTTTAATTTTCCTGGTCCCTTGAAAAAATGATAAGAGGTTTCATTGTACAGACTATAATTATCTGCAATCATAAACATGAACAATTCATCAAATGTATCCAAGCCTTATGATTGAGTGACTATTCAATTTTTCATACTGGATTATTGAAGTTGTAGACTCTACTACAATAATAATAATTATAATAATAACTCTTTATTTAGCAAGGTTGTTAACTGTTCATGACTGACCAATATTTAATTTTATATCAACCATATAACTACCGTAGCTCAACTAGTCACATAACTGGAAGTATTATTGGAAAATGGATCTGTGATGAAATGAGGAATTAGGTAGTTTCTCCATATTACGTCATTTTATTTTCATTAAATTTTACGAGGATTAATTTTCTATTTAACATATTACTAGTTATTTACTGGATATTTACATAACCAAATTAAATGTCAACATTTCAACTTGGTCTCTAAGCCCCACATTCACACCCGCTATCACACACATTGGCACTTTCCATAGGAGGGTAAACAGTCGGGCGTAATGTGGCATACAAACAATACTTGGTTATCACGTTGTCTCACTCAGGCACTCGTACGTACGCATTCACACAGTAATACTGTAAATATGGTCCATCATATCAGTGGCAAGCTTAGCAGCAAACCCCGTGCTGGAATCATGGTACAATTACTACCAAAGAATTTCTTTCACAACAAGAGAGCCAAAGATGACAGAGCATGTATTAATAATATGTATTAAAATCATTTAGACTCTTTCATAACTTTCACTCTTCCTTCGTCTTAGTTTTACTCTTGAGCTATACTATTTATTTGATTGAAACTGCCCTGTTTCATGAAATTAATAATTATTATAATATAAATGAACAACTACTGTAATGTATATCTATTATATTTAGATATTTTTACCTTGTTAAGTAATGTAACGGATCATATAGCTCTGGAAATACTCTAGTGATATCAGTGATCGACAAATGGCAGTAAAATGTATATATTATATATATATATGTAGTATGTACGGTATGTGTTACACAATCAAAGATCATGCTACAGTAGGCCTACAATAATATTGAACATATTATATGCATTTAATAAATTACACTATTGGAACTATTTGGTATTATTGATTTTTCTTTTACTGTATTGGCTCATCAGGCGATATTTTATTGTATGTTACTAAAATTATCTTAGTTCATTAATAAATAGTAACACACTTGAAAATGTTCAAATCATGTAATTTATTAAACATTAAAGTATTGTACATACCTTTCTACATATAGTTGAAATCTACCATTTTCTTTCAAAATTAAATTTGAATTAAAGGTAGGCTGAAAGAGCTAAGCACATACTTTTTTCCAAATCTAGGGCCTGGTGCCTCTCAATCAAACAACAAATTTTGTGTCATCATTCTGAGCAGAAATATATTTGTGAAATGTTAAGATCAAGTATAAGACTCCAATCACATCGGGCTAGTTAGAATAACTACCGGTACAATGCAAGTATCGTAAACGTAACAAGAAAGAATTACAAACAAAAATTTGAATCGAAGCATCAGAATTTATCCTCGATATCATTCTATGTTCTTAACAAACAAAATTATACACAATAAGTAACATTGTACATTATAACATTTCCAATTGCACAAACATGTAGTTCTCATACATTTTTGCTGTATCATTTAACATTTAATGGTCAAATTCGGTCAAAACAAATATATAGATATCAGATATCCATCTATATATTATACACTATCATATACGTATTTACATATCTAAAAAAATACAATCTCGTGGATCAAGAAAAAATATGGACAATTATCCCTACAAGTATCCATACTACATGTACATCATATATACATATTATTCAAAAGACGGTGAACATTTTATGGCAAAATATTCCCAAAATAAAAAGGAAAAACAATAGAACATCAAACCCCTTTCATTTGGGTGAAGATAAAATGGAACTAATAACATACTCGTCACTTCGTGAGGTCTGGTGCTCAGTACTTTCGAAAGAATTGAATTTGCATGATGGTTAGGTCTACGAAATGAAGAAGTAATTCTAGTCTAGCTTACACACTATCTCACATTTGTTTTGTCCACGTGTACACATATTATGGCTCTTACGTCGCGTCAAAGAGGTGTCTAATTAAAAATGTTGAGTGAAAGTGAAGGGTGAACTAGTGTACCGTAGTCCACTGGCCCGTGGTCAAAAAACATTAAATTCTACGTTTTAATAAACAGGGAATCATCTAACAATCTATGTACAAAGTTAGTTGAATCAGGAAAAATGAAATCAGACTTGAAAAGAGGGGGTCCTGAGTCCAACGAAATACTTAGGCCGCCAAGGATATCTTCTACGAAGAATCCCTAAAAGAAAGAATTAAAATAGTTTAAATTACCGAGTTGGCCTACGTAAATACACACAACTTGTAGATATTCAACATGACAATAACACATAATTTAAGGATATACCATCAGAGAAACGATCGTTACGTTTGTTAACCACCCCCAGACTACGACTTGGTTCCTTGCTCAATATTTTTCATTTATGAAAATGAGATTTACTTGTAAACCTCTTAAATAAACAAAGGGGTGGAACCAATCACGTTTCGAACATTGAAATAATTGACGAAGTAAGAGAGTACTAGTATAGTACAAACTCACATCATATACATACCAATTATAAATACTTCATTTTATTTCAATGAATTTCAATTAAATCATATGCTGAAGTCCCAGGAAATAGATCAAGGTCATTTCTTACAGATTAGTATGTAAGTACCTGTAGCATCAGTAGCACGTGCAACTTTCATTAATAATTACAATTATTTAATCACATATTTCCTGGGACCTAGAAGTCTATAGTTTGTACGTCAATTTACCTGGTAATTTTATCCATTACACCTTTTATTCTAGTCTCGGTCAACGTTGGCAACAGTTTCTGAACCATCTCGCGTACGAACAGGTCGCTGATACCCGGACTGGAACGTTCGGCTAATTCAAACGCATTCTTTAACTCTTCAATGGCATCCGTCTTGTGGGAAGACTCCGGTCCTCGAGCGTTGTAATGGTGCCTTCTTTGTAGCTGTAAGACAAATGTTACAAGGGATTACAAATCACGACTTTCGATGCTGTCATTTACAACAGCTGTTTCTGTATGTACCGATACTTGTTTACAATTGACCGTCTCCCCCGAATTACACACTAGCGATGTGAGCGTTTCTACCCTTCATCTACCATGATGCAAGTAGGGCTTACACAGTTTAAATTGATATGAAAAATTCAACAGTAGGCATAGATGAAGTTCAGAACAAACACTTTTTAAATCTATTTATAATACTGGAGGTAGTAGCACATTGTGTATAAACTTACCCATTTAGTTGTATTCCAAAGAAATCAAATTATATAATCAATAAACAGAAGAATTTACGTAGTGCTGGTCTAGACAATAATCACTTCAGTTTCATTCCCGAGTTTTAATAAATATAAAAACCCGTGTGTAAGCCCTGGTCAGCACAGCAGTTAACTTATAATTAGGATTAATAACTAATTAATAGATGTGCATGGACCAACATACTAATTAAAAGTGTTTCTTACAAATTATCAATAGCTTTAGTTCAAACACGTCACTTCAAATTATAGTATATTCGGTTTAACAATTTCTTTATTTTTATTCAACAGAATTGAAATGAACAAGAATTGAAGATTTCAACAGAATTGAGTCACATTAAGTGGTCAATCAAGCCACATATAACAAGCAGGCAATGTACATACGCACTCCAGGTAAACACGGACGTAAAATGTGTATAGGTATTTTGAAACAAAATTTGATCTTCAGATTAATCTATTTCACGTAGCCTTAATTATTGAAGCAACTGGAGAAGAACCATCTGTATCAATAACTTGAATAACTACAACTCATTACAATGACTAATCGCAAACATCTTCAAACTGAGTATTTACCTCTGAAATAAGCGGATAGATGACACCGGAAAGACACGCCGAGCGTTGGTGGCCCGGCTTGGCACTGCCGCCGGTGTTGTTCGACTCTCGCCGCAACTGTTCGCCGCGATTCGGCTTCTTGTCGCCCGGGCCGGTGTCGCCGTGATCTCCCCGGTGGTCCAGCGGGCCGATCTCCTTCGAGCTGCGCTTGTCACGGCTGTGCGGCTCCTTGCTCGGCCGGTCCTTGTGGTTGTCGACGGCAACAAGGGGCGTGGCAGAATGAGGCCGGGACTGGAACAAGCAATAGGTCTCATTATTTTACAATATTTCTTACACCATCGTAGCACATTGATGCAGCATTGTCGGATCCATCGTTATCCTACTGGAAAAAATCATTGTTTCTTATCATTTTACCAATGTTCCTGCATGGATCATTCAGTACTTGTTGTAACCTGTTGACGATAATATCAGGTAGACCTCCGGGTATTTTAAAATATGAACATTAAACTACTCCAATCTACTTCTCGGTTGATGTGACTCAACATTCCAAGCATAAAGATTTCATCTACATAGAGCAGGATTTACACATCTTAGTTAAGTACTACTGTAATCTGCTAACTATTTGTTAAGATACAAAAATAACTAAAACAAAAGTGATAACAAGCAGATTCACTAACTACTGCTTAATCCACTAACTGTCAATTCACAAAACTGGGCCTTGGGCTCAGTAAGTGTTTGTTAGTTTATGCGACAATATAAACGTGAAGCTATCCATTATCCAGACGTGTATACATACCGGGGTGGCTTTTTCACTTCTGTAATGATTCAAATTAGAATCTTTAGGCGGTGATTTCGTTTGTAGAGGTCCAGAGCCGTTCTGTACCTTCTGCGGAAGCTTGTGATTGGTTAGGTCGTCATCCTTTGGAGGTTTTATCGAATGCGGTCCTTTTACTGTCATAATCCAAGGCTCGTCCAAATCGCTATCCTGTTTCGATTCCTCCCTAGAAATGAATAAAATGTTACTTACAGTTTTCGATTAGGTATACAGTAGTTATGTTCTGCAACTGTAAGTGACGATGGCACACGAAATACTGTATGCCATCTACGATTATTACTGTCTGCCTAATGACCCCACCTACATCTAGATTATTTAGAGCCCCTATGATATTTCTCCAGAATTCTCTCCAACATTTTGATTTCCAACACATGATTTGATCAATAAATGCAGAAACAGTTATGATCATGCTAATTGATTAACTTCTACATACCTATATTTTTCATGTTTTCTTACAATTTCTTATTCATAAATTAAATGTTAGAACAGACCTATCTCATCAACTGCCAGACAAATAATGTTTAATAATGCATGTACAACTGTGCCAGTAGATGGCAGTAATAAAATAATAAAGTAAAAAAAAAAGAGTATGGCATATAGTACTAGTAGTTGGGATTACAAGAATGTTAAAGAAGCATTCCACTCATAATATAAATAATATAACAATGTTTTGGCATTGACCAGAGAATACTGGAAATGGATAACATATTATGAAATGAATAAAGTACTTACGAATCTGAATTTTCTGACTCCGTTTCACTTTCTTCGCTTCGTTGTGATTTCCACTTTCTATATCGGTCTATTAGGTCAATCAGATAGGAATTCTTCTTGGCTTTACGAATAAATGGAAACTTGAGCAATTCTTTAGCCGTAGGCCTCTGAAAAAGAGTAACGAGTATATTTAGTACAGTGAGTGGATTAATGACATACCACATATGACATAATACTTCAAAACACTATTTCAAAATGGAATGAAGTTCAATATACAATGGACTTTTTGTGATGTACTAATCATTTTAACCAACACACACAGCCAACCTATCAGTCAATTCATCAAAATAACCACAAACTACACTTGAAATCTTTCAACAAGTCCCAAGCAAAACTCCCAACCATAAATGTTATAGCACAACAGCGAGAGATACCGCATTGTCATTTGGAATCCGTATTCTGCATCGACTGCACACCTTCATCTAGAAAATTAATTCTGGTAATCCAGCTTGCTTAATTGAACATGTTTCGTACATTCAGATCGGTCATTTTACCAGCTCTTCGAATGAATCATATATAGAATCACTTAATAAATTCTTAAGTGCCAACCCCTACTATAATATTAATGAATACCTCACCTTCCCATAGAATTTAATTATTGAAGTACCTATTTTACATTTTACCTAGTTCCTATTTTATATAATATTGAAGTACATATTAAATATCTATTAAGCCTATATTTGTAACATGTACAGATCAAAGGTGAAATAAAATGAAATGAAATAGTTATAGAATAATCCTATGAACGCTACCAAAGGTCTAGTGGTCTACAATAGTGAATGAAAGTGGCAATTTTTTCACATGAATAATGAACATTAAAAGCATTATGTTCTACTATGTACACGTAAGTTACGTAGTTATAAGAACGTTGCCACCTCTAACGATTTTAAAATCGCAACGAATAAAATAAAACACATCACTCACATTTTCCGGATCTTTGTTTAGACACGCTTCAACAAACTCCTTGAACTGCTTGGTGTAGTTGCCAGTCAGCTGTGGGGGGTTATTCTTGGGGATAAGGAACAGCACTCTCATCGGGTGCAACTCGGAATTAGGCGGCTCGCCCTTGGCCAGTTCGATGGCTGTAATACCTAACGACCAAATGTCAGCCTGAAAAACAATTGTTTCTATTAGGTACAGTTTCCATTCCATAGAATTTTATCCTATATGCGTAGAATAATTGAGTTTTCTTAGATTTGAAACTAGAATTGGAATGAAGAAAGTATAGTATACCAGTAATGTAGCAATCTATAGAATAAAAATCAAACTTTTTCATTCTATCTGAAAGAATTGACATGAATAAAGCTTTGACCATACACAAAATATACACATTTGTATAAATATCCAACTTATTAAAGTAAAACGAAACCGTTATGTATCATTTTCCAAGGGACAAGGGAAAGAAATATACTTGCAGGAAAATTCAACATTCGTTATACGTCTACATGTCAATGTAGCTTGTATGTACTTATTACTATTGCATCAAGGGACAATAAAATACTATATAGTACCCACTCCACTACGCTGTGACAAAGTACGCACACTCACTTTTTATAACATAGCATTAAATGTTATTTATAGAACTGTATTATCAATGTACTAAATGCTAAGCTCTTGAAACAGTATCAACAATGAAGAGTTGACTCACTATGTTACCTGGATTAAAAATTGTAAGAATAAATAACTGAGTTCTACGTTTATCTATTACGTTTTACTATGTTTGTTGACTCAAAGTTTGTACAAGAAGTACAATGCCATAATTGCGCAAGTCAGCGAGTTCAGTTTATGGATTCGAGCGAATGAGATGAAAATCAACAGTAATGTTATCTATGGAGAAAAGCTTGATAAATTGACAGTGCAACCGCATAGTCTTCTTATTGAAATTCATATTATTACGATACTCAATTTCATTTTACGATACAATGTCAATGTTTTACAATGTTTTACGTAAATGTTTTACAATGACAATATTTACGATACAGTTTCATAATCTTCTGCTCATTCGTACCCCCAAATAATCAGAAAAAATAATCAACATTTATATCTCCACATGTCTCGACACGTAATTATCCCTACACCCATCTCTAAAAACATCCTTTCTAAGTACCTTTGAGTCGTACGCCGATTGCTTTATGACTTCGGGCGCCATCCAGAATGGCGTTCCGACGAACGTGTTCCGCTTGCTCGTGGTATTGGTCAGCTGCCCGGCTACTCCAAAGTCTGCGAGCTTCACGTCGCCCACCTCGCTGAGCAGAACGTTGGCGGCCTTGATGTCCCTGTGCAGCTTCCTCTCGCTGTGCAGGTAGTCGAGGCCCTTGAGCACTTCGCGCAGGATGATGGCGATGTGCATCTCTTCGAAGCTGCCAGCCTTCATCAGGTCCAGGGCCGAGCCACCGCCCAGGTACTCCATGATGATCCATAGCTTCGTACCCTGCACACAGATTCACAGAACGTTAAATTGGGACTTTGTATGTTTTCATTTTTTCATTTTATATCGACTTAATCTGGGAGGCGAGAGGCATTTCGAGCCCAGTTCGATCCCCGCGGCTGACCATTTTTACAGGGGTTTTTCATGGTTTCCCTCTGTAGTCTAGGCTAATGCCGGGATGGTTCCTACAATAATTCGGCCATGACCGCTTCCTTCCCACTATCCTTCCCATACCCAAGAACCTTCATCTCATCATCCCATCATCTCATTAGTCATCCATCCGACGCCATTAGATCTGCGCTATCATAACAGTGCGTTGTTAAACCCAATATAAATAAATAAATAAAAATAGCAACCCACTGTACTGATGACTACGATCCGAGCTACAATCTATTGGCGTTGGTGAATGATATATGGCATGATGGGATGAAAGGTTATTTTATAAGGTGTTTGTGGATAGAGGGAAGGAGTCGGTCATGGCCTGTTGTTAAGGAGCCATCCCAGTATAGACCTGAACGACAGAGGAAAACCACAAAAAAACCTCAGTCGGGATGGTCGACCATGGCGGGAATCGAACCTCGGTCTACTCAATGACGGTTCAGTGTGCTATTCACTCGACCACTCATCTCAGTTATTCGGAACTTTGTTCTTTTATATTTTATTTATTTACTTAATTGGGTTCAATGATGCCATAGAATAAAAAGTTACGGAAGAATATTATAGCCGATGTTAAATTCTCCTTGCATGTTCTTGAAGGTTAATGGTATAGTTCAACACCTAGTCTCTGCATTGATAGTCGCCACACATACGCAATCCGAATCCCATCATCCGAATCCCATTAGTAAATTGCTCGTAGTGACATATTTAGTCGACACACGAAAGTGAGCGACTGCAATAGAAATCAGATTTTTTGTACAGAACCACTGAGTACATATTAGATGCTGCACTATAGCTTATCCGGAGATGCCGGCCGTATAATTCGCGAAGCAGTTGGCCCATAAGTTATAAACTTCTTCCGCAAGTCTTTACTCTATAACAAGATTGTCAATGCACTGAAATTATCAACGAAATATATGGTGTCGGATAAATGGATGATGAGATGAAGGTTACTCAGATAATGGAGAGGAAGCAGTGGCCTAGGAGTCATCCCAGCATTTGTCTAGACTAAAGAGAGAAAGCACGGAAAAACCCTGTGAAGACAGATAATGTCAGGGATCCTACCCTCACCTCCCGGGTCACATGAAGCAATCGCGTTGGCATTGACCTACGGAACTTCATTTCATGCCTTTCTCACTGTCAATGGGACTGAAAATCACGAGAGCGGCCATATTATAGTAAATGAAAACTGTTTTATTTATGTATAAGGAAATAGCATGTTTGTCAGGTTATCATAGCAACTAGAAAGGTTGGGGGAAAACAAATTAATAATGATGTTGTGATTGGAGAACACAATTTGAGGGACGTTGTCCACTGATTTCAACATTGTGTGACATCACTTGAAAGAAGTCCACACATACATTACAGAATGGTTCCACATATCCATTTCTCCATTAGGCATGAACACAAAAATGAAATACATTTTAGTTTTGTATTTTAGATGAAACATGACTTATAATAAAGATGATTAAAGGCAACTGTAGACAAAGCTCGATATGAAACTAAAATTGATATACCGCAAATGGATAGAAACCAGGATGTCTGGTAACAAAATTTGTTTAGTATGAGATTTTTTTTTTTTTGAACTCATACCATTTTACAGAAAACCACTGTATAACTAACACCTATGTCCTCAACTCAAGGGGAACAAAGTAAGACCAGAGCACTCTAATTGTAAAAAATATGGTAATTTCGTTTGAACATATTTCCCCAAAAGAGCCAATATTTCCACTATTTTCCCATGAAACATATTAATTACGTTGTAATTCTGTAAACTACTGGAGACCAATAAGGCAACAGGGGGGTGGTAAACCACAACCTCCTCAGGACCAGCTGTAATTAATCACTGAAATTTGATTCATCAATCTTAAAATATTGCTACAAACAGACAAATTATAATATTAAAAATAAATTTGTTGTGCAGATATTGGAGACATTGACTTAGGAATATAAAATTTATGAAATTTATATGGGTTGCTTTTTCAAATAAGAATACTCTCATGAAATAATTTTTGTGCCTTATCATCAGTAAATTTGAATATTTTATATATTTTTAAAATTCCCGGGTTCAACAAGTGATAGATACAGTGTGAAAATGACCAAAGAAATAATAATACATGTGTCTTCTTCTTAAAATGTCTAAATTAATTTATACATTTTGGACAATGCATACATTTTCAATTACCTTTCCATCACATTTTCCACATGGATTATCTTATAAAAATGATACTTTAATAGCTCAATAAAAATAAGTAATGTTATTTCATAATTATGAATGCATACTAAAAAAATCTACCAGTTTTAATAAACTCATAATAAATGTTGGAGTTTTATTATTTTATTATTCGAAGATTCTATCGCTTTAATGCGAGTTTAATTAAAATTATCATTTTAATAAGGTGACAATAAAACAAACAAAAAATTCAATGATTCCATAACACATTTCTGAATCGAGAATACCGACACCGTACCGGAACCCTTACAGAGTCAATGTTTATGTTAAAATTTTATGATAAACTTGTTATTTGTACTCAACGATATGCTATGAGGTAAAAATCGATGGCAAAAATGTCGAGTGTGACATACATAGACATGATCTTTCCACCTTTGCTATTAATTATAAAATTTGACTCATTGGTACGTTCAACAAATATTGTCTGCATTAGTTTTGTATCTTGCACGGTTCTGTTAGTTTTTTTATCTTGCACGGTTCAAGTTTTATGGTCATTTATTTCTGTGAAATCAGCCTGGTGGGAACTTTTAACCTTATGCTTATGGAGAAGACTGGGGACGCTTCAAGTTAGAAAACGAAAACTGCGAACAGTACTCAATTTTAGAAATATAAAAATGAACAAGGATATACATATCAAAAGTATTTATTTTCACGCTCATGTAGCAAAATAATTAGCATTCAAGACTTTAACTAGAGCTCTTGTAAAGTGCCATACTGTTAGTGTTAGTTGACAGTATCAAACTCAAATCAACAAATAATAAATCAAATAATTCAATATGGAGAGCGAATAAACAATTTGCAAATAAAATTGCAAAATGAAATGTATTATTTTTAGAAAAGTATTGTAAATAATTGTAATCAATAACTCAATTCTGACATGCAATGGCAATAACATAGACGGTATAATAGCCTATAGCTATATCTGGCAAAAGCACTAAATCCTTACGTAACAGTTGGGTATGAAACTCTTTTACAAAATGTAATAAACAAATAACAAATAACAACACAACTGTATTAGGTTATATGATACTTCCAAAACGTTAACATGCCCTAGGTATCCACGTTGTAAAGATTATGTCATGAAGTTTTAGATTTCTACCTCGTCACTTCCTGTTTTGTATTCCGTCTTTAATCTCTGTAATCTCTGGATCATGATGCCACATTTCAATCTAGTAATTTCAGGTAAACGAAAAGCTATCCAAAACAGAACTTCAATACCTCTAGCTCTAAGTTCCCTTTTAAAATCTCTCGTTTCGATTTATACAAAGCCGAATCAATCCACAATAATCTCCTGCTCTTATCAAAGAGCAGAAGACCCTCAACTACATTTATAAAATAATAAAACGTACAAAATCTACGATATCAATTTTATTTCTACCTCTATGTAATGAACCCTACCCATAGCAATAGCGCAAGAAATGAAGATATAACATTTTCTGTCGAGAATCATAATTGAGAACCGAACATGATATCCCAAGAGAAATCAAACCATTAAAACCTGAAACCTTCAAAATTAATGAAGATCTCTTGAATGTTAAACTCTAGTGACTCTATCTAGGCCTAGTCCGGGTAAATAAACCCTCTTTGCATCAAATGCCTCCTCTCTAAATAGCACCATGGTAAAATCACCCCTAAATGCTGGTGCCCCGTCCAAACTTCCCTACTCTCATCCATAGCCTTAATTGGGGAACAATGATTTTGTATCAAGTTACGATGTTAATAAAAAAAATATATACAAATGTAATCAAAGATCAGTACATCGGTTACATCTATAATTTTCCTCAATTAATTTTGTATACAAATGAAGTAAGTTCAAGATATGAAAGAACAATAAACAATAATTGATGTATACTAGTCACACCCATAAATTGTTCTGAACATTTATATATTATTATTATGAATAATTCCCCTGGTGGGAACTGTTTCCATTGGTTACCGAGCTCAGCTCTCATTAATTCTATTTATATACGTCCATTTTATCGGCGCAAACCCGACACTGCACTTCTGTCAATGAAAATCATTACACAGCTGACTCATGTGCAGGGTTTTCCATTCCTATCACCGAATGCAGTTCTGATCTATGTTAGCAGTTAATTCAAGCAACTGTTAATTTATAGCTACTTTGTCTCGCGTTAATGGCTTTTTACTTGATATGTTTGGGGTCGAATAATTAGCTCCCTACTAAGTAGGCCTACTGACCTGTAAAAGTAATTTATTTTTTATTGATTGAAATTTATTTTGAACGAATTGAGATGTATTTATATGAGAACTTGCGGTCACATAAAATCGAATTTGTTATAATTTGAATAAAATCTGCATATTTCATCCCCAATTCTTTCATAGACTGTATATCTATAACCTATGACTACCTATAACGTATCTTTGGTATTGGTGTTTAATGCTGTGTGTAGTTGTAGGTGTGTTGTAGTTGTGTAGTCAATTTACGATTCAGGATGCATTTTATTGTAGCTTTTTGCCATTGATGTGTGTTTGGGGGGGGGGTCTATCTCTTTATGTGACCGCAAATGTAGGGCTCATTTTCTAGAGATTTGCTAGAAAAGTTGGGAATCATTAAATGTAGCACTAAAGAAATCGGTCAGGAATCATCCTTACGCCCTATCCACAGCCTTCTTTATTCAGATCATTTCGTTCTGAAATATACGAAGAGACTGTCTTATCCAATCAAGACGGCTGTGATCAACAAAATATATTTCTCTCTTGATTTGAATTTGGAACGCATAGCAACAAAAGATGATGAGATTCTTCCTATTTGACGAGACAATCCTATTCCCAGGTGAAGCAATCGGTAATAAAGTCGTGAGTCGCTTGCCTCTCAGTTCGAGATTACTCATAAACATAAAAGTTCAAAGTAACTAAATTTAAATCTTCTCTCGAGATTAATAAATTATTCAAGCATGACGAAGACATACAGGCAAGATGAGGTAATTCGATTATTGCACAGAGCGAGGGTGATCGCAGTCTCGTGGCGCGCTTTCACTTTTCCTCGGCGTGAGTCGAACGGCACGACCCCGGCAAGAGAGTAGAAGTCGAGTCGTAAAACAACCCTCCCTTTTTTATAACGCAATCGGTCTCCATTGTGCACTCGAGGTGCGGTTCGTTTACCGCTGCACACGCGCCTGTATTGGCCTGTTCTCACGAGGCAACGAAATGTCAATGATACAGAGTTGAATCTTTTGTTGCCAGTTCAGACACAGACGACGTAGCGGTGATGCATTGTTGAAAAGTCAAATATTTTTATCAACTAACTATATCAAATTGGTATTATCTATTATTAACTTATTACATATGAATTATATACATGCCCAAGTCTCTATTTTTACGTTAGACATGGCAATAACGTCTAGAATTGTTAATGAAGTTTTGATGCCGTCGTACATTGACTACATCGCGACCATGTTTTTTCGCTCCACTGTTCTCCTATTGGTTAATCATGTAAGATTCAACACTGATTGAAATGTAGAAGAACCCCTGTATATCCGAAATCATACGTGATTCAGGCGTACAGTCTCGACTTTCCCGACGCGTTCACAGGACAGCGTGTACCGGAATAAAGTATATTCGGTCACGTAAGATGGGCTTGAGGTTACTTTTCAATGGATGGTTATAAAAGTGGTCAGGGGTTCAAGTAAGGTTTGGCACCAAAGCCCATCAACGACGGAGGCTCGGTACTCGAACGGCTCGCAAGTACGAAATACAGGAGTTCACCTCGGTGAAGCTTTGTGCGCAACACACTCTGAATGAAGAGTGTTTTTCAAGGGTCACATACAGCTAGCATGCAAAGTGAACGAGATATTCTCTTCTACTGGTTTTTAGCTCAGATGGGCATCAAACCATGAAGTACGCGCGGTATACGTACGGTGCGACCGCCCGTTTCAATACAACCGCTAGCGAAGACGCGAAGAGGTTTCGAACCGTCATCGTCGCGTTACACCGGTTCTTCGACCACGGAGTATAAAAATACGAGCGCTGAAAAGCAATCCTCACTCGAAACTTGTTACATTTTTTTTATATATAAAATTATTATATAATGCCATCACGACTGCGATATGGCTCGTGAGAGAAACAAAACCAATAAGGAGTCGTCAAGGACCACCCAGATATATAGGATAGCGTTCGGCTTATAGGAGTTAACTGGGATGAACATCCGTCCTCCGATCCATATCCCATGCATAACTCTTCCGAGCGTCAAACTTACTAGAGCAATAAAATCGGTATTCTAATTGACTTAATTTAGACAAGACGAGAGAGAGAGGATTTAATAATGCTAGTCGGTCTAGGCTCCACCCAATATACGTATCGGTTCCAGTGGTGATTCTTCTCAATGCAATCGCCCACTTCCAGATCCGGTAAGGCCCCAATCAAGGTCCCCCAGGGTCACGGCATTCCGCGTACAGAGCACCCTATATCTCGACAACAATGAGCTGCCCACTATAGCACGGGCTAATTGAAAATGCTATGAGCTAACTTGAATTATATCTGAATCGAAGCTATTCTTTACCACCTACACTCTCGAGTTACTATAATTATAGAAAAACGCACCTTATGCGTTGTAGGATAAGCGAGATTTTATATGTAATGTACTGGATCAAATGGTAAAGGTGTACACACCTTGATTTTGGGTCTATCATATGATATAACTATCTGCCTTCCTGATTTACATATTGATTATCTCTACATATTTATGATATTTATGATTAAATCTTTTAAAAACGTTAAAAATTAAAAGCTGTCCCGAGTTTCTTTACAATTATTGAACTGAATTTACAATTATTTAGTCAACAAACGATCTTTTTCCTTAGTTCCGTAGACACAGGTATAGGTGAGCACAGAAGATATAGAGATACCGGCAGGTATTTTCAATCAGAGTAAACTAGAGCTCAATCCAACAACAGGTTTCTATTTTGTCGACTGTCATTTCCTCTGATTGGTGGATTACAATGGCATTTACAATCTCGACAATCAACACGACATCTTGGGCGCGATGATTGATGATGATCACAGCTTACCTTGAGATAGGAGCCGAAGTATTTGGTGACAAAAGGACTGTCACACTGCGACAGCACCATGATCTCCTGTTGAATGTCTTCGATTTCATCTTCGGCCTCTTCGAGATCGATTATCTTGATGGCGACCACCTGCTGGGTGCGATTGTCGATACCCTTGAACACCTCGCCGAACGACCCCTTGCCGATCCGTTCCTGTTTCGTGAAGATGAGTTCCGGGTCCACCTTCTGGAACAAAGTAACTGGTGAGTACGTGTCGGACGGAACGGGTGAGTCGTCGACGTCATTCGTCGGACCGGAAATGGGTTTTAGTATGGATTTAATTAGATTAGGATGTTTGTTTGGTTAGGTTAGTTTGGTTAGGTTAGTTTGGTTAGGTTAGTTTAGATAGGTTATGACTGATTAAATGAATTGCATTTGGTTATTCAGGTTAGTTTAGGCTGCACAACAACAACAACAACGTCAGCATGTGGTGACAGACCGTTGGGCCGAAGAATAGAAGCTGCCCTGACAATTTCTCACTTGGACAGCTGCCCTAACGCGATGTATTACAAATATGTATATTTTATTATATTTTATTAATATTACAAATACTTCAATATTTTCTAAATTTCATATGTTACTCTTTAGTTAATATATATAGGCCTATATTGCATTTTGATAAAATGATATTTTCTGACACCTCCATGATTTAGTGTCATTAGATTGGCACATGTTTACAAAGCTTATGGCGCGAGATCGATGTTGTCATTCACATTTCGCGAATTGGGCCAACTCTGTGCAACTGTACAAACGTAATTGGACTATTTGGTCACCGTGATCATAACAAAAAAACAACTAGAACAAAAAACAGAACTACACGCTGAAAGACATTGTGCAGTTAATTGAGTGTAATTGAGTTGGCTAGCGTTGGGTCAGGGACACGTCACTAGCATTGTCGCTTAGACGAGACCAGAAGAGATTCAAACTGATTCACATTAATTTGTTCAATTCCTTCTCTAGTACGTTTAATTTTGAAGTTCTAAATCTGAAATGATTGTTGGCGAATATCCTAGACTCAGAGATTATACACTATTCAACTCATACCCGTGACCTGACTTTATTTTAGCTCTTCTCATTCATAATCAAATTTAGGCCTACATCAATTAATTAATAAGTTTTAAATTTTATTACCATTATTTTATTAGCATACTCATTATTCAAGTCGCCAATTAAAAAATTACATTTTTATAATAAGCTGAATCTTCACAGCCAATTATTTGAAGGATGAACTTTGAATCGAGAAATAATTAATTTTTCTCTACGCTTATTAATTATTGTCGCCCGCATCTTTTCCATTACAATATTCAACTTGTCACATTATCTTTTTAAAAGTTAATGCCACGCTAGCCTGGGTATTCTTATATTGTTTCGTTCTTGATATATTCGTCTACCTTGTAATGTATTATATGTTATTACAATAGAAATAATAATTCTAATCATATTT
This sequence comes from Brachyptera putata, assembly GCA_907164805.1. Taxonomy (NCBI): domain Eukaryota; kingdom Metazoa; phylum Arthropoda; class Insecta; order Plecoptera; family Taeniopterygidae; genus Brachyptera; species Brachyptera putata. Next base: position 21,865,698 of record OU015465.1, read on the forward strand.
CACATAAACAAACATAAACAATTGTGTGCAAGTCCTTTGACAAAGTTATAGACACGCACAACAACCATATAAGTCCGTATTAACACGACAGAAGAATACAATCAACACACCTTAGTTTTCCATTGTCCTACGGTAAAAGCCAGCTAGATAATTCTGTTCTTAAAATTAGGTCAACTTAGCAATAGTTCGTATATACGATCGAAAACTGAATTGACAATTCATTCCATTTTGTGTATCGTGTCTAAATGACCGAAGCAGTGAATCGTGCTGGTCAGTTGGCCGAGACGGCTTATAGTCGAGTAATCGAGTTAGAACATTCATTTAGAAATCAACAATATACCTTGTTAGTCGCAAGCCGAGAGATTCAAGAAGACTCATTTCATCGCATTTCCTGCAAATGTTACTTATTGTTATTAGCACGCATTCATTGGCATAGACTCATCTTGAACAAAATTGAAACTATCAGTTCTGAATATCAACATTATTAAGTAATAGACATTCCTTGAATCAAGTCTCAAAAATATAAACTATTTCAATGAACACTAATTGAGATGGACAATTAAAGAAATAATCGGACATCCTTTTCAATTAAATTAGAATTTCCTATTTTAATTCAGTTTTTTTTCAATTAACACTAATTATTTTTGATCCAGGTTGAAACAGGCCTACAAATACAAATTTTGGAATTCTGTGTAGTTTGAAAAAAAAAGCTGAAAATTTTCGTATCGATCGACAAAATAATTTCGTTGAGAAATATTTATTGTTTATATTTATGTCGACTTCAATCAGGCCTAAAACTAGAACATATACACGTTGGTATTTTAACGAGGACACAGCCAAGTGGGAACGAACCCAGGTCAAACAGAACTCACAAATTACAGATCAATGTTGCCGGTGAACCTGACAATCACTGCGATGCGAAGAGTGACGACCGACAAATGCTAACGACTTTGAAACATAATAATTACAGATGTAAAATATAAACGTCCATCACACGACATAAGCCCTATTAATACCTGGCCTAGCCCTAGAGCAGAGTCACAGTTATCCGCATTATAATACATCGAACCCATAGAGCTTTGATCGAACATGTACCTTATAAGACTTCAACAGCAAAAATACAACAATGAAAAATACCACACAGCATTTTTTTTACAGATTAGAAACGAAATTCGAAAACTTGACCCAAAAGACGACAAGGTAGGATATTTCGGGCGAGACACCACAAGGGCGATCTTACCACCCTCAAAGAAATGATTGATTTTAATGTATTCAATTCATTCAACAGTAAATATCACATTAAGTAACTTAGATGAACAATTACAGCAGTTGTGAAAAGCAAATTGGCCCAATTCATTTTATTCCATAACTTCCGATATTTATCAATATTTGTATTGACAAATCACGGACGCATACCGACTCCAGTCATCAAGGCATTAACACGATGTGCGTATACAAACAATATATTACATAACGATTTCCTATTCAATTCCAATAGTTTCACTCAATTAAAAAAAACATAACGTTATGTCATTCGTAGCTATTATTTTCCATTTTGAGTGGAGAATGCTGTAATTCCAACCAACTGAAATGCAGCGCAGAAACATGTACAAGAAAACCACATCGGTTGCAAGCGCGAACGTCGCAGCTACGGCGCAGGACTTTCTAAAAGTGAAAATAGACAGAAACAGCGAACGATCGCGACGCACCAAATTGCGGAAACAGCAAATAAAACAATAGCGAAAGTTATCCCTGGGAATATACATATACGTCGTAAACAAGTTCCTCGGTTTGTTTAAATAGAATACAAAAACAATTATCTCATCAAAAAAAGGGTTCGCCTGTCGTAGAAACGAAGCTGTGTTTCACAACTCTGTAAACGTTGAATGTATCATCCATCGGCACTGGTAGCTCAGTGGTAACGGGCTGTGGTTAAGAGTCCATAGGAGTCGATTTAACGGAATATCGGTTTTTTGGGGATATCTTTTCAATGGTCCAAGATATTGATATTGAACAAGATATTGAACTACTGAAAACAAGGAAACACAGATATTGTCAATACCTTCAATAAGATGGTACAAGCGAGGGGTTTACAACTCGAAAATTTGGTGTAGGCCTACACCTGATTTCAGATATCGTGATTTCATGTGATTTCAAGTGATTTCAAGGATTTTAGGGATTTCAAGTGATTTTAGGGTTTTCAAGTGATTTCAGGGATTTCAAGGGGATTTCATGGCAAGTGTACACCTGATTTCAGGAGTTGTTAACCCCTCGGGTATAAGTAACAGCTATTTATCTCAAATCGCCTAAATGTCAGGCGTATATACGGTTAAAACAAAACACTTTTCAACTGTATAGGCCTGACCATTATGCAATGAGATAAATAGTTATTACTTACACCATCTTCAAGGTAATGAAGATATCTATGTTTCCTTGTTTTCAGATTCAATTACCTTACAAACCTCCAAAGTAAACCTGGAATTTCTCATTTTTTTACAATTATTTAATCAGTAGACTATCTTCTTTCGTGGAAACAAGTAGGCCTATACATACAGGTGAGTATTGAAGGCACGAGATAGATTATGGTATGGCCCTAGAATCGAATGTCGATGAGTGAAACCTGGAGTCGTCGGCAACACTGTAAGCGGCGAGAAATAAAGGGGCAAAGTTTCTAGCGAGTGTAAACTTGAAACTAAGGCCTCCCTAATGATGGCGTATCAAATACAAATTGCCTGGGTTTAGTGAGCCCCTCGTGCCAGGATGAGGCACTAACCCGAAGGCACGCGCGTATCCACGTGAACGTGACACTACTACGGAACCAAAACTGAGACCGGCGAGGAAAAACTTTTAAAAATGCATGCAGAGTTTACATAATGTAACAAATATGTTCAACAATTCGAGATGGGGTTTGAAATATAGTGGTACGTATTGGAACGAGATCAAAGATCTCTCATCGAGATCAACTCATCAAACATTCATGCCAAAACACTGTAATAATTGTCCATCGTCCATCTTTACGAAGGTTGTTCTTCGAATTCCTCTGTATAGCCTGGAAAAATGTCGATATGATTCCTACAATACGGGTAACGACCGCTTCCTTCTCACCATCCTTACCATTACCAATAAGAAACCTTCAATTTCATCTTCCCATCATCTCATTAATCATTCATACGGCGCCACCGGATCTTGGTTATCAATGCTGTACGTTTTTGAACCCAATATGGATGAATAAATAAACGAAATAAATACGAAATCATACTGAAGGGGCAATTTCTACTGGTGCTTGTTGAAAATTAGATTGCCTTCATCAGGTTTCCTAGGCCAGAAGAAACATTTCCAAATCATAGTTTCCATTTTAATTATTTTTTGACAATCACAAGAGGGGAAAGTCCATAGCACACTTATTTTAAGCTATCCGTGGCACAATATTCTTCTTCGTTTTTAATCGGGATAAATACAGCAATAGTGTTCATACGCTCAGTGATATATATACACAAAAAAATACCGCTATTAGTTTACCGAAATAATTTCGTTTTTAATTAAAGTAAAAAACCTCAATCACACGCGTTTCAGCCGAGATCGATCGTCACGCAGGTTCGAGGCACACACGGCTAGGGCACCCAAACAGGAAATGGCACAGATCTTCTGGGGCCAAGGACGAGCCGGCAATACCAATGAACCGACCGCAGCGTACACACCACATACTTCCAACGCACCCGAGTAGCTGATGACACCACACTTGATCGCCAAAACACGCAGTCGTATGCATACTGACACGAAAGAGGGCCAACGACCAACTGAATCATTGTAGAAGCCTCGGTATTTTATTTCATTTGATTGGTTTTAAGAGTACATGGGAGTCGATTTAGCGGAATATCAGTTTTTTGGTGATAACTTTTCAAAGGTAATGAGATATCGAAATTATGAAAACAATGGAAACACAGATATTTTCAATATCTTCAAGACGGTGTGAGTAATAACTATTTCTCATATCGCACAATTGTCACACGTAGTATACAGTTAGAAAATTATTCATTTTGTCTCATTATCAGCTGCTGATACGTACCCTCGTATAACCTAGCTGTTGGTGGGGTCGTTAAGCAAACAATATCAATATTGGCGTCGGATGAATGATTATAATGAGATGAAATTTCCGTATGTTATGGCACAGACAAAAAAGATGTGGTTATGGGAGGGGTAGAAACCATTTTGGCATTTCCCTGAGCTACTGAGGGAACCACGAAAAGCCCCTATGAAGATGGACGATGGCGGAGATCGAACCGGGATCCCATATACACTCATCTCGCGGGTCACGCGAAACAATTGCGTGTCAGCACCGAGCTATCTGTGCTGGATTCGGTACCTTATTCAAATATGTGGCTAGAAGATTCAGTTGCTTTCCTTATCGTAAATTGTATTTAAAATTAAAGCACCATGAAAATACCACCGATATAATAAAATAACGGTAATATTTGTGTTTGTTATATTGGTAGACGACCTTCTTTCGAGGACACAAGTATATATTTGAATAAATATCTCGTATTAAAACATTGGCACTTGGCCAGAAATACCTCTCATTGCAATGCGAACAGTTACAAGAATGCCGAAGCCGATAATGCATTGCGTGTAAGCTATTTTTCTTCAGCTTCTAATTGGCAACTCAACTTATACTTAAAAATATTAGGCTGTATATTAAAATCACCTTGACAACCATATTTTGGCTCGACTGTTAGCAAGATGGATATATTTAAACTTCGAACAGGCCCTAGAAAACTGTAAATAAACGTAGTCATGTGTACGCAGTGATGTAATCTTGATAAAAAATAAAACATTACAGTGCAAAGGTACATTCTACAATTGGAATGAATGAAATCGTTATGCCAATAAATTATCTACAGCCAAATGCCTTTTGGATTCTTCATATTTATAACAAAGAGAAGGTAAACCAAGTTGATGGATTAAAATGAATTGAGTATAGAAATCGACTCATCAGATAAAATTATACGAGAATATCATATGTGTATACATGCAATTAGTAATAAATAGAAACGATTGCGGAATTCCGCATTCGTCATAATGAAATAAAAAAATGAGGAATAATGAAGTCCAATGCGTACCACATACCATAATGCAGATAAGTAGGCCTATTATAATCTCTAAAGCAATACATTACAATTTACAAGGTCTATTGTCGATCAAACAGAGATTATTATCTGACATTCTTAATCTCCAATAAGTGTGTGCACGAAAGAAGGCGCGAACCACCCGCGCGATAGTGGTATGGAATAGGAGGAACGGTCGCTCGGAACATTATCGATCTACAGCATACAGCGTAGTGCAGTCCAGAACCACACCTCTGTCACAGAGTTTATTATACGCCTACTCCTGAGTCATGTTGGCCTATTATACATTCAGTTGACGAAATAATCGCGAACTGAATTTAAAAATGCTGAACCAATACAAATATATCAACCATCACACGGGAATGCATGTATGATCAAATAAAGTTGGTAATGTATTTAATATTTATATTGGATTGATTAATGTAATGATGACTATAAAATCTATTGGCGTCGATGAATGACGAATGAGATGATGGTAATATGAGATGAAAGATTTAACTTTGTGTTTTGGAAGTGGTTGTGGCCTGTTTTCAAGTCTTGGCCCAATTCACTACCTATACACCCATCAAAAACTTCATGTATTGCTTCAATGTTTATTGGATGAACGGACTGAATAATCAATGCGACTCTTACGGAATTTGTATGTGTGTTTTTATGTAATTTAATTTGTGAATATCCATCTCACATCAGTCAAAAGTTATCAACACATGAATTACATTTCGCTAAATGAACTCTAAACGTCAACGGTGGCGAGAATTTTTCTGTAAGTCGGTTTTTAAATGGGACTAGAAGTGACATTTGTGACGTCATGACTCAGTTGCTATGATATGATGAAGAAAGATTGGCCAAGCGCATGTCGTTATGGCGTAGTGGTAGCATAGATGCCTAATGGTTTGAAGGTCCATGGTTCGACTCCCCACGCTGTTACTTTTCCTTTTTTAGCAAAATAACTAACTAATGTTGACTCGAGCGCAGGGTTATGGGTTGGGTTTTTTTTTTCAATTTGACCACAAAAACAAAAATATCTACACAAATGATGTGATTTTTTAAACTATTGTTTTTAGTCCCATTTAAAAACCGACTTTCAGTCAATTCTCGTTAACCGGTGAGGTAGCTTCTTCAAGTCCTGTATACCAACTCGTGAATGACTTTCTTCTATTACACAATCTTACACACATCGTGCAACGAGCTACTATCATTACACAATATACCTGGATCAAAGCAATTACCCCAGACACAGAATCAGATGACCATTGCACTCTTGCATAACACATCAATGGACTAAAATGCTTTCGGTTCTTGGCCAACGAGTCAATGTTGTTATTCATTCATTCAAACGTAATTAAACTATTAATTATATATTTATTTATTATCAACATCGAAAAAATTGGACACAAAGTCCATTGTTCCGTATAAGGCTGAGATCTGTTTTTTCAATGGTTCCTTAATTACGGAGTCGGTTAGTTTTATAACGACTGATTGTAGTCAATGAAATAAGGCAATGTCTATGTGGATGCAGCTAGACTTGTGTCTATAGTAACCCGTGGCTAGCGATGTTGTTGTTGTTGTTGTTGTGAGTAATCCTAATTGACGAAAGATTATCTGAATCAACTAACCTAACCAACCAAACCGAACTAATTTATCAAAACCTAGAATTAATATCATTTAATCCAAACTAACAGTTATACTTTCGAACAGTGACCATACAGGGCTCTTTGTAAATAGCCACTTCGATAAAATAACACAGATAACCGAGGGAGATACCAAGTTAACAGTTAATTGACTGGTTTGCAAAAAAAACGTACCTCGTGATGATAAGGCCTACCTTATCATCATGATAAGTTCATGATCATGAAAGCCCGTTCGGACGGATTCAAATATAAAACAGTGGATGATTCCATTGTCGAGTACGATAAAATACTCGTTCATGTCCACGTCTTCACCACACGACGGGGGGTGCCATGATATGAATCAAAATTAAAATTAGGCCAAGGCCTCGGCTTAGAAACGGGCCTATAGGCCTGCGGTATGATACGTGGTTTATAACGTTTTGCTATTTAATAAGAGTCCATGGGAGTCGATTTAGCGTAATATCAGTTTTTTGGTGATAACTTTTGAACGGTATGAGATATCGAAATTCTAAAAACGAGAAAACACAAATATGTTCAATACCTTTAAGATGGTAGGCCTATAAGTAATAACTATTTACCTCACATTACATAATCGTCAGACGTATACGCTTAAAATTTGTATTTGCAAGGGTATAGGCCTACGCCTGACAATCAGGCGATCTGAGATATTGAGAATATCTGTGTTTTCACGTTTTTAGAATTTCGATATCTCATGCTTTTGAAAACTTATCACCAAAAACCTGATATTCCGCTGAATCGACTCCCATGGACTCTTAAAGAGAATAAGCACGAAAAAGTAACACGGTGATAGATAAAACAGGCTTGAAACATACGTTGATATAAAAACGAATTAAAAAAAGTTACGGTCATTCTCTGGGAACCAAGAACAATGGCTTGGCCAACAACGACTTCTGTCACGATTACGTACTAAAAGACATATTTATAAATTTAAAAAATGTACTGCACAGTCACGACGCGCTGTTATTATTCAACGATATGCTTTTCATTATTAGTGTTGGACGTAAAGACTGGCGTGGGTGTTGAAACGACTAGAGGCCGGGTTGAGAAAAACAAGTTTAAAAAACAGTTGGTATTCAGTCAGGGGAGACAGTTTTTAAAAAAATACCTGAAATAGCTCTTTTTTCTGATGTTAGTATTATTTGTGGTCGATAAGTTTTGTTACGAGTTTTTGTTTTTGTTGGGCTATCCTAACTGCATGTGAGAAAAGTAAGTATAAATGGAGTTCAATCTGTAAACATGGACATACTTTTATACAAACTCTGCGCCTATAGGTTTTGCGAATTATCAATTATTAAACCGATTATATTTGGGAACTTCCTGAACAATATTCACAACCCTAAAAAAACAGTATCTATAACTTGGTTTTTGGACGTAAAACCATGTCTTTTTTTCGGGCCGGACAATACGTCAGAACCCTGATCACATCAAGTACACCATATCCTTACCGAAGGCCCTCTCTCCACGGCTTTCGGTCGCCGTTGCGGGGGCGGCGTCGGCGTCGGTCCCGCAACAGGACTCGACGACGGGGGCAACGTCCACGTCTGCCACCTCAGATGAGGACTCGAGTACTGTCCCCATTGTTGCCGCGAATTATAATTATTACCATTACTATTGCCATTGTTATTGCCACTCGTGTGGTTCGTGCTGAGGTTGATCAGCGACGAGTACTGCAGAGGTTCGGCCGCGATCGGCGACGGAATCCCGTTCCCTCTCATCGCGCGCGTAATTAACCACCCCGGCGGAAATCACTTTGTCATCTTTCACGAGTGGTACACGCCGAGTTGTATCGTACCATCACAATCAAAACAGATGTGCACAGGACATGAGTTTTATTCCATCCAAAGCTGAATGTATTAATTTTCGCGCCCTCACAAATAGTGCACTCCGTGGCAGATGTTAAACTCGACGGCCACCATGACTCTCCGACCATACACTGTTATGGTTCGACAGAGCGTGCATAATTAAAAACTCATGTAAAACTAAAGGAATTAAATTTTTAAATTACTTTAATAATAGAACATTATTTAAATTTGTATGGGTCTAATCACGGGGGTATACGTATCCAATTCCGAATCACTCCTTCTTGACGGTCGTTTCACTCACAATAAACGCAAAACCACAATAGATACGTCACAAAACTGTACAAAAACAAATTCACACAACAAATTTGTTTCTATTCAACACTTGGAAAAAAAATCCACAAAAACACACACATAACAATGGAAACTCGTTCGCTAACAATAGTTGTTCGGAGTCTAGGAAGCTTATATATTGTTGGTAGCGTCGCACGCACTCGCACCGAAGAACTGAAAGAACGAGTACGATGTTTCCGTCAGCGTTCAACGCCCTCCCTCGCTCGCCATACACGCAGCGTCTTATTTACCGTATTGCTGGCGATACTGATACGTGTAGACGTGGTAGATACGTGCGAGCCTAGCAATATATTACGACCAGGAGGTAGCACGGTGAATATATGATCGAGGCGAGGTCGTGTGGAAGTGCGTTAGTACCATACGGGTGCTCACATCAGTACCTGAATCACAATTATATATAATATGACAATTGGATAATAATTAAATGTCACTCCAGAGTACTAAAACGGTTGAAAATGAGGTTTCACGGTGGATATATAATCGAGGTGAGGTCGTGTGGAAGTGCGTTAGTACCACCCGGGTGCTCACATCAGTACCTTGATCACAATTACATATAATATGACAGTTGGATAAACAAATGTCAGAGTACCAAAAGATCAAAACACTAATGGGAATATCCACGTAACTTGACACAATTCACAAATAATTGATCGAATCAGCTTTGGCACTTAATTACATAAACACAAAGTATTCAAAAATGTTTTTATATTTCGTATGAAGCTAGCACTGGCGATATCGCGAGAACCGTTGTTACGATGATGCAAGTAACGTAGCGCGTCCTACCTCGCTGTCGGCTACATTTGTACTGGTAGATTGTAAAGTTTGCTGGTAACACACACAACAGAACTCTCTGGGTCACCCAACCAGCAGACCAATAAGCCGAGAGACCGTAACGCCACGACGGTAGAAACTCCCGAGCGACCGTCCCCCCTATCAAATATCACTATCGCACGGGTTATTCGAGTCTTCATCTCTTGTGTTCACCACGTATCCTCGAGAGAAGAAGGTTCCGAGCGACTGTTCTTCCAATCTAACACCACTATCGCACGGTTGGTTCAAACATTCATCAATTGTGTGTAACACGTATCCTCGAAAGGAGGTTCCGAGCGACCGTTCCTCCTATAAAAAACCACTATCGCACGGGGGGTTTGAGCCTTCATCTATTGGGTGTACACGTATCTTCGAGAGAAGGTTCCGAGCGACCGTTCCCCCTATCCGACACCACTATTGCACGGGGGTTCACGCGGTCCTCCTACCTGGATACAGTGTTTACGGCACAGAGAATAGAAATAACACCGCAGATGGACAATAAAACAACGTGATTACTATAGCACAGTGGGAAATCAATAAGTGGTCTCATGTTTTAAATTTCAGATTATTGGTTGCGAAAAAAAAACACGATTGAACAATCAAGAGGAGCAATTGTATGAAATTGCAGACAAGGTCTAATAAAACGTCTGGCGAGTGGTGAAAAGACAGGAACATATAAGACCTAGGTCTTGTTGTGAAAGATATACTGTATAAAGTCATTTATGAATCAAAAGTTCTTGTTATTAATCTAAAAATATTCCACACGTAATTGTATATCATTATTTATATTGGTTTTAACGACGTACTGTAATGATAGCTATGATCTAATAAATTACATCAGATAAATGATTATTGTGGAGATAATGAGATGAGGTTTCTCGGGTACGTCTAGTAGGGAAGATAGTGGGAAGGAAGCGGTCGTGGGATGATCATAGAACCATTCCATGGAGCATTTACCCATAGTTACAGAGAGAAACGGTGTCAGGAACCGAACGGAGGCCCGATCTACCCTCATCTCCATACCACACGAGCAAGCGCACTACTACTGCATCTACCCGTAGATTTATACGTCATCATTTATCTAGGTGACAAGACCGCCTTAAAGTCTCTAAACCACAAAAGTAAAGGTAAGGGCTACCAATTATTTATCTGTCAATGAATGTGTTCAAGATTTCGATGTTCACAAAAAATGATAAAACCAAAATACACGTTTTATTTCGTTGTAAAATGGATGAGCAAATCTGACAAGTAATCGTCATAATACTTGATTGGACAACAATTGACAATTAACGTTCTTTCTTGCTGGCGGAAAGTCAATTACTGTTTCAAGCCGAATCGATCGGAACACTTTATTAGACACAAGCAATTAGGTTTATTGGGAGTGCACTAAGTGCTCGAAAGTGTTCGAAAGATGCACTGTTCGAAAAAACTGTTCAAATAATAATGGTGTATCTTCGGAGATTCCGAGATGAGGGGTAGAGTATCAGCGGGCCTCGATTCGATCCCCGCCACCGTTCCATCTAAACTTCTGAACAGTGGTCTTTATCGTGGTTTCCTTCTGTCTAGTCTATACGCTAAGGTCAGGGAGGTTCCTACAATATATGCCACGACCGCTTCCTTCCAAAATACCAAAGAACCCTTCATCTCATCATCCCATAATCTCATCATCTCATTTATCCAACGGCAATTGATCTTAGTTACCATCACAGTGAGTCTTCAAACCCGATATAGGTAGGCCTACATAAATACATCGATGGTACAGGATTTCACACTTCGGATCTTGATCATCCCGATTATCAATTGCAACACTTGAAATGTGGTAGATCAAGTATTATATATATATATATATATATATATATATATATATATATATATATATATATATATTCATTTATTTATTTATATATGAAACAAATTCGTATGTAGAATTTTCAACTATAAATATAATTTTAGTTCACGTATGCAAGGTAAACTAACGGTGAAAAGGCAATTATCCCACAAGTCAAGAGCACTTGCAATTAATACGCTCATGTCTATACCATGAAGGACGGTTCGCGAAATGAAACATGTACTACATGAACACTTGGAAACCTGTGCAATGCAACAGGTTGCTGGAGTAGTTGTATCGACGGTTCCGAGCGACCGTCCCCCCTAGCCCACACCACTAGCGCGCGGGTGGTTCGCGCCATCGCTCGTGGATACAAGTTCACCGAGAGTTGAGTCATTATAAAACCAGAGCATCGTTCATAATTTTAATGTCACATAAACAAATTTCAATTCCAGACTTCTTGCTCAGCAAAATATTCACGTAATACGTTATAATTATTTATATATATACCGAATCGAGAATTGATTCCGATAAAGAACTTGTTTTAAATCACAGTGTATACTTATGTTCCGTACTTTTGGAAACTGAAATATTTATGACTGCGGAAAAAAGTTATGGTCACAGACAGCTCAGTCCTGGTGACGTTTTTTTTCTTTTTTAATTAAAAATAATCAAGATGGGCTCATAAAATCGCCCTTGTAGTGCCTCGTCCAAACGGTCCTATCTTTCATCCTTAGCCTTAATTGGGGAACAGTGATTTTTTCATCAAGTTTCGATGTTGATGAAAATAAATATCACAACTGATGTCAGTCATTATGACAAAGTAAACTCTAATCAAGATATTATATAAATTACTAATGTCAATAAACTACAGAAAAAAAAATGTATAAAAAATTAGAATTTTATATTTTTTTATCAATTCCCTTCTGCGCACTATATTCTTCGAAGTGCGTAAAAAACCTACACAACACATTACGTGCAATTGCATGTATAGTCACATATAAGTTGTCGATCAAGCCACATTTATAAATACATCCCGGAATAATTCATTTGATTCATACGCACCAAATGAGCAAACATACGCACTCGACATAATCCAGTATAATATGAGAATATTGTGCGCAGATTTTCAGCTGCATTCAATTTTCGGAGCAAACCATTTCATGTGACAGCAAGTGTACATCGTTTTTTCTTATTGCATCATTATACGGCGATATACGAGCCAAGTTGAGTGTAATAGCAATGAGCACAGAGAGTCATTCATAATCATAAATCATTCATATTAATCAGGCGTTGTATTGCGCTTGGCGGACCGATGTGTGTTTAATGTGCGGATGTCTCTCCTTTGCATGTGATTAGCTTCACAATCGTGTAGTATAGTTATAGGCCTACTAGCTCGAACTATGAGTTCAAAATAAAACGGCAAGCATCAGAAGCATGACTGTTTTTTTTTTTATATATATAATTGTGCTAAGCGGCTTCGCATTCGTTACACGGGGGTACGAATGTTTATGAAACCTAAAAAATAAGACACCAAGAATGCAGCCTCTATTTACATGCAGACGTTCTTGTTGTTGCGCACACCCTATAAACTAACCGTATATAATAATGCAAAGCAACAAATTTAATGAACCTATAACCTTTCCACACTAACCTAAACCAACTAACAAACAACCTAAACTAATTTACTCTAAATTGAAACTAATCTCAAACCTACTTCCGTTTCGGTGAATAGCCACTTCGCACTGAGATGATACTACTTTAGAGATTCGTCAAGGCGAGCGTGGGTTCGAGTACCGTATAAGGCACGGGTTTTTGTAAATATCGTTCTCATAACTCAAGTTATTACACTAACAATTGATAATAACCAAACGTTAAATAAATATATATACATATCGAATGGTTTATTGTATAGCTCTGTATCATGTAGGCCTAGTAGAAAATTATGAGCCAATTGCCGAGAGATAGATCACTACAATCAACCAATCAAACTCCTCCTACGAGAAGAGTAATTGGCATTTACAGAAGCGCACAAGTAGTATACGTAGTATGGGCGTCAATGTACGCCTATAGGTACTCAGTAGTAATTCCACCTCTGATCCCAGAGTCACTGATGAATGTATACGCAAGCAGAGGTTGATCATGGACCAAGATTATATGAGGCTTATATACCGTTATTGTCTCTGGAACCGGGACTGGAACCCTTAGTTTCAATGACGATTAGTTATATAAGGCCCGGTATTACCAAGGTGGCGAAATTACCCAAATGGGAGAAGCTCTAACTGGCAGTTCAAAGTTGTTATTACCATGGTTAACCATGCTATTTGTTTTCACTAACTCCCAGATAAAGGCTAACTGGACTTGCTAATACCGGGGCTTCCAAGTCCAGTTATCCTTTATCTGAGAGTTGGTGAAAACAAATAACATGGATAACCATACTGATAACAACCTCAAACTGCCAGTTACAGGTACGCCCACGTTGGTAATTCAGACGCTCACTGTTTAGAGCGAAAGTATGAAATCTATATAGTTGGCAACTGATAATAAATGAAATTAAATGGAAGAGAATGAGAATGAGAACTTTGTTTTTCAATTTCAAGATATTATTAATAAATGCAATTCTAAAATGAAACAAATAAAATGAATAAAAGTGTAGGTCAAATCAATTTCACACACATTCAGAGTAATAATATTCTTACTTGTATGCAGTTATAAATATCACAAATTGTAGGCTAATATAAATCAATATTTATGCCAACATGGTATGTGGTAGTACTGTCAGCTCTGGGCGGATGTAAATGTCATGCGCAGGTCAATTCAAACACGACTATACAAAACCCTCAAACTTGACCAAGTTCATGTATTTCTACTTCTTTTGGCACAATTATCGAATAGACGATTAAAAAATAGCTAAAATACTTCGCATACCGGTACGCTTGAAAAAAAACACGTTTTCCTATACGAAATAATCGTAAATTTAATTCGATTTCTGGAATAACCGAAAAGTGCCGGATTTACCAACGTGATATTAGCTCTAACTGGCAGTTTAAAATTGTTTTCACCATGGTTACCAATGTTATTTGTTTTCACTAACTCTTAGATAAACTGGACTTGGTAATACCGGGCATACGACAGACAGTTGTAACAATGCAATTTTTATCAAATTCAGGGTTTCTTTCTTTTTGTCTTAATTAAAATTAAACATTAATCCATGTCAAAACTATTTTTTAAAGTAACTCACTAGATACCTGGGAGCTATTCGGTGCATACACGCATGTGCACCGCCTATGGTAGGGAGGGGGGGGGGGGGGAGATAGGTTCACATGGCGTGCAGAAAATTGGTCGAAAACTATGTCTATTCGAGATAGTTATTTGCTCTTGTTGCACAACTTGACAACCTCATACACTGTCTGTCAACCATAACGGTAATGCAATATATTAAGTAGGCCTAGTGCCATTTGAATACCGGTAATTATTACTATTGTGGTACCACTGCGGACTACACATACAGACTTATTTCACATGAAACATGACGATATACATGGTTGCTTAATAATTCAAGACAATAGACAACAAAATGGGTGAGAGACGACAATTCACCGGCCAACAAAAATATTGTTGTTATTATTTTTACATTCTGTTGACAATAACGGTAATGTAATTTACTTATGCTAATTGAGCGATATTAATTAGGTGAAATTAATTATTTATCAAAAGAGATTAATTGCCCTTCATTAGTTCAACAGTGTTAAAATAGCGTTGTATAGTACGTTATTGAAATTGATTAATTTTGACAAGCTAGCAAAAATATCATTATTCTAAAATATTGTGATATTTTACCATGACCATGATTTCACTATATACGGAAGAGGCAAAACGATATGTAGGCCTATAATCATGAATGTACACATTTGTAAAAAATAATCTAGGGTGTGTGTACCGATACTGCATTGGAAACTGAAGTGAAGTCGGGCATTGGTTCCAATCCCGCACAAGTCTTCGGTTTTGAAGAAATCATTCATAATCATCCGCTCATTCGTACCCCCATATATTCTACAGCTGGTGGGGTCGTTACGCAAACAATGCATCAGATGAATGAATCATCTATCAGTGGGCAGTTTATAACAGTAGGATTGCATGTTGCATGGCATGCAACACTGCAAGGCGCATATTATTTGAATCACACCACATACGAATGACTCACGTAAGTATAGTACAAGTATATTGGAGTTTCCCCATAATTTGCATGACTTGCACAGGCAACGTGCACGGTTTTTAAGTTGGTAACAAATAAGTGTACATGGGGGTGTGCATATATAAGTCTATCGACGAAGAAAGTAATCTACCAATAAAATAATGGTAAGTTACAACTTTTTGAAGCAAGGAAAATTCGGAAGAAAGTAAGAAAATAAGACGAAAGAAAAATCGAAGAAAGGGAAGATATTCGGAAATAAGATTGAATACTTTTTACTCAAACGACTTTTGAATTGTTTTTCATTTCTCAACTTATTACTATAATTTTTACAATGTGTTAAATGAGCTATGTTATATCTAACTATTTCTTTGGGGTGGTAAGATCGCCCTTGTGGTGCCCCGTTCAAGCGATCCTGAACTTTCATCCTTTGCCTTTAAGGCTTTGTATCAAGTTTTAGATGTCAATGAAAAAAAAAATACAATAATAGCGTAATCTCGCTGAAACGTTACGCATTTGAAAGATGCAGTTACGTTTCGTATCGTAAAACGCGTCATGAGAAATCATTATACCCTAAAATTACCACAAAATTTAACCAGAACCCTTGAACTAGATTTTAATGAAAAAATATGACATTTAATTCCCTTATTTTAGAAAATCTTTTTAGAAATCATCTCAATTTCAGAGATTGAAATTAATTTTCTAGTCCTCCAGGGACCATGAGCAATAACGTATGGATTGCAGATTCTGTATAGAAACATAAACAGAATCGAGTAATGTCCACGCCACGACTGAGAACAAGGCCCGGGTGCTGGAGGGACCAATAAATTGATTATATTTTCTAAAAGGAAGATGAAATGAAGATTTCTAGTTTGCTCTCAAATTAGGGAAATAAATATCGCAATTATTCGGCAAAATCTAGTTTTGGGATTGTCCACTATCGTAAAATGCATCCTGAGAAATCATAATACCCTAAAATAACCACAACTCGACGGTCAATCAGAACCTTCTTCTCACCTGGATACAACTAGACGACTAGAACTGATCACTTAATCAGTGCTCTAACCGTATAACGGTGGTATTTGTGTTTATGACGGTAGACGACCTTCTTTCACGGATACAAGTATGTAAATTCATCACACCATTTTATTTCGTATCAACAGTGGTGAGTAAGCGCAAAAAGCATGTGTCAAATTTTACCACACCAATATCAATCGAGAGATCAGATTAGATGGATCCCAATTGCCTTTATTGGGACACAATGGCTTTAGGTCAAGATTTCGACGTTGATGAAAAACAAATCACAATAGATAATCTTCAAATATTTGCCATATTAGTGCCATATATTTTCTCACGAACTATTTTTAAAGAATGTAAAAATGTAAATGGCAAATAAAGCAATGAAATTAAATGAAATTGTATTGATCGTGTCAGTAATAAGCAGAGGGTTAGGATAATCATTTGCTTAAAAACGTACAAATATGTATTTTTCAATATGATTAATATCGTACAATGTTGTGCTTATATAATATGACAAACTAATAAAGATTATATTTATCATAGTTAAGAACAAATTGTATTTCATTTGTGTTTTAGAAATTATGAGACGAGAGGACAAGCAAAAATAAACATCAGCATTATCAGATGTTGTGAGTGAGTAGGCCCTATAGACATACGCGCAAAAAGCACGAATCAAATTTTATTCATTTTTTGTCTTCAAACATCATACGATACGGCCACGTATTTATACACGATTAGACAAGGTGATTACGTGATACGAACATGTCACGACATTTTCCAAGCAGCACGCTTCTAGTTATTGTATAAAGTAGACTAATAAAATACATTCATTTCAATTACCTTGTATACATTTAAATGAACGTTTATATTAATTGTTATGTACAAGTGAAGTGAGGGCTGTTATTTTGTTTTCTTCGCTTATATACTTTCTACCTTTCTCCGATTATCGGAATTGTAAGTCAATACAAAACCTTGAAAAACAAGTCACTCCATTAATCCAAGGTAACATTACTAATACATACAATACCGTTATTAACAATACAATTAAATTTCAATATTTTTTTTGTTAAATAACTTATTATTAATTCAATTTTACATATAAAATTCTAATTTAAATAACGTTACCATGTAAAAATCAAGTATCAGCACTAAAACAAAAAATTACCCAATATTTCTATATACACAAACGACCCCAATTAAATTCCAGCGTGTATATAATTATCATGTCCGCACATAGCTGCCACGAGATAACAGACACGCGACCGAGGAACGTGAAAACGACGCAAACCGACGTCGCCCTCCTCGTGGGCGAGACCAACTCGGAGAGTAGTATCGTTCGGCCGCCGGCAGACGACGCCCGGCCGACGACAAGAGACGTCGCCACGAACTGCAACTTGTTTGCGATGTCGAAAGACGCGTCGACGAATTGCAAGTACTCGACGGAGACGAATTCGTTCGAAGCGGACGGTTGGCGACTCAGATTCACTGTCATGTTAGGGGGATGTAATATTTTGTAGAATATATATTTTTCGATTTTCAATTTTTTTAAATAATTTTATTATTGCGTCTGAATTATAATATGTAATTATGATCCTGTCTTTCATCCATAGCCTGAATTGGGGAACAATGATTTTGTAAGTTTTGAAGTTATTGAAAAAAAAATGTTGTGAAAAATAATCAATGATCAATTTAATAATAATAATAATGTACAATAACCAATAATTAATATAATAATGATGATATATAATAATAAACAATAATATGGAGCATATACAAATTTAGTATAGAGTAATATTATATATATTTGTTACTTACATGTATTTTGAATTATATTTTAAATAAAATTGGAGTATAGGACAGACATAGAGGAATGTAAAAAACACGTGTAAGACGTGATACATATATGTATATATCTAAATATATATATATGCTGTATATAGGGTCTACACCTCCTTCGTGCCAGGCGCCGAATCGATCGAATTCCTATATACATACTTGCAAGAAGGAAATGTAACTACGAGAATAAATGCATTGCGATTTATAAGGAACCAAATGTAAGCGTTGAGATACGACACCTTCACAACTTCGAACGTCCGATGCGTGAAAATAAAGAATTAATAAACATCGAGTAGTGTAATTTTAAAATATGTGCCAATTACATAATATATATTTATCATTATTATCATTTTCTTTGAAGATAGTTTGACATAGTTTTAGTTTGTGTTTGGATTTAATTTAATTGTGAGCTGTTCTATATTGATTGTCAATTACTATGGTAATTTAATTTTCATCCCGTTGCAAGCTGCTGGCAAAGCGATACAAAACGGTCAACTAAACTAAACTATTCACAGTTAGATCATAAAACGTGTTGCCGACGCCAATCAATACATCCAAGTCATCAGTGAAGTGTGTCGTTAAGCCCCAACATAACATACAAAAATACTTGAAACGTTCTATGTAAAAAATGGTTAGGTAGGCGGGGCCCCTTTGGGAAAGCTCAACAGATCTCTATATAGATGGCAGTGAATTTTAAAATTTGGGTCAAAATTGAACAAAAAACACTACAAGCTGCAATCCGTAGCTCAGTCAACTAACGCACCACCTTGGAAACCGGTCACCGTTGGGCGTGGATTGCAGTCCCGCATAAGGCATGGGATTTTGTAAATGGCCCATTATACCATCACTTCATAGTTTCATGATCACCTGCTCATTCGTACCCCCAAATAACCTAGCTGTTGACGGGGTCGTTAAGCAAACGTGAATCAATCAAGCAATAGCAAAATAAAACCAAGTTTTCGATTACATATCGGAATGCATATTTGAGTACGGTGGCTCGATTTTGAATCGAATTCGAACTCGAAAGTCGTCAATATTTAAGATTCAAAATTCGAATTCGAATTTGAAATCGAATTCGAAATTATTCAAAACATCATTCCAACAATAGGTCAGTATTAATCAAGGGCAATTTGATTAGTTTCGAGAAATTTCCTATTTCTCAGTAAATACGAGTCGACAACGTCGACGCCACGAGCAGACGACTGGTCGCATTCGAGCGTCGCGACGGCTAGAGTACTGAAAGCATTCGATTCCACGTACAACTGTACTTGTATTACGCCGTACCAATACTGGTATTGACATGTCGCGGGTTGAGGTCGTACGTATACTGTGCTCTGTTAGCATGCACACGCTAATTGGATGAATGGAACTGAGAATAATGGAACACACGGCTTCGTGGAGTCCTACGCAACATCATGCTGGCTCGACTGCTCCGCAATGTCAAACAAGTGAATAATTTTATATTTTAAAATGATCCCACATAACCTGGCTGTTTCTGGGGTCGTTCGCCAACAATAAAGAGAAGTGTACAATTCGAGAAATATATGGTCTAAGTCTCAAAATAAAAAAAGTTAGCCACAGCACTATAGTTAGTCCCAATTTTGGTGAATAATATATAACTGCTTTTTTTAAATTGATTTTTATCAATATAACGATTCTCCGATACAACAATGTGAAAACCAGAAATAAAATTTATGTATTATTTATTTGTATTAGGTTAAACTTAAACGGAGCATCGCAATGATCACTAAGATCGACCTATTGGGGTCGATGAATGATGATTGATCGAGACTCTGGGACGATGAGATAGAATGTATTGTAATAGGTGTTTTTGGATGAAAGGAAGGAAACGGTCGTGGCCTATTGTTTAAAAGGAGTCATCCTAGTAGGCCTATTCACCTTAAAACTACGAAAAGTCTGTCAGGATGGTCAAACATATTTTTGTTATTATCAACATCGAAACATACAAAATCGTCGATCCCCAATTATCATAAAAAAAATGAAACATTAAAAAATTAAAAAATTAAAAAATAAATCTTACCAACTCAATCTAAACTAACTTATTATAACCTAAAACTAATACCGTTTTACCGTTATAACAGTGACCAAGAGGGCTGTTTGTAAATATAGCCAATTCGATTGACATTATAAATTTCAATAAATCAGTGTGGGTCTGGTTAGTGACGTCATTAAGTAGCTAAGTGCGAGTATGACGTCGCCTGTAGTTGAACAGCTGACAAATGTACCATTTGATTGGTGCATCCATCACTCAGTGATCCCAACACACACAAAGCATGACCTCGGTTCCTACAACTTGCACGCAGATTCTTACAACTCGGGTCACTACAGACACTTTTACAATTAAAGGACTTCACGAACCAGAGACTAGATTTTAACGAATAATAACGATATTTATTTCCCTAATTTTAGAGAAAACTAGAAATCACCATCTCAATTTCTGATATTATAATTATTATTTGGTCCTCCAGGTTCCATGAGTCATGACGTGGGCATTACCGATTCTGTATAGAAATAATACACCGAATCGAGTAATGTCTACGTCACGACTCAGAAAAAGGGCCGGGTCCTGGAGGACAAATAAATTAATTTAAATTTCCAAAAATGAGATGATTATTTACAGTTTTCTTTGAAATTAGAGAAATATATATCGTAATTATTTGTTGAAATCCATTTTCAAGGTTGTGATGTCCTTTAACAATTACAGAACATGCATTAAACGAATTATATGCGATGACGTCCAGTGGAGTCAATTGGATTAGCTGTTTGTATACGACTTCTTGCAGCCGATTTGTAATACAACATGAGATTTGAGCGCACCTTTTTATAACGACCAGTTACATAACAAGCATAAATGGTACGATTTTGCATTGCAATTAAAAATGTTGAATGACGTTTTAATAATGTATATATTGGTGACGAGACCGCCTTGGTGTTAAAACAAACAAGAAATGCCGCTTTGAAAGGTCTTACTGTATACTTCATCCCATACTTATTATATACTACCAGTACTTATATATTTATAGATATATATAAAAGAATTATTATTAACAATTATTTATTATTTATATAGGCTATCTATTCTTTTTTTTTAATATTATTATTATAATTACTATATACTATACACTCTAGTTGGCTACTAAGCCCCAATAAGGAAACAATTATTGAAAACATCAACAACAGAACCTACGAAACCTTGAATATAGTTTTTAAGCAGTTAATTTTAATGCTTGTAATCAAAGATATTATCACATTTAAAGTATGTCGTAAAGTGCATTAGTTTTAACAAGTTGGTCCCGTAGCGTATAATAATACGTTGGCACCTGTCGAAAAGTTCATTGACAGAAAAAAATTACATAAATTGCCAATAGGCTAAGTTGAGCCAAGTTCGTTGTTATTGGAACAATCATCACTCAAGTCGGAAAGCTCCTAGCACGGTGGCAAACATAAATTATACAGCTGGGAATTGTTCGAACTTTCAAACAGCTGGGTAAAACGTGTAATTTCAAGTTCAAGTTTTAGGTCTTGCGTGCCGGAATCACGGGGTCCGCTATTGGTCGATATAACAAGGCCTAGAACAAGTCGATATCTAGTCCTACACGGCGTATCTGTACACCCCTATAAGAGTAGACTTCTTCTTCATCCACATCGAAACTTGATACAGCATTATTGTTCCCCAATTAAATTACGGATGAAAGTAGGATCTTTTGTGTGGGGTACCACAAGGGCCATCTTACCACCCCATTTTATTTATACTTAATGGTTTAATTTATGGAATACTGTACGTTTTAGGGTAGATTGGGTTATTTTTAGATTTTCAGGTGAGGTTGAATAATAATAGTGTGGTTAGGTTTATTTAGGTTACGCTCGACAACAACAACGCCAATGTGTCACAACATATACATGCAAGTGTGGGTGCAATTTATAACGACAGACGGAAATTACGAAAAACCTTGGCCGACCATGGCGGGCATCGAAACTCGGTCTCCTGAATGATGGTTCAGCGCGCTAGATACTGATCAACATCTACTAGTATTGTCTATATGACGAGAGTCAGTCGTTGTTCAACGATACAAGATCGTGATCCACGGTAGTAGATCGGTTAATCGTATAATCATAGTCCTTTCTCACAAAAACATAATATTGGGAAGCGCAAACAAATATGTAGGTGGCAGTTGATCATTAGTTTGGGTGAATGTAGGCCCGGTGACCATGATGACCACCACAAAACAGCCAATACCTTTTAGTATCACCTAAATTAAGCATTTCAATCAATTACTAGTGATAGGTGTGGGCGTGTGGCTTATTAATCGGCCACCTAGATCTATGCAACTTGAGATACCCTGATTAGAGATTTCGAAATCCCCCTACTGAACAACCCACTTGATTGTAGGGCGTCAAAGGGGTAAGAAAAAGACAGTGGTTAATTAATAACTATAGTGATAGATACGCATAGCCTATTACTCAATTCATATGCCAGGTTGATTTTTCAAGTTCTATAAGTTAACCACAGTTCATGATAGAATATGTCATACATTACTTATAGGCATTTAGAGACACCCTGTTTGATAATGTCAAAATCCCACATAATAAACAGCCCATTTAATTGAATGCTATGCATGTTTAGTGACGGTTTTAGGCGGGTCAATCAATATAGTTGTCAATTATATACCATGCAGAATGTATAATCAAGCTCGCTCCTATAATAATAATAATTGACAAAGAATATAAGGATGGCGCCTATTATATAGGCCTTACCGTGTGTGCATTTCCCGACTAGAGGCATATATATAAAAAAATCTACCACAACGTTTACGACATACCGATTTGAGTGGCGACTTCCAGTTGTTCCCAGGTTTCGGCGGTGGCAACTTATTGCTCTTGTGTAACACCATGGTGGACGAGATATTGATGAGGGTGCGAAATAGCACACAGTTCCAACCAACGTCCCGACACTTACAATATTATCCAATTCGTTTTATCACCGCACTATTACATAATCACATGTAACCATACAGTTTACTATGTATATCCAGCTAGGCTAGGCACGTTTTTCACTTGACAACTTCAGGAAAAAAAAGAAGACAAACGATTGGATGAAATACGCCTATAGGTAATTAAGGTCACTGGTGTATATTGTTGTGAATTTAAAGTCAATGAAAGTAGTTGAGCGAGGAAAGAGATGGATGGATGGAGCAGTAAATCGAGAGAGAGGGATCAAGTACTCTGACAGAGACAATGACAAATGATTAAGGCATCAGTAAAAAAAGTTGACAAGACATAAAAAAAGTAGATAGTTTTCATGTAAAAGCGGTAGCAATAGAAACAGAGAATTGTAACGGGTACTAAAATCAAATACTTATTGTGATCTGGAGACAACTATTGGGAAGCATAATAAATATTCAGATGGCAGTGATTCATAAAATTTGGTTAAAGATACATTCGGAGACCATGGTTACTATCCGAAAGCAACCAGCAGTCACGGTCAGTACCAACTATAAATACTAAACTAACCTTTTTCAAGTTAGATATCGGAATACTTATAACCACTGATTCTCCCAATACACACGCACACATAATTCAGTAAATTTTCGTATCAAATATGCCCCAAGGTGTTACTATACAGGACCTGTACACATTCACAGGTATAGGTATAATGGCATTTGTTTACTCTCTGTCTGTATCAAGCAGAACTACTGAAGAATGGATCTCAAAATCTTGACAAGAATTTAACCCAAATAACTTGGAGAATAGAGACGAATCACGAATCTAAAGTTCACCATCCACATCAAATCTCGAACAATAGAAACGCGAGACACGGAAATTGGAAGTTGGTTCTAAATAAAGCTTGCACGATAACTATGCATGTTCGGACTGATTTGAGTTGTCAACATATGCGGGCAAGAAGGAAGTACATGGACCGCAGACCACAATGTACTGTGATACCAGTGTTCAGGGTTCGAGTGCGCTCTGTGATATATACGGTACAGGGTACTTGACGGCGACTTCCTAGGTCTATCTAGATCAAAGGTACCGTACTATAAGACTTTGATTGGATAAATGTTTACTAAAACAGCTGGGCAATACAATATAAGCAGCGAAGTGTCAAGACATTTTGTGCCACTAGGTCTGGAAATTATTGGCTTTTACCTGTGAAATGTTACCATGTAGGGGAAAAAGTTGATTCCACAACACTTCGAAGGTATTCAAGAGTTACGTGGGTCTCTACATTTCAAATTTGATATCTTGAAGTGTTCAAAAGTTATCATTCAAAGACTGATACTTCGCTCAATCGACTCCCAAGCAGGAATGTGATTTTGTGCTGACAACAATGGAAATACAAAAAAGACTATAGACTACGTTGCTATAGTAAGCTACTCTTTTGGTAAACACTAAAGGTTATCACAATTCCGAAACTAGATTTTGACGAATATTGAGGATTTATTCCCATAATTTTAGAGAAAACTAGAAATCATTAAATCTCAATTTCAGAAATTTTAATGTACCGGTATTCATTTGTGCTCCAGGATTCAGCTCTTTTTCAGTGTCGTGACGTAGACATCACTCGATTCTGTTTACGGTTCTACTTTCTATACAGTATCGGTAATGCCTACGTCATGACTCTTGGTCTCTGGAGGACAAAAAAATTAGTTGCAATCTCTGGAATTGAGATGACGATTCCTACTTTTCTAGTTTCCTTTAAATTACAGAAATAAATTCATTAGAACCTAGTTTCAGGGTTGTTATGTACTTTAGCCAATCCAAATCCTCGTCTCTTCGACTAGCTATAGGTCTAGGACAATATTCTAAGAGGTCGTCATGGTAACGGGCCTGCAGAGGAAAATGTACAGGTGGCCGTAAAAAAAGAAAGATACCTCATCCAGATAGCTTAGTAATTAACCTATTTACCTACAGTAAACAACACCCGAGTTATCACAGTTCCTCTAGTTGTATTCTACACAATCGTTTCCCACGAACCCCGTTATCCTCTCCTATACACCATCGCGCACAGTCGCTGCCATTCATTCTCTTTCTCCCTAAATCTGATAAAACCACGGTGAAACGACTTCCTGACTGCGCCTAAACGTGGCCCCGACTTCCACATCTCGCTCATTTACATATTTCACTAACATGCGAGAAAATATGCTCGAGTTTAATGACTGATTAGCGGTTGAACGCGCACAACTCAGGGTACCTATACACTAGGCCGTGGTAATACTAGAAGCGAGATAACAGACATGTAAATTGGCATAGGGGGAGATTACGGAAATGGGGTCGACTTTCCTCGAGTGCTAGAGGCCTAAAGAGAAAATGATTGGGACGAGATAACTAAGTGAAAAGTTCGGATTGATGCAGTGAAGTGGATAAGCAGAAGATTACTGTGGGCGGAAGTAAGTGAATAGGAATAATTTATAGATTGAAAATGGGAGTGTTTTGGTTAATTGTTGATTGGTTTCTGGTCAACGAACCCAATCATGATCAACGAGCCCCCTGAACGACAGAGGGAAACCACGAAAAAACCCTGTCAGGATGGTCGACTATGGCGGGAATCGAACCCCGGCACCCTGAATGACAGTTTAGTGTTCTACCCTCTCGACCCACTTCACAGTTTACACACTAAAACTAGGAGAAAATGTGAAGACGCACTCCACGTTTAGGCCTATTGTATGAAAAAATTAACACTCAAATGTGCGTAAATTTAATTTTCAGAATAAACTTTTTTACGTGATCGCAAGTGTACATCACGAACCATTATTTAAACACGATTTGGCGACATACACACATATTCCTTTGTCTCCAAACGCTACGGCAAAATATCTGTCCGGACCAACAAAAAAAAGCACTCTCAAATTAAAACCGAATTATACTGACAGCGTTTTTCCTTTGTCTCATTATTAAAAGCCTGAACACGACTGCGAGCTGGTGTGTACGACTTCCACCTGTTACTCGACGGCAAATACCTGTCTCTCTGATCCAACATGTGACCAACATCGCCTGATTGTCGACTCCAACTGGACAACTGTCACCTAACAAGAACTACACTTGTGTCCGCGAAAGAAGGGGATCGTGTACCAACAAAATGACTATGAAAAAAAATTGATAATTATATAATCTCGCTGCAACTGTTAAGAAATCCACGATTTTAAATGATGAAGTTTCGTTTCTTATCTTATTTAAATATCGAAATCTTCATATGTACAATATCTATGATTCCCAATTAGGGATAAACAAATTAATTATAGTACGAGCGTTCAACAACAGGAGCTCTCTTCGAGGCGGTCTTGTCCGATTTAAATAATTATGCACTTCAAACTATTATAGTAAACGAATGAGCTATATTATATTTATATCTAACTATTTCTTTGGGGTGGTGAGATCGCTCTTGTGGTAAACTTTCATCCTTTGCCTCGATATAAAAACAATTGCATTGTGTCAAGTTGTCGAAGTTGATGAAAAAAAAAGGTAAAAATCGTGAACATCGTCCAGAAAAATCATAATAGGCCTATACCTCCAACAGTCCACTGTGATTGAATATTAGGGGAGATATTTGTGTTTGAAATGTTGGTGGACGAACTTCTATCGTGGATAAAGCACAAGTTCAAGCGTGCTCTACGTCCTCCTCTCTGACGAAAACAAAGAGAAACACTTTCCTTCTTAATCTTACAACTTCAGTATATACGAAAGCCAAACCTCATCCAAAACCAACCTAACCGGATTATTATATACCGTTTATTTTTACACTCGTATCTATACAAAACACTTTTTCTCAATAATAATAAAAACCACAACAGTCGAAGATCTGCGTGGGATCCTGACCTTCCCCTCCCTATTCGCACTGGTCACTGCCGACACTGGAGTTCGCCATCAGCTAGCAACAGCTTTAAATACCGTGGACGACTTATTGATCGCAGCCGAGTCTGCGCCAGACGCTAACACGTGTCCACGACGAAGACGCCGAACGTCGCGACGGCAACATGCTCTCACTCGAACGTCTTCGCGTCGCGAGTCTCGCCACCATTCATGCGATGGGGACATCAGCTCGGAGGATCGGCGGCATCGGATCCTATCTTCACTCGCGAGACGAGCAATTAGAGGAGACAACGATATGCTCTGTTATGTACCAACCACGTCCCCGCCCCCCAGAAGGCTAGTCGGCTAAGGCAGTGGTTTAGAAACTGAAGTCAAGTCGGGCGTGTGTTCGAGTCCCGCATTAGGCAGATTTTGAAGAAATGGATCCATTTATCAGACGCTCATTCGTATTCCCAAGTAATCTATAGCTGTTGATTATGGTCGTTGAGCAAATATTAATCATACCAATCATATCCTAAGTTCTATAGATTAGAAAATTTACCTCTCAAACGAAGCCAACTCTCAGCTGAACAATAATGACATTAACTTTATATGAGAAAGATATGTGGGGTTGAAGTAGGCATATCTTTCATGCTCCACGATGAGAAGACACAAATTTTGTCATTTTCGTTTTGAGAATCCACGTTTGTTATGTCAAATAACAGAATACAACACAGTATACAAGCTAGGAATCGCCAATATCGCTGTCGGTCGCCAAAGCGACGCTGCTAACAAGATCAAAGGCTCAGCCCTAACGACGCTTCTAAATAATTACACGCGCCTCCTATAATACGACGTCCGACTTTGTCATCAATTTTTATGCGTGAGCCAATTATGTTGCTCCGTCCCCAACGAAAACAAGAGGAATCCAAGTGTTTGTATGCGCGCGCTGCCTTGCTTCTGCCACGGAGAATCGAAGAGGCTATTCGTCGGACCGGAAGTAGGGTTAGATTGGATTTGGTTTGGATTAAATCAGTTTATGATGTTTGTTTGGTTAGGTTAGTTAGGTTGCAGAAGAACCAATTCGAAACACTACCAATTAAACAGAGACGGGCAACAGACAGTGTGAATCACGATTATTGAAAAGTAAATATTGTTATTTGTCAACTGCAATTTAAAAAAATTTAAATTTAAATTAAATTTTCCAAATTGAATTTAAATTTCAATGTTCAATTTTCACTTTTCAAATGGTAGCTCCACAAGGGCTGAATCAGATAAAAAGCAGTGCTGCATGTAGAAACTGAAGTCACGTCGGGTGTGGGTTCGAGTTCCGCATGGGGCACTGTTTTTTGTCGTCATTCCAATCAGCATTCGAACCCTGGAGTACCGTAGCTCTTCATGTAGTTATTGAACAATCCATTCAACAATGTTACATCCTCACACATAAATAAAACAAATCGCCTAGTCATGTAAATAAGCATAAAAACAAATAGCACAAAATGCAGTTACGAATCGACAAAGCGTAACAGTGTGATAATTTCTATCAATAAATTTCTATCACATAATTGATTCAGAGCTGGTAACCTTGAAATTTACCTTCTCTTGGCTCAGTGGTATGACTCACGAGCGATGTGTACAATAAATTAATCCAGTCAAACCCACCTATTATTTGTTAAATGGACTAGAATTCCTGGGAAGTACCACGAATTCATTCATTACAATAACCTACCCCAAAACAATGAAGAACCTTGGGTCCACAAATGAAAACAAAAAATGTCAAAAAACTTTAAAATTCAAATTAGTTGAACCATTGACTAAAGATATGACTAACTCAATCTTCTGTGATCTAAATCTCTAATATTCAATATTTTATGTACGACCCTCTATTTTCAGGATCGTATGGGTAGGGCGATACCTTCATTCTGTAAAAGTAGTAAGCCATATCCCAAGTATTGACCTGAATGACAGTGGAAAACCACAACAAACCCCTGTCAGGATGGTCGACCTTGACGGGAATCGAACCGCACTCTCCTGAATGACGGTTCAGCGTGCTACTACCCGACCACTCGTCTCAGTACCATCCCAACCTAAAACGAACATAACCTAAAACTAGCAACGCCATTTCATTAATAATGTACTTAAAACACGTAGAGGCGTGAACAGCCACTTCAGTATAATTACAAATGTTAGAGCAGCACCGTTTTGCCATTAAGGCGGGTATGTGTTTTGGGGGGTTAAGCGGGGGGGTGGAGTGTAGTGATTCGGTGGCAACGTTCCTCTCGTCGGGAAGGTCACGGCCACGCGAGACGCGGTTCGGTCGACGACGGCGGTGTGCCTGCATTGCAGAACGTATTGATCTCGGACGACGAGGGGAATTACGGACGAGTATGCACGAGAAATGAAGGCGCGAACCACCCGTGCGTTATAGGGTATAGGATATGGGGGAACGGTCGATCGGAACTTTCTTTCGTCGTAATTGTGTGTGTATATAATATATAAAAATATATATATTTAAGGTTCCGATCGACCGTATCCCGTATCCCACACCACGAGCACACGGGTGGTTCGCGCCTTCGTCTCTCGTAGAACGAAGTATACAAACAATATATCGCGCTACGGCCTAGAACCCTGACGTTAACTCGTCTATTCCTTCATACGTCTAGCTAGACTATTATTAAACTTGGCATTTTCAATTAACTACGTACATGAATAGACAAGGTCGGACTGTTGTCAGCGTTATCAACCTTTATCGTACAATCAATATTTCATCACAGTGAGTGGTAGTAGACGTACTACCTGGTCTACTGGTGTAAGTAACAC
Organism: Brachyptera putata; assembly: GCA_907164805.1. Taxonomy (NCBI): domain Eukaryota; kingdom Metazoa; phylum Arthropoda; class Insecta; order Plecoptera; family Taeniopterygidae; genus Brachyptera; species Brachyptera putata. The sequence continues at coordinate 21,895,940 of OU015465.1, forward strand.
GACTAGCCGTGCAAGTTGCAACAACAACAAACTGATAGCTTGTCAGAGGACAAAGGGATAATAATCAGTTATTAATACAGGTCATTTGTTTAGTACGTAAGAGGTTGTTCAATCGACTTGAATAATAATATATTTAAATTGTTCTTGTTCTGTCCCTGCCAACAGCTTGGTTATTTAGGATAGGTCTATGAATAAGCGGATGATGAGATACCGGTGTGTATGTTTACAAAAAAAACATGATTTATGCGGGACTCGAACTCACAACCCGTCACTGAGCAAGTTTGATGGCTACTTTTTGCTAGGCTTTACGGAAATTATAAATACATTTCACAACTATTATCATATGTCTACTGTAAATCCTCGTTTTTTTAGAATTAAATTGATTGATTTTAAATTAAATACCGTTGTACACGGCCTAATCTTCAGATCCGACCGGAGACTGAGCCAAGATCAGTTCCAGGTTTTCTCATTCACTATACCAAGTACCAACTATGCCCAATAACTCAGCTGCTCGCTGGAATTTTGAAGGGGTGGCCTGACTTGAATCACAGTCTTTGCTTGAATCTAAGTGATAAGAATCGTGTGGCTTGAGCCCTGAGTATATAGGCCCTACCGAGTGACCGTATACCCAATAGTGTCAGTAATAACCGTTAATCAACAAGCAGCCAACGATTTTTAATTTTATTTACGAACGCAACATAAAAACAAAAAAAAGTGTTCCAAATACTCATCATTGATTTATTATTTTCGCACAATTCTAGATAATGACATGTGTATACATTTTTCAAGGTGTGCTAATGCTATGTATAGCCTTTAGTGACGTAGATTGTAGGGGACTCGGCCTCCATTCACAAAAATGTCAACGTAACGAAATGCCAGAACTGTAGGCCTACGTCACTTTACTGCGAACGTTCAATCGACCCTCGTGTAGTGTTAAGGTGTTGTTCTTTTTCAACATTTTTTATAATAATTATTATGAATTACTATAAAACATGCTCGAACGTAAAAAATGGACAGTATGATTGGGTACATGGTTAAAAGTCAAACCTGAAAATTCTCGAAAATTTACACATTCTCCGCTAGTATAGGCCTACCTAGCAATCACTAAACATGATATATTGAGCAAAAACCATATATACACAATTAAAATTCACGAAAAAAAATTGTCATTCTCTAAAATGTCTACATTCTCCGTTCGTATTCTATATTCGAGTCCACGCTTCGCAGGTCATCGACACCAACAGCCAGAAGAGCCTGTGGCAATGAGATTAAACTACAAGGAGCCAACTCAGGAGAACCGGTAAGGCTGCCGAACCACGGATTACGACACGGAGACGCGATCGATAAACATCGGCTGCTCATCACATTGAAGGTTGAATACAAATGTGAAGGTTGCCTATTGCTGATCAATCAATAACCAATCAGTTTTGGAATTGATTTTAGGTTTTTGGAGACTTTTGTAGAAACAATGATTTTATTAATTTAATGTGGATTTTAAGCTTTAAAATGGTACTTTGAGAAACCATCTATACACACATTCAAACATTTAGCATCATTATTCACCATTTTCATCTTATTTACATATTACTGTTTATACTAATATTTCCTCATTATATCTACTATCATTTTTTTCACTAGTCTTTCATGTTGAAATTATTATTACCGGTATTGGAATATTTTTTACTCAATTTATTAATTATTGTGTTTTTTCTAATCAATTAATATATATTTGATTATTATTAAGTTTTAAATATATAATTTTCCACCACAGTTCATATAAAAACTCGTTCGTCTTACAACGCATACGCTGCGTTTTCCTAGTTATAATGAAAATGATTCAATAAATAGCAATTTTCATTCTGTGAAGAGAAGAATAATTCGTACTTCTGCTTGAGCTTTATAACATGTAATATTCGAAAGAGTGCACAAATCACGCAGAGCCTTCCATCTATCCAGTCATAATTGAATGATTGAGCGGAACGAGAAAGTTTGGTATTCAACGGAGGGTGTTCCCACAAACCGCAGTCGCAACTACAGTTACAGTCCAAAGTAGTTTACTGGAGGAAAACGCAACATATGCGTTGCTGGGTGAGCGATAAGGGCACATTTACATGAAATGTTATGGAATGCACCTTGAGTAGTGTCTTCCTGTTTCATTTGAGTCATTTCAATCGTTTTACCATTTAATTAATTACCGTATACCTTCCTCAGTAGGTTCAATCGATGTAATTTGGAAAATATTGGAGGAAATTGTTTTTCCACATTTTCTCTTCTGGTTTATTCATTTTTTTTACATTTCGAAATTTTCTTTCTCAAAAGTGGTACAACCGATTGCGCCTCAAAACTATTACAGTATACAGTCAGATGATGGTATATCAGTAAGTAAATGCCTACTTTCAACAAAAAAAATCGTCGTTTGGATTGAGAGCGCGCGAACAGAAAAAATGATTTTTTTTTTCGAGTACGGTAAAATTGAGTCTTTGTTTCACTAATTAAATAACCTTATAGACACACGAAATAGAATCGTATCTGACTCGTATTCGGCCATTGCTGTTACAACGAGGAGCGAATAATACCATAAACAGATGAAACAGATAAGAAAATCAGTCAAAAATTCAACTACAGATGTATCCACGAAAGATGAAGGTCGTCTACGAACATAACAAACACAACTGTTAAATTTGTAGTACCGTATGTGATTTTTTCAATTAAATTATGAATTTTCAGGACAAGATTTACGACAAGAAACACCAATACATCATTCAAAAGCAGAAAATCCTGAAGGTTTCAGCGAGATTATGTAATTATTGGAGTTTTTACAATCATTCTATTGGTGGAACCCTCTTGCGTGGATACAAGTATAGCATCCATTCGATCTCCTTGAAATAACTATCTTAGCTGTTTTATTCTGACAACAAAATACCGAAACATGTTATCTTCCGACATGATAACTGCGTACATCAAGATTAAATAGTTTCAATTGTCTTACTTGTAAGCAGGGGTACCATAATAAAGAACATATTTAAAATATAGAAAAGAAAACAGACTAATATAATAAATCGTAATGAAACGAACCTCGTCATGAATAGACTTCTTGGTCTTGGTCATCATACCTTCTTCTATTACATCTGCTGACAGCAATATAGGCACACTTAATTTGGTTGATGTTGTTGTTGTTGGCGAAAAATTCTTTATAATAGACGCAACTTGCGATACACGGGCCACTTTCGTAATTTCCGAAGATGCAGCATTGTTGACGCTAATATGTGAATCGGTCATTGTTGTTAATACCATCGCGATGTTAAAATAATATCAATAATCACTTCAAACAATGTGCTGATTAATCAAGAGTGAACGAAGGATTTTTCAGCTTGTTAACACCCACGACGAATACCACACATTTACTCAAAATAATCAGTTCGCATTAAACTGTGGCAGTTTATTTTTGCAAATTTAAAATCGGTATCAACTGTCGTGATCACATAATGTTACATATTGCCAGTGTACAAGCAACAACATACTACGCTACATACAGCTTAAATTACCCCACTTGACTCAAATTGAACGTCTTCCTTATCTGATAAATATGACGCACACTGTAGATAGCGTAAAATATGTACTTGAAAAAAATGTGACCGATTAGATATAACGTAGAAAATGAGAACGTATTCATGATGGCTACCAAAAACAATCAGCTGGAAGGTGCTACATTTAGTTGTGATTGACACCTTGACTCTTGCAAACTATCAACCAATTAATAGTAAGATAAAAAGATTTGTTGTATTTCATGTTGACTAAATATTTGGAAACTCGGGCTTATTGCATAACTTAGCTGGTACCCTACCGTCTTGTTTTGTTATGACAGGAAACGTCAGGTATAGTTAACGGTATTAACGGTACCTGCAAATGTTTAAAATTAGCTTTTAATAATGCTAATAATTCGATTAAAAATATCACTCTATTTTAAGCCAGACTGAAAATAAAATGGGAAGGCTCTGTCACGTAATAACGAATTGAGATAGGTAAAAATTTCTCACTAGGGTAAGGTAAGGTGTAAATGGCTCACATATGGGAGGGTACTACAACTTCGACCTGTTTCGACTAGGGATTTTTATCGAGTAGCCTAGACAGTACAAAATCAAAATGGATTATCTCCACCTAAATTATCTGCAAATCGCATAATAATAAGAATCAAGGTTTATCTCCAACGTGATTTTGCAACACAATATACTATTATTAGGGCCTAGGCTTTACGCCTTCAGAAGCATCGTGCATTTACGGTAGGCCTACCCTCACTACAGCTAGATCGGCTCATTCATTTAATCTACACCCGATGTGGTTTCTAGCTAATATATACTGAAAAATAATACAAATTTATTGTTGACTGCAGTTTGTAGACCAACCCAACATTTCTACTTGATATAGTAGGCTCAACAGAGTTTATAGTACGAACTTGCTCTCTTCAAGTTATAAGCAAATTCAAAATCAGGGCTCACGAACATTAAAAACATATTGATATTAGACAGGGTTGACCTCTAGATTGTTTAGATATGCCATCTATCAATCTAGAGGGTTAGTTTTGCAAGTCTAGCCCTAGATAGAATGTCAACAAAAATCATCAGGTTTTTGTTGACTCAAAACAGCTGACAGCTACAATATAGCCCAGGCATACAACACTGCGCCTACTCACATTCAGATTCGGAATAGGTCATAGGCCTAGTCCACGGATTAGTCCTGGACAGAAGCTTAAACCCAAGTTTATTTAACATTATACAATATGAACTAATTGCTTACCTCATTAAAGGCCATACTTCCGGAATCCTTCAATAAAATATTTCAGACTAGGAACGACGAAGATCAGTCAAACGAGTTGCATAAATGTTTATAACCTAAATTGTACGAATGTTTACTCATTGATAACTTTTTCTTCTTTAACACAATTGGGTTAGGAATTCTCAGTTACACATTATCAGTCTCCGCACTCGAAAAGAATATTCAATGTTGCAGTAATAGGCCTATGGTCGATCAATTATGGACATTCCTCAGGTGGGACATAGGTAGCAAATTCCTTCGTTTGTGATATTTTAAAATAGATGTTAACTGAAGTGAACATGAAGAAAATAAAAAATTGTGTCCAAACATAAGCCTAATATTCACCACTTCCAACTAGAGCATTCAAATCACTCTAACACTTGTTTTAATTGTTATTTTCACTATAATATATGGCTCCAAACCAAAATACAGAACACACGTACGCCATTTTAACTTGATGTCAAATATATCAGCCGGTGTACACAGGAATCTGGACTATTGCGCTGGAACAAATGTAGGTCTTGAAGGCTTACAGTATTTTTATGAAAGTAAAAATCCATACGTTACTAAAATGATATTTTCGAATAGAATAATGTGAATTGATAACCAATAAGAAGAGAATATTTTAATTAAGCAAGAAATATCTATATCCACTTGGTTCCTGTAAATGAAAGTATCCATCCGCATAGAATAGTGGAGACTTGGAGTACGTAGCGCACTCTTACAGTTTGTATTCACAGCTTCTATCTGCTACCTAGTGCTACCTGGCGTTCATAATTTGCAACATAGAAACACAGGGGCCCCAAGATAATAATGCAGTGTAATATAATAGGCCTAATTAATATAATATTTTCAACTCATTAGTTGGTATTTTTGCCGAATAGTAGCACATTTGAATTACTTGAAGAGTGAAAAATACATTAAATTATATCAAAATTAAAATATTAAAACTTATTGATATGAAATGGAAATGTTTTGAAAATTTATGGAAATTTAAATTTATGCACATGAAAATCTGACAAAACAATAAGTCCAGAATTAATCGAGGAATATTTGCATTGTTGACTATGCACTATTTTTTCAAGACAATCTTTTTCAGTCTCTAAAGCTGTCTACAATATTATTGAATATACAACCAGAGAAAACAGATTTGATAATTGATTATTGCACATCATATGCAAATATGCATCTTTTTGACATATTCTATCTACAACAAAGTACTTTGTTATATGGATGAATGAATAAATATTATTGATTATACATGAATAGGGATATATAAATAATTTTAATTATCATGATAAATGATAATTATTATAGCCTACATATAAAACCACAGATAAGCTTGTTCACAGGCTTATCCGTGGACCTTTATGTGAACTTGAATGTTAGGAATTATAAGTTGATATAAATAACAAACAAATCCAAAAAAATGTATCATCATTATTATTTTCATAATTTTCATTATCATCATTTATAAAACATATATTTTTCAAATGACCAAATAATCAAAAAACACAAAGTTTTACCCGACAGCGTGATGAAATTATTGGGAAGACAGCTGAATTACCATGAATTAATTACCATGATCTACCATGAGGATGTCCTAGAAGATTCCGTGCGAATACGAAGAAATTCTTTATCAACATTTTACAGTAATTCTGTTTATTATAACTATCTCAAATCTCAATTAATCATTGATCATTTATCACTAATTATTTCAATTTATATAATTTTCCAATTCGACCATGGCGAAGGCATTTATATTTCCAGTGACTAGAAGAATGTTTATTTGCAAATTACCTTATATAATTGATTTGATTATAGGGAAATGCTCATCAAATGAGAAAAGTGGAACCATGGTTCGTGATTATTAAATTTGATAGTCGACCCAGCATTCACGAGCAAAAATTCATTATTGTTATTTAATTTTTTCTACACGCATACCAACAAAAAGATAATATTTATGAAACAAAAGCGCAATTATGATTTCAATCTTTTTTAATTTCTACCTAAATGTCACTTGCGAATCAGAACCAGAAATATAATTAGGAAGATAGCATGTGTCAGCTAAACATAACTGGGAAAGTTAGGGGAACGGGAATTAACTAATGCTGTTGTTGTGCATTGATAAGACAATCTGGGGGACAGTTTTATTCATTTATCACAACAATGTGTGACATCACAAATGAAAGAAGTCTATAGGGAAAGTATAAGTAGCAAGTTGAGTGTCTGCAACTTTCACGACCATGCCGGAACATGCATGTTCTTGCCGGAACATGCATGTTCTTGCCGGAACAAGCTTGTTCTTGCCGGAACATGCATGTTCTTGCCGGAACAAGCTTGTTCTTGTCAGTGACACGAGGTAGCATAGCGGTGATTGCTTGTTGGAACTGATTACGAAAGTTCTGAGCAGTTTGGATCAAGTTGAGGCCTGAGAGTGACACTTCTATCACGGAAGAAGATCTACAAACTTGACAAATACAAATATCACTACATAATATCATATATATATAATATAATACATGATACAAAATATGGGCTGTTAAGATCGCCCTTGTGGGGCACCGTCTTTCTATTTTCATCCATTTCATTCATTAATTCATTCCATTACATCCATTTTCATCTCAATTGGGGAACAATGATTTTGTATCAAGTTTCTATGTTATTAAAAAATATATAACAGCACACCAGTGTATTTTGAGGGTAGTTAATTTTTCATACTGAAATTTACGATTAGAAACACAAATAGGCCTATATCTTTAAGAAGTTTCAAATGCTAAAAGTTGCAGTGAGTTTCTACCCAATTTCCATTTTTTTTTTTTACAAATATTCATTTGGTAGAATACCTTTTTCTTTCGTTGATGTACAAGTTCAATATTATATACGATTAAATATTACAATAAAAATTTACCTCAGCCGCATATATTGTTGCAGAGGCCCTATATAGAGGAGTCCGAAAATGATGTAATGTAATTTTCGAACCGTAACTAATAATTAGCTAATTAATACTTAATTAGAGATTGTACAACCGACTCTTGACCTATTATTCCATTAATATTTCAATTCAAAAGTTCATCAATTACCGTACATATCCCTATTAATAGAGAGTATATTTATAGGCTACAAGCGATATTTTGATAAGGTCAAAGTGTTAATGCACCAAAATATCCAACGTAAACTATTTGTAGAACAAGTGAAGTAAAAACTACACTATCACGATTACCGTGCTCATTGTCCCATGACACGAACCACGTTCAATTTCCGCTTGTGCCAACGAAAATCCGTGAAGATCGATACCCTTTGTCATTCTAAATATCCAGTCATCAATCCCCCCCCCCAAACTGTTATCTCTCTTCTGAACAGAAACAAAAGTCTATATAGTTTAATACTTTAAGAGCGCATAGGAGTCGATTTAGCGAAATATCAGTTTTTTGTGATAACTTTTGAACGGAATGAGATATCAAAATCCTAATACGGAGGGAACACGGTCGTTATTAATATCTTCAAGATGTATTAAATTCAACTATATATAAATCATGTCACATAATTGTCAAGCATGCGGCTAAAAATGAGTTTTTTACGCTTGACAATTAAGTGATACAAGTTCAATAGCTATAACTTATACCACTTTGAAGGTATTAAATATCTCTGTGTTTGCTCCGATTAGAATTTTGATATATTTTTTATTATTATTTATTTAATACATTAAAAGTCCGAGAGTTAGGAAAAACTCTTCACAGGAATATAAAACTATTAAAATATAGAAAAGGAAAACATTTTTTTACATATTAAAATTAACACAATATCTCATTCCGTTCAAAAGTGGTCACCAAAAAAACTGATATGTCCCTAAATCAACTCCTATATGGACTCTTAACGGGTCTCCTAGACAGAATACGACGACAATAATTAACGACCGACTAACTGCCTATTATGCACCAGCGGAAATAAACGTTTGATATTGATTTTAAACCAAGTTTCTTCTTCCAAACAAAGTATGGCAAAGCGGGTCACGACGGCGCGTGATATTACCGGCGTCAGCATCGCGTGACCACGCACGGCACGACGCTCGCTGGATACGGTTTAGTGGCGTCCAAACCATCGGACGAACCTGTCATTCCCTCCTCAGAACACCATGCCAACAATGGAAATGTGGACTACATCAGAAAGAATGTATTAGAAAGAAAGTAATTGATGAAATAAATTTATTTAGTATCCATGGTTTGGTTATCAATTTGAATTTAAATTTAGTGTTAGGGTTAGTGTTAGGGAACATCTGGATTGGTGATTAGTTATCCCAGTGTGCAATGAACATCGTCGAAAGCACTGAGGATGTAACTGATAACACTTCTAAATCATCAGTAGAACATTTCGATGGTACATCCGAATCTGAAGATCATCTCGCAGCATCTCGATCTCCGTATGGCGAGCAGATTGAGCGGACGAGGCAGGCGGCTAGAGAGCATGCCAGGAATGTGTTGATCGCTAAGAGCAGCAGGCCGCCGTCTCATAAGGAGAAGACGAGTCATGGGAGAGGACGAGTGGTCAAGAAGAATTCGAGTGTTTCGGAGCGGACGAGTATGTCGTGGTCTGGGAAGAGTGTGGCGACGTGTGAGCGGCTGAGGGATCTGAAAGTTGTCGTGGAGAACGCGATAGCGGTGAGTTTTTGTAGTTTTTAATTTTTCGTGATATTTTTCTGCTGGAGAAGCAGAGTACGGGCAAGAAGACGGAATGGCTCACCGTCTTCGACATCCCAGGCAGCCCTAGAAACGACGGTAGAGTCAGCTCCACCCCCCCAAACCCGACATCGTTGGATGGGAAGATCGAAAATGATATAATTATATATATATATTTGGAAATAACAATATATTTTTGTTTTTATTTTATTTGTGGAAAATGTTTCCTAAATGATCGATTTCCGCCCCTCATTTCTATCATTTTCTCCTAACAAAAGGTATTGACTACAATGATATTTTTCTAATCAACAATGAAAATCGACACAAAGTTATGTTGACACGGTAGGATCGTTCGGTCAAGGCATCACAAGGTTGATCGATCAATCAACTGGAGTTTCTCACAAGAGAGAGAAACTAAGATACGATCGTATCACTTTCCAATATAAATTATATGGTGCGTCATTTTTATTGAATGATACAGAATATTTATATCGTTAATAAAACACGGCACCTCCACCAAAATATATTTTGAAAATTCAAAATAGTTCATGTTAAATTCAATTAATTAATATCAAGAATATTTCAAAATATATATACCGGTATACTAAATCATAACTATACGACTAAATAAACTACATAGTAAACTGCTTACGTTTTTTTTTTTATTATTTCCAAATACTTTTTCTAACAAAGTTGGGTAGGTGCATAACACTGGGCAAAAACACATCGACTTGTGTTTGCCAGGTCCAAGTCCTCTTCCTTATAATCCTCCTCGGCCTGTTCCTGCTCCTCCTCTTACATCTTAACTCTCCTCACCACCTCCCTCCATTTCTTTCTGCCATTCCACCATTCCTGTCTCTCCTCTCTCTTCCACAGCTCTTCTCACTCCCATCTTCCATCTCGCCCTCGTTCTCCCCACCCTTCTTTATCTCCGCACATTTCAGACATCTCGTACTCTGCTCTTCCTATTCCTCTCCATTCTTTTCACATGTCCGTACCAACTCTGAACTCACTGTCTCGTCTTTTCTATCTTGAACAATAACCGTTCTACACCAAACTCTGCTCTCATCAAATTGCTTTGCTTCCTTTCCAATTTCGAACTTTCCAACTTCTCATGAGTAAATAAATTAACACCAAAGTGTTAATCAATCAATCCATATTATCAGTGAATTACCGAAACATTGATACGCCTATATATCCTATCCGACCTACAACATTAATCTCCGATTACAGTAATCAACAACTTGTTAAAACTCAGTTACAATAAAAGTTAATTCAATGCAACTTTCCGTAATCGTCTGAAAAAGTATGACGGAAATAATCACGACTTGAGCATGTTTCCTGAACTTTGTTAAGATCATCAATCAATACGCACGCCAGACTATAAATAGACTCAACAGCGCGCCCATTATAGCAATCTAGGTCGACATGTGGAAGTAAGGGAAACAGTTCTTCCTTTTATAGAAAGAAAATGACGGAGTAGAACTTTTAAATAGCAAACTACCTAATAATACTGTAAGATAGTTATACATTTAACACACTTGTAGATTTCGGTATACATATTACATCGATGGGAGAATTAGACGATGTCTTAAGAGGGGAAATGGTTACTTGAGTCAACAAATAATCAAGCGTTGAAGAAGAGGGGATGAGGAGGGGGGACATATAGCCCCGCAGGAAAATGTGTGAATTCATGCTTATTTCAATTGTATTTCTTTATTTTGTGAGTCTAGTAATTCAATTTAGTTATTTATTAATCTGAAAATTGGTCTGATTCAAAACAGCATCTTAAGAATGGTTTGTAGATAGGTCTGCTGGTAAATACACATCAAGATACCTACAGTGATGTATTAAACATATCTTGATTTAAAAAATATATATGAAAAGTTTTCAAATGTTTGAAAGTATTTAGAAGGAAAAATAGTATTTCTTGTATGAGGGGATGCATATAACTGACCAAAATTTTATTTTTGCTTTAATTGACAATTTTTTTTCATTGTCAATTTTGCATTTCTTTGAGAAATCCTCCCAGATAATAATAATTTCACAATTACAAATAATGTATATTATATTGAGCGTATATTATGTCTCCGACAGAGATACCTCATATTGATATTGTTGTATTTGTTATTGCCATTTCTAGCAACACAAGACATTCTCCGTGGTTGGAGCGTTCCCGTCAATACGCGAGGCTCTCAAGCAAAGAGGATGGATCGAGAAGATAATACCGCCGAGAATACGTCGTCACAAACCTCACATACCAATAGCTAATAATCCCTCAGCGTCAAATACAAGCACTAACTTTGATGATGCTGGTATGTCTGTGATTTATTATCAATTCTTGACATCTCCACTGATAACGATCTATTTTAGGGGATCTATTTTTTATTTATTGGGAGTTTTATGGTTACTGTAGGCTGGTTATTAGCATCTCCAGTCAATATTTGGGGGTACGAATGAGTCGGTGATAGACAAATGATATATTTTAATATATCCATAACTCTATTAGGGACTCGAACCCATGTACGGATTTTCTTCAATAATGCTTTGAAATAGGCATGTGGGGTTTATTCTTTGAGCATGATGCATTATAAACTATGATATTATTTCAATGCATTCTTGGATTTTTTTTCCAGACATGTAATTAAATAATAAATATTTTGCCTTGTATGGTTATCGTAACAATCTACCAGAATGGCAAACAGTATTTGTCATTTTGGTTATCAATTAGAACTGTTCAAATGTAGTTTTTTCAGATATTTAAAAAACTACTTATTCAACTGATTATTGGGAAGCCATGATCATTATAATTTCATGAAATAAGAATGAAAAATGTTGAAAATTTCTAGTGAAATATGTTTAAATCATTTCAATATTATAGAACATTCAAGCATGTTACGCAGTATTCAAAATGCATGTGAAATAGCACGCCATAGCAAAGCTAGAATTAGGTAAATCATCATTTATATTTTATATCATTACTTGTTTCTAATTTTTCAGATGACATGTCTCTGTCGATGCACGACTTACCCGAACCATCGTCCACTGCCGTTGCTTCTGGCAGCAAAGGAGACGACGTGCTGATGACACGCCTCTTACGTCACTCGCCCGTCGATTTCTTCTGGAGCATGCGAAGCGATACAATTGAATGGAGGGAATTAACTAAGAAACAAATTGTCAATCGATTTCCACGAGCATATTTTACCACCAAGGTTATATATCACTACCAATAAAATCACTATCAATAAATCCATCATATGGCAATACTGTCGTGCTTTTTCAATTAAATTTATATGAAATTATTCCTAGGATAACAAACTGAGACGAGATAACCAGTGGGCAAGATTGATAAAGCGTATTCGATTCCGGCCATCCTGACGGAAATTTTTCGTTATTTTCCATTCCCACTGCCGTTAAGTTGGATACTGAAATGGTTCCCTAACAACAGGCCATCACGTTTTCTTCACGCTATCCAAAAAATCTAATGAATTAACCCTTCATCTCACCTTCCCAAAATTTCATTCGTCATTTACCGCCGCCGATAAATCTTACAGTGCGTCATGAGAAAGCTAATATAGAAAAGATAACTAATAGAGACAATTTGTGGTTAGAAAAAATGTATACATGCCTATTTTGTCTCTAGGTTGGTCTTTGTAGTTACATGCAACAAATGCATTGGTACTGTGAAACCGGCGTTTCTCAGATTTTGTTTCCACGATGTTACAACATTGGCCAAGGAGAGGAATTGGCTGCCTTCAAGAACGATTATCAACTAACAGCCTGTCTTAGCTTACTGAAATGGCTTGTAACAACGTGTGAATCGCAGGGAGAAAAAGCTGTGAAGTCAATTGAAGGAAGGGTACGTAAGGAGTTACTTATATTAGGTAGTCTTTTCTTTATGAGGGTGGGGAGGGGAGGAGTGATATATAGTTGTAAAATTTCACTTGAGATAAAAAGATATTGTTATTAAAATTTGGCTTTGAAACCAATTATAAATTTTCCTACCAAATTGTGGCCTACTCTGAATTGAAAATGATAAAAAAAATCTATTCTAGAAGAACACCTTTAATGAAAGATATTCATATTTTTATACATTCACCATTCCTAGTAGCTCCATCAAACATTATATTTGAATTAGAATAAACTCTGAGAAGGAGGGTAACGTAATTTTAGGGGTGGGTCTATTCTAACAAGACACAAAAGTGTGATGGCATGAAGTCTTACATGCATCATGATTTTGAAGTTGACAAAAAAGCTTGAAATAGTTCACTGCACCCTTTTTGACTTGTACATCATACAGATATAGGTGTAAGAAAATGTGCATACAAATAATAATTATTATAAATTATAACACTTGGTTAAATTTTTCACAAGTACCAACATGTCACAAACCGACCCCGATCATTGGTTCAGCTTGATCCGTTTCAGATTCCGACGACAGTGGTGGACTTTGCGATTGCTCGCTGTACCGAATACATCAGTACGCAAGCGCACGAAGACATTGACCAAGACGACGATGTTCAGTACGTCTGGGAACACCAGTGGGATCAGTTCCTCACGTGTTACTACATGATCGCTAATGAAAACCACTTACTAACTGAGCAGAAAGATCCTACACTGTTCAAGGTAAGCTTGATGGTTATACTAGGTAGCATGAGAGTCGATTTAGCAAAATATCAGTTTTTTGGTGATAACTTTTGAACAGTATGAGATATCAAAATTCTGATAAGGAAGAAACATAGATATTTTTAATACTGTTAAAATGATGTGAAATTAGATTATTAACCTTGATTTGACTCTTTTGACAGGTAACATTTTTTGACAAAACGTGTTTTTAGCACCAACGTGCGAAATTTTAGCTGTATACCTGTGGAAATTATACAGAATTGAATAGTTTCTACTTATACCATCTTGAAGAAACTAGTATTAAAAATATCTGTGTTTCCCCCATATTAGAATTTGATATCTCATTCCAATAAAAAATATAATCCAAAATCCGATATTATGATAAACATGCAACACATCAATAAATAATCACATAAAAATTAATCATTGAACTGTTGATTTTAATCGACTTCTGGCCAATTTGCAGATCTGATTATTGATATGACAATTGATAACATTCAAACCTTAGTTTTATCCATTTATTATAAGGCTTATACTATTTCTAGGATATGTTGACGAGATCAGAAGCAACGCTCGGTGCCATGAAACGACATTGGCCGCAACTATCCCTCGACGGGTTGTTGAACATTTGGATCGTGAAGCCCGGCAATAAGTCTCGAGGCAGAGGTATCATACTGATGAACAAACTCGAAGACATTATGGCTAAAGTGAACCCCGCGGTATCAAAAGAGACGCGATACGTGGTCCAGAAATATATAGGTTGGTATCCCTACTATAAGAAACGAATCATTTATAAACCGTAAATCGCAGTGTCGTTTAATTATTTAACCATTACATTTTACCTGAGTGTAATTTATTGTAATTTGATTGTTTTTGTTTGTATTTTCAATCTACCTGAACACATATTTGTAAACATACAGGTCCAAAATGGTGCGATAAACTGTGTGAACCACGTACAGTGAAACCTCTATGCATTGTTCCCGGATCCATCGTTTTCCTGCTTGTATCATTCATTTTGTCCCACCCCACTCACACATAATCAATGTTAAATTTTTATCTATGGATCGTTTTCCTGCATGGATGGTTTAAATTTTCTGGTGCCTTGAAAAACAATGGAGAGGTTTCACTGTACAAGTTTTTATTCTTCACTTTTCAAGTTTTATACAATATTCTGATGCTACTTTTATCTATTCCAGAGCATCCTCTACTGATTTACAACACCAAGTTCGATATCAGACAGTGGTTCTTGGTGACGAGTGCACATCCGCTGACTGTTTGGATGTACAAGTAAGAGTAATCACTTCATTAAATCAGTAGACAAATGAGGAAAAACCAAGGTCGTTGCTTGTCACGTCAACGCCCCAGGCGGGGGATTCAATCGAGCACCGATACGAGGCCTACGACCAAGTACAGAACCGATGTGAAGGGTGGAGGGGGGAGGGGGGGGGGGGGTTAAAAATGATAGAATATTGCCTTTTTTATATTTGATTTTGGGATTTTGGGAACTATATGCCACCGGAAGGTAACCCCTTCCCACACAGACCGAATAGAGATTTGATTTGATATGAAATGCCTATCAATTTACTGACTATTATGTAACAATTTGTTTCCAGAGAAAGTTACTTGCGATTCTGCTCCCAGTCGTTCAGCTTACACAACATGCATGAATCAGTGCATTTGTGCAACAATGCAGTTCAATGCAGATACAAGAACGGAAAAAGAGACAGCACTGACTTGCCTGACGAGAATATGTGGGATTGTTATACATTCAAGACTTACTTAAGGTTGGTTTTATCGAAGAAAAATAGACATTGATTGAATTATCATAATATTGATAATTATTAATTAATATTAATTGAGACATATAAAATTAATATAAATTTTAAGAACACGTTTGAGCAATCCCAACTTGTCATCTTTAGCTTCAAGTAGGAGTAATGACTTTGTCTCAAGTTTTTGATGTTGATAAATAAATAAAAATAATAATAGGTGTACAGTGGGCTATGCCTTGCGGTCACCTGATTTTTTTCAAGAAATTCAAATTTAAATTTAAAATATAATCTTCACATATTTCACCGCTAATTTCTAGATAGACTATACGGGGAGGGCAAGTATGAATTGTCTACTAGAAGTTTGACGAAGTCATAACATCATCAAAAATTCTTCACGAAGTATTTTAAAGCGGCTTTCTATTCGAATTTTGATATTTCCCCTTGCTAAACATATTGATTGTTGTCCAGAACAATCGGGCACGCGGACATGTGGGAGGAGCATATATATCCCGGCATGAGAGAGGGGATTATTGGCGCCTTACTCGCCTCGCAAGAGCACATGGACAGACGTCAGAACTGTTTCGAGCTATTCGGAGCAGACTTCATGTTGACGGAGGACTTTAATCCGTGGCTGATTGAAATCAATTCTTGCCCGTGTATGGCACCGAGCACAAGCGTAACGGCAAGGATGTGTGCGCAATGCCTTGAAGACGTCATCAAAGGTCAGAATGGAAATTACAAAGATTTTTTTTTAAACTACCGCAATAATTTTTAATGAATAAAAATTACTATTGAACTACTACACTGGCAAAGATTAAAAATGTAAAAATAAATTAACAAAACAATGAAAATTGTATTGGTTTTATTCATTACTTGAGCCCTCTTTTGAATGAACGAATGGATATTAGGGTTTTACGGAGCGTCAACGATGGAGTTCCCCTTTCGAATAAATGGGAACGAGTTTGATCAGCAGTTAACATTTCATACTGATTGACAACACATTATTTACATTAAACATGCATGCACTCTCATAGATAAATAATACTTCAGTTTTCCATACTCATCTTGCATTTATATTTCAACTTATGTTTACATTTTTGACATTGGCCAGCGTAATAATTCAATAATTTGTTTTTATTAAATATACTGTATATTCGTAGCAAATAATCTTATTCATTTACGAACCCTAAGATAAAATGATAACGTATAACATAATTGGTTTCAGTGGTCGTGGACAGGCGAAATAATAAACACGCAAGCACGGGAATGTTCGAGTTGATTTACAAGCAGCATGTCCCGCCAGCCCCCGCGTACCTGGGGATGAGTCTATCGCTGCGAGGGAAGAAGATAATGAAAGGAAATCACACTAAAAAGAAATCACCAAAGAGATTATTCTCGGAAGACGGAGAATCTACCATCAGCTCACATTCAGAAACGAAAGAAAAAATCAAGGGATATATTGGTCCGATAATAGTGGACATGATTGATGATTTGGCACGCCATCTAGACAACGCAGCCAGGGGCAACAAAATGTCAGAGACCCACGATAATGAAAAGATCGTAGATGTCGTTGTCCCAGTAGACAAGGTTCGTAAACCTGACGTGTGCCAACCTAAATTAGAAAAATCAGATACTGAAACTACTCCTAAAAAGAAGATGAAAAAACACTTGAAAAAATCTAGCAAAGCTTCCAGTAAAAAACTAAAAAAAAGCGTAAAAGGAAGACGTAAGTCGGTGAGTGATAGCGACGAGTTCAAGGAAATAAGCCAGAGCTCGGAAGACGATTACTCGCAAAGTGATAAAAATAAAACTTTCCAAAAAAATAGGACACCTGAGAAAACATGGTTAAATCCTTCTAAAACAATCGACGAATATTTTGAAAGTGTAATAAACAAAGGCAAACAAAGTTATATAGAAAACGGAAAGTTATTACTACAAGAAAAATTGCGCACCGCTATTAACGTCAATACACCAGATATTGAAAAAGTAAAAGAAAATGTCACGGAGAGTCAGAAAACATTCAATAAAACGAGGTACAGTTGTGAAGCCCTATTGGCTAAACTCAAATTGTTCAAAGAAAACGATGGAATGGTTACGAAACCAAAATATAACTCAATAGACAAAGGCATCAACTGGGAAGGTGAGTTGGGTGATAAGCCAACTATTTGTGACATTGTTTCCAAACTCTCTCTCAGTGAACCTGAGAGGGAATTCTTCATGGATGCTAAGGGGCGGGGCTTCATGCAAAGTCTACCGGGGTACACTCTACCAGGCACAACGTTTTCAGAGAGCAAAAGTAGGTTGAAATCTAAGGATGAAACAAAAAGACAGCCATCTTTTCTAAACGTTATGATTGACAATGAGTTAGCTACGAATCGAATCGGAGACAAGGTTGGTAAATCCCTCGGTCAAAGATTACGTGTCAATCCACAAATTTACAGCTCGATTGTTGACAAGAGCGGACAGATACGATCAAGTCTACCAATCATCAGACAGAAGAGTAAACTGAACACGTCGAATGATTTCAACAGTTCCCGTTCAATGGATAACTTCTACGCGGTTGGAATGAGCTTGAAAACAATCAGCAACAACTTGAATCAGAAGGAGAGCATCATCTTACCTCTCGGCAACGTTCCGTCTCTTGACGCCACCGCAACATCAGAAATGTCCGCAGGAAAGTTTTTGTAATTGAGACCAGTACAGACCTACTATGCAAACCCGATGAATGCTTCGAAAATGTAATAACTTATAAGAAATAAATACTGATAAGATTGAATACAGCCGTGAAAAGGGACAACTATTTCAAATTAATTGCAGCCAAAAGGATAGCAATAATAGATTTTTGTTTTCATTGAATATAATAATCCTACTATTCTATTGAGACAATTGAAATCCAGATATATAAACACAAAATACGTAATACGATACAATACTCGAGTATAACTTTTTGATCCGATCTATTTTCACTAAACATTACTCTCTAAATAAGTAGGTTTTCTTATTCGCTTCATGTCTCAGTAGTGACCTCGCGACAAAAAGTTGGGAAATGGATCAATAAAATGAGATATCAAGGTAAGCTGCTGGTATAAATAAATATTGTGTTCTTTGCTTGCTTTGCATTCTATGTATTATTATGTGAAAAATTGTTGGTGTAATAGAAAAAATGATATCATAATCAAAAAGCTTTAAAATAATTATAAAGTACATAATATTCTATGTATGATCGTTACACTGCCAAGTCAAAGCATTCGTGTTCTGACTACAAATGACTGCCATCTACTATCAATCAACTAATATTTAATTACAAGTCTGAGAATTACGTAAACTTTCTTCCTAGATGCAATCAATTATTGACTGTACGTTCGTGTAGATAATCGTTACAGGAAAACACCGCACTGGGTGTAGGTTGGATGAACAGGCACGGTGGAATATTTATTAAAAATTTCACATTTAAAATGTTAAAAGTCGAAACCAATCAATGTTAAATTACGTACACAAATTAAGCCTACGCTAGTGTCTATTGCAATTGACTGTAGGCCTACTTAGATGAATTACGTTACGAATTATGTGTACGATTTCCTGTTTCATTAATTTTTTTAATGGTGCTTAACGACCCCACTAACAGCCATTTTTCCTACGTATTTAAAATAGGTGCCTATATAAGTTTTAGTATGTAGTATAGTATTTTTGGAATGTTTATCTCAGATGTGATGGAACCAATCTGTTAATACTAGTCTATTAGATGTAAGTTAGAATACTGTCAATTATATCAAATGTTTCTTGCTGATTGGTCTAGTCCTTTGACCTGGAAGCATCAACAAAATAAACAAGTAAGAAAAATATTTGGCTTAATTGATCTTACCCCTGAAAGTAGAAGAGAATAATAAAAACCAAATTGACCCATTTTTAGATTCGTTGCTCTAGGACCTACTCACGACAGTAAAATAATGAAGTACGGTATACATAGGCCTATATAGGCCTACAAATAATTTTGAAACAATAATTTAAAATGGATCTAAGGAAATATTTCTAATACCTAAACATCTAGGATCAAATAAAACAAGATATTTTAAATATGAATAATTTATTTTTTACGATTCTGATTTTGAGTTTATTTGCTTCTGTTTAACAACCAACAATACATCTAACTTCTTTACCAACAACTTTTTCGAGACAATAAGAACTAAGAACTGTGTTATAGGTCTACTAATCAAGGAAAATAAAAAAATTACAGAACAAAAAAGCATAGTTAGCAATAAATAGACAACTCAATTTTCAACTAGGTTATTGCTAAAATAACCCCAATAAAACATGTTCTCAACTTTGAATTGCTGTATTTATACAAGTATTTCCATTATCCTCAAGTAAACAGTCGTTACCTCTAATTCACAGCACATTCAACGTGACTATAACACATGGTGAGAAACGCTGTCGAACGCGCTTGTTTTGTGATCGGAAACGTTAGGGCGCGACTCGTACGTGCAAATCGTTACGCCGTGCCTGTGAGCTTCCGTGTATTCACCTCGTAACCCGATATAGTAGATTGTTGTTGTATCGTTGCCGAAGTTTCTCGGGAAATATAACGTCAAGTGATGAACTGAGGAGAACTTCACCACTCTGCATATAGGACGAAACAACATTAAAGTTCCTCGAATGAAAAAATATGAATCTATGGCGGTTGATTTGTTTTGATGTGCTGTTTTGGTGTGTCACATGAACCCCAAAACAGATAAAGAGCTAGGGAGGTTGAATTTTTAGATATATCAATTCAAATTTTGGAAATGTTCTTAAATTGGAAATTTTGGAAATTTCATGATTTTTCATTTTAAACAGGCTATTAAATCCACTAAAAATAATGACATTCAATAAAAAAATCTAGCTTTATTGAAAATGACGATATTATGTATAATTAATAGAATAAGGTGAAAATAAGTACAGGTAACCACTCCCATTTTCAAATTAGCCGTAGGCCCCTACACACATTTCAAGTGGAAAAACAGTTGGTCTTTCACCAAAATAAAGTCAAAATGGCAACCTAATATTTATTTCACTAAAAGTGCCGTAACTTCAGCAGAAAAAAAAATCTTATGCAATTCCTATTCAAGAGATCAATTTTTCAATAAAGTTCAACTTACATTTTCTCAAGTGGAATAATTCAAAACTACTTTTAGCTCGGTTGACCAAATGATGGGAAAACTTGAGAAGTAAGAAAATCAAACATGAAAACAAACAACCATCCATTTAGCAGGTCATAAATAATATAGGGTCTGACTGTACTGATCTTGATAGGATTAGCCACAGTGATTTCACAAAAACCTTGACAGAATACACATTAATTACATTAACGATAATAAAGTTTCATGAGTCCTCGAATTAATTACGGTAGTTTTTCTGCGATAATTCAACTACAAATCAGTGTAGTGTTTCTGATACGTTGAATTCAAATTTCATATGGGGCACAAATTTATTTCAACAATAAAATTTATATTAGTAGAGCATTTAAAATACAAGAATAGATAATAGACTAGGCCTACATACCTTGTAGAGTACTCGAGAGTGCCTGTTCGATCAGGTTGAAGCTCAAACTCTTGTTCGGGACATGAATGTACGTCATCAAATGTCATATGTGGGCGATTTTTATACCTAACGAAACAAATTGTAGCAGACTGAGACAGGCTGAAGTATATCCCCAATACAGTACAGTACAAAGTAAACCAACCAATGAATGGTTAATAAAGCAAACAAAGATATATTTTAATGCTATATCTGGTTCGGTACTAAGATGTCGCAGGCACCCAATAAGCATAGTATAAGATTTCATGCTGTGAATTTTCTTGACTATAGTTTTTGTCATAGTGTTAAGTTTTTGTCGAATCTCGCACTTTCAGGTATTTCTAATGACACTGAATAAAGACCTTAATAATAATAATAATAATAATAATAATAATAATAAATAATAATAATAATAAGTATCAATTTAATTTGTGTTTGTTCTCGAAACTTTTATCGAATTTCCTATGTGGTTGACTACGCGAACAATTAACTTCCGTTTCGATTGTTTACTTACTCCAAAAATTAGTGTGATAATTATTTTGATAGATCTGAGGTCTTGGGCTTGCTAACTGGCGATTGAGTATATTTTCTTGGTTATTTTCTATGGTGAATAATGCTGTAGAAATATCAGTCATTTTATGCAACAAATCTAATTTCTTCACAAAGTTTAATGGAATTAAAATTTAAAACCCATGTGATAGGCCTAGTAGGCCTATACAAATTATGACTGTTCACCTAATGAGCAAATTAAAATTGATAAGAAACACACCTTATATATAACTGAGATGGTGTTCTTAAAGTACCAACCTCAAGCTCATAAAAGTAGAAATGGTTAAAAAAAATATATTGTCACTTACAGTTTTAATTGTGATGGGTGTGAATCCTGTTCTCCTCCAATAACTACCACACCTTTCAATTTCACATTACCTGTGAATCTGGAACAAACATGGTAAATAATTTGTAAATCCAAATTACGATAATACGAGTGATCATAAATACGTTTGTACTACTACACAGTTCATGGTCTGGGGATACTCATGATTTAGGATTTTTTATGATTAATTAAGATGTTCATGAAATCATTGAATGAAACTAATCACCAGTAGACCTAACCTACATTGCAGGTACGGTCAGATGCCAGAGTTTTTCGTGAACTAACCGATTATAATATACTATGCAATAGGATTGGACAAAACTGATATCTAACGAAAGCTTTCGCTTCTGACCCTATACACAGCACCAGTGACGTGCGGTGGTGTACTTGGGTAGGTATGCGCGTTACAAAATTTCTACGAGGATTTTCTAAAATGTTCTGAAGCGTTGAAAAAGACCGTTCAACAGACGCAGTAGTACTGGGGATTGTCAGGTAAAGCACGCTAGTTGGTATACTTCGGTAAACCCAGCACTTAGTTTATGATCATACATGAATTTCACTAAGGATGGGGATATTGACTTTGAAATTTAGCTGATGCAAACATATTACACCTAGGCCTACAACAAATTCGTTTTCAGGCAACTGAAATCGAATAGGTCTTTGTGAGTTTTTTTCAAGTTGTCTAACAGTTCGGTGGGAAACTTCTGCTCAAGGGAGTGCATGCACGGGGCTTATAAAAATGAAGAAATTAATCTTTACTATTTTTTTCTATGTCTATCCCATGCCGCTGTCTTCTCTGCTGCTCCTCAATCTCACAAGTAGTTATTTTCTCTTCCACTTCTCCCCAAAGCTCATCAAAATTAAGCCTTTGATTGAATTAACATTTTCGTATCAATTACTTTCTTGTGGCAATAGCCAATATAAAAATATTTTGTTTGAAGGATATTATGCAGAACATCACTGTAGCCAAATAAACTCGGAAATGCTACTAGTAAAACAAATCTTCTTGCTGTTGGTTAGAAAGGACAGTAAGCCGTGTGATTTGATTAGGCCTGGCCTAAGACTGCTGTACGTGCCATGTTATTGTGCTCTATAGAATAACCCATGCCATGCGATTATTTCATCGCATACCTAGCCCACCTTTTCACGACGGCTCCCCCACTCGACAAGTCTAGGCTAGAAGGGTAAATCTGCGCGTGTAATCCACTCCTTCGCTACCCTGTCTATGCAATGTCTTTACGGCATACCCCACACGAGCTACTCGTGCAGTTCGCAAAACTATACTCTTAACCGAAAATATTGACCCGCAATTTCGAAAAACGTTTACTAGATAATCTCAGTGAATACAATTTAATTAGACGTGTAATGTGTAATTATGATTGGGAACCGCATACCCAAATACCCCGCATACCTGGAATGCACGGCCCTGCATAGCACATACACAGCTACAAGAATATACACTACTGATAGCCCTTTGGCAATTTAGGCTAATCAATTTTGGAGAGCCGAGACTAATAATATGTTTTCATCATTTCAATGGTTTATAGCACTTTGAATAAGTTCTAATACTCGTTTTTCATTTAAGCATACTTTATATGTGAGCACGGTAGCCTAATACATATTTGAAATGAAAGCTACTGGTAGGCCTACTAATCAATATACGGCAGACTCTCCTATACCGGTACCATAATTAATCACGAATGGTAGGCAAAAAAAATGTTGCAATATTGTTAGCAGATTTACTTCGTAGGCCTAATAGCAATTGATAAGAATTGTAACTTTTCATCATGATAACTTCAAATTACTGAGGCACTTACGGAATATTGAACAGTAACTCTTGATCCGCATCGCTGTCAACAAACTGAAAAATATTACAGTATAACATTAATATAACATTAATAAATATCAGTAAGGATTGTGGCAGGAATTAGCCTCGGTATCCGGAATGACAGGTCACCCCACTAGGCCTAGTGACTGGTCCACCGTCCACCCGTCTCAATAGTTTTGCTATTTGCCAGGAGACCGGTGTAGGTAACACATCTGTACACGTACTTTTCAACGTATAATAATTATGAATATGTCATATCTGTAGGGTGATTAATATTTTTTAAGGTTAGGTTCAGTTTTGGTGACTATTTTATGGCATCGAGTTTGTATGGACCGTACGGGTTATTGTTACATATTGGTAGATAATCTCTGTGTAGGAAATACTCCAGTGAACTTGCTGAATAATTATTTCCTTATTCCATACAATATAAGGTCTATTCCATATTTATCTTACTTTTTCGAAATTCAGTCTTTCTTCCCATGGTTTAAAAACATCTCGACCTGACCCCTCCAAAGCTTCATTCAAGCAAGTAGCATTTCCAGTGTCTATTTTAGAATACAGACTATATTCTAATCCCATTTCAGGGCTCTCAGAATGGTCACAATCCCCTTCACAGCTATGTTTTCCTGACATCACGAATAATTTATTTATCAAAGAAAAATTGAATAAAACTCAAAAACTCATAACCTAAGAACCTGTGCGACGAATTTTTCTGGCTGTCATTCAACACGGATACCAACCTCCACCACGTGTGACACGATCTGACACACATGTACGCCAACATGACTGTGTAAATCAAATTTGTGGTGGTGGTGCCGTAATAAAGTAGCACTTTCTAATGCTTCTAATAAATAATGTACACCTTTATTCGATGATAAATACATGTATCGTCAGCTTCATTTATCATATTATGTACTGCACATCTTTAATCAACATTGTATGTGTTTATACATAGGCCTACATTTTGTAATTATTTCATTGATAATCTGTGGTATGCCCCATTTTCTCTTATTAGTTAATTAATTAATATATATATTTATTTATTCGTCTAGTCGTTTATTCATTTATTTATTTATTCATTCGGTAATTAATTAATTTATTTATTCATTTATTGGTTAATTATTTTCATTTTTTCGCTTTTTTCCCTACGGCATGTTCATTTATAATGGAATTCACTAATATAGGGTACAAGTAAACTTTGTATACATAGGCCTATATTTAAAATTAATTGAATGAAAGGAGAAATTAATTGCATTCTTTGTATTTGTACGATTTTTTTTTCATTTTTATTATTCGAATAAGGCATAAGATTGATAAGGTATAACCTTTCGGACGGAGCACCACAAAGGGGAATTAGGCCTAAATACAAAACATATATAAATATAAATAAATATGTACAAAATAAAATAGTGAGATGATCAGCGTCTTGATCTCCCAGCTTGCTTAAGAGGCACGTTTTAATTAACTGAACGTGTTTCAACTCATATTCTCTTCAGATGTTTGTCCACAAAATCTTTCCAGCTGCAATCCTGGAGATCGCGGTTGCGTTAAAACAAGGTAGTACAAATTAATAGTAATAATATGCAAATCAAGTGATTTTCGTGCGCATGCTCTCTGCAAGAGGGGATACTTCGACGTTTTGACGTCGGCCGTCGGTCGGTCGGCGTCGTCAGTCATGTTTTAACTTCCGAGTAGATTAGAAGATGTATTAGTTTTTCCGACAACCTCAAACAAAATGCGTATTAGAGAAAATACGATCAGACGAACGATGAAGAACACGTAGGGTAGGTACGTAGAGCGACATACACTTTATTATTATTTAGTTTATTTACAATTTCCGTCAACTCAAAAGTAATAATAATCTCTTTAATCCATAAGGAAATGAATCGTTTGACTTTTATATTTTATCAATCTGTGAAATGACGAATTTACGAGTTACATTAATCAAGTCTACTATCTTTGAAAAGATTAAATTCTTTAAAGTTCAAGACTGTATTTCTTTGTACATTTAAAACGTCAATATACGTTTAAAGGATTATAAAAATATGTTCATACAAGAATCTGCAGTAATTGATCGCAAATCGCTATTATATTTTATAATACGCATTCGAATTTGTTCAAAGATGTCCCAATACAGCGATAGTATAGTAATAGACCTAATAGACAAAGGCAAAAACTATCATTCACTCTTATCATAAAAATCAATAACAGCTGCAATGTCTTTACTCGCATAAATAAATATTCCACCATTTTGCGGCTGGCGAGGGTGGATGAGTGTCCATAAGCTCGGTTATCGATTTCGGTGACTCAGTTCCAATTACTACGGCAGGGAGGGTGTGTGTATGTGTAAAAAGAGGGGATCGCGAGTAACGCAATACTTGGTAGTGTTTTACACGACTCTAGTGTTGAGAAATAATTACATAACAATGTATAATTAATTATGCATCTGTTCTGGGACATAGAGCACTGCTATGTTTATTATTCAGAAGTCTGTCAGTACAACCAACGAAATAATGAATGATTGTACAACATATATGAAAATGTGGAAAGTTAATAGGTTAACCCACTTGATGAAACTTGATGAATTGATGAAAATATCCACAAATAACAATAAAGAAGTAAAGTAATTAGTATTTATGAAATAGTTATGCGTCTTACAGATGACGATCTAGAAAAGATAAGCCAGATGAGAGACGACTTTGAAGCCAGAATAAGCCAGAATGTGAAGAGAGCCAATTAATTATCCTTACTACTTTTTTGAAATTATTTTTGTGTTGAGATAAGGTGTTTACGAATATCAATAAATATTAAAAAGTTTGAATCTATATCTAAATATAGGCTTTAAGTAGAAGAGGAGATGGCAATGATAAAATTAAAACTTATCACAGTAACGAGTGTTATTGTTATAAGTTACCTATTATTATACCTAAGAAATACAAATACGGTACCATAAAATATGAGTTTACTGTTTCATAAATAAGGAGACTGAACATAAAATCTAAATCCTGCAGCTTTGTAAATTGCACAACAATTATAACCTCCAGTTACCCCCCCCCCCCCCCCCTCCCATTATATTCTAATATTCATCATTATCATATTTTGTATTCTTAGTTAGGCCTATATTATTCACTTTCCTAGTAACATTTCTTATTATAATTTTAAATTGTTTTCATTCCGATTAATTATTATTTGTTTTTGCATTCTGAGTAAATTATTTTGAGCTAGAATTTGCATTCTCTAAATAAGAAGTGTCTCTCTCTCTCAATTACCCTAATTATTTCTACATTATTGGAATGAGCAATTCAACACTTTTCAGTTCAGTCAAGAATAATTCAAAAATATTGGTTGCCCTGGTTTTAAAACACGAAAAATGCTGATAAATGAAGGTGTGTTTGTGTGAAAACTATTATTTCAATCATTCCTTTCGAAATTTTATAGATATATTAAATGTAAAAAGGTATGGAATTTTTCATATTTCGTTTCATTATATCTGGAAAATCGAACGTTTTTTTTAAAATAATTATTACTGTTCAAATCAGTACTGTACAGCTAAAATATATTATAATTATCTACCATAGAAATTGTGCCATCATTTGTTTTTTGAGGTTATAAAAAGTCAACTCCATAGACTATTTTCATTACCTAACAATTATTGATTGTCAAAAATATTTGAGGCTCATCAGTCATCACATACAAATAATCCAAATTTCAACCCTGAGTTATGAAATATTTTATAGCAGATTTTTGGACGGTGTTTTTACCAAAAGTCACAAAATTAATATTATCAATAAATATTTTATTATAGGACCTACTATGATATAGGCCTAATTCCCAATAAGTCATAATTTTCGAAAATTAAAATGATTTTTTCTATCTATGTACCTTGAATATTAAATCATGATTGTCACCATAATTATACAGTTCATCAGGTTGAAACAGAAAACTTTCCTAATTATTATTATTATTATTTATTAAAAAAAAAAAAATCCCTTACTATAGGTCTACTTTTTATAGTTTGCAATAAATATATTTTCATCACCTACGAGAAGAAAGGAATGGTTTGAAAAAATTAATTACTGTATTAAGAAAGAAAAGACTACAATTGATCAAATTTATACAATGCTGATATTTCATTTTAAAATTCAATAATGGAGCAATAAAAGTTTAAATTGAATTAAGAAATAATACTGTCACTCATATGTTAAAAACAATTCTTTCAGCTATGTATAATAACTAATAAGTGAGACTACGTATCCCTTGTATCGCGCCAAAAGTACTAACTACGTCGGAACGTCCAGTGTTCCAGGTTGTCGGAATGCTGTGCAGTAGTCCGCGGTCATGACAGCCCTGCCGTTGCGTCACGGGTGCGAGGACCATTGGACGTGGAACCGTCGAGATCGCAGCCATGAGGTGCGACTCTACGGCCCGGGCCTCCGCGTCGCCCACTTTCATCCCAACTGGAGCAGCGGGACCGCGGGCGTCAGAGGAACCAGAGTGCTCAACAATGGACACTACTACTGGGAGTTGCGGGTGTCGCAAAGGATCTTCGGAACGAGCATGATGTTCGGAGTGGGAACGAGACGAGCGCGGTTACACGTGGACGCGTTCGTTAATCTCCTGGGAGAGGACGAACACGGCTGGGGTTTATCTCATAAAGGCTTGCTATGGCATGGCGGACGGTGGACACAATACACAAAACCTTTTCGAGAAAACGAAGCCACAACGGTTGGCATCCTTTTCGACGGTATAGCGGGGACATTAACTTATTTCAAGGACGGCATAAACCTTGGCGTTGCCTTCCAAGGGTTAAACGATGTACGCGAACCCCTCTTCCCGATAGTGTGTTCCACGGCCGCTAAGACGGAAATGTCGCTGGCCATTATGAAGCGTGACTTTGTCAACCTCCAAGACAGATGTCGAGCGGTGATTCTCAAACGGATATCAACGCCTGCGTCGCTCGACAGACTGACATTGCCGCCGCGGATAAAGGCGTATCTGCGTGAGGCTGTGATAGACACGGTTCAACCCTTCCAACCAGTAAATAAATACGTACTGAATGCTGTGTGACAATTACATTGTCTTATTTTACGGTATGATACTTTGAGTTTCATTTACGTTTTAATTAGTTCACTAGTTTTCATATGCAACAAAAATAAGACATACATGAAACATGAATTTTTATGATGAAATGAGACACTGCACTAGTCTGCTAAGCAACGACTGTGATGGAATTGAAAACATTCCAACAAATAAATATGTACTGCACCAATACTTGTCATCGATGTTTATAGCCGGTATAATGAAAACTTGAAACAAATTATAGCTATACAATAAGTGTTGCATACCAGTCTTCTTTTTGCTCGATCAAACCTGCCATAAAATTATAACATCAGTTGAACCTTCGATTATTGCCGTTGTATCGACGGATAGGCACGAGTGTTCAAGGGCCTTCCAGAGCTGTGTAACCATCTATATTCTACAAAACCAAAGATGTGCTGTTACCATGTTACAAATTGCACTTCAGGTTCTCCTACATTGAACTATGCATCCAACAGTTGATTTCTAGTAGAACCAAAACCAAAAATTCATGTTCACATCATTTCAACACACCACATGAAAGTCTCATTCGGAGAACATCTCTAATATTATTCGAAAACAGTACTAGTCAACGCAGCAGTAAAAGTACAAAATCACAATAATCCGATTCACAACAAAAGTGGAAGTTTAACTGTCAAGCACAACTGAAAGATCCAACAGCCTATAAACTCACCATTACTACTAGTACTCAGTTCTGGAGTCTTCATCATGGGTGATGTCACAGTTGCCTATCCATCGGTATAAAAAGTACAATCCTAGGCTGGACTACGCATAAGATAATAGATATCTCCATTTTATACACCAAAAATGTTGTCATTCCATTACAGTGCCACTAATTAAGTAATTAGAAATCTGTTATTGTTGAAAATTATTTATTTGTTTGGTGTTTCTAGTCAACAAAACTTAACCCTACATTTAATTAGTTTATAATTACTTAACTATACTATAGACAAATAGAAGATTCTTGACAGCACAGAATCAAAGTACAGCTAGCTAGCGCAAATCTTACGTAAAATTAATGTTGTAGAAAAATAGCTCTTCTATTGTAATTTGTCAGTGTTGTACCTTGTACTTGTGATTTACTTAGACGTAATTATTATTGTTAATTAGATGTTAAGTACTCCAAGTGTATGCATACAACCACATGTGTACACTTGTAAATACACTACCATATAAGATCATTCTAGTCAATCTCGGTCACGAAGACCGTGAGTATCTTCCACCGTGCCATATTGCGGAAGTAAAACTATTTTTAAGCCAATGTGTATGAATGTGATGAATGATTGATCACCGGTAATCTTTAAAGACTATTAGGTATGCGCCACTTTCATTTCTTGATTTACATATTAATTAGTTGGTATAGGCCTATAATGATGAAATTAGATAGGCCAAACTGAATTGTTAGTTCAATGAACATGCTAATCGGTGATGAATACGTACATACAATGTCACCTCACAATTGATTGATAGTCAGTAGAACCCAAGTTCCAACAAATTGAAAAAAAAACGCTGTTACTGATCTGATCTGTCCTTTGGGGGACAAATAAATGAGAAATATTGATTAGACAATTTTTGCTTGATGGTGAAAAGGTTGTGTCTACGTTTTTTTCATTATTAGTTTATCCATTTCATTAGAGGTTTTAGCAGGGCAAGTAATTGACCAAAAAACTCGAATAATTTTGTGTTCTTTGTAAATGAGCTTATATAGTACGAGTACTATATCCGAACTAGTGAAAGTTGTATTAAAATAATTCATATTTCCATCTTTATTGTGATTATTATTATTATTAAAATGGCTCTAGTCATCAGTATATTTATCAGTATCTGGCAAGTGATAAAATACTTGCCTCTTTGTTTCACTTATTTTTAGAATGTTATTAGTTACTAGATTGAAGCCATTAATTTTCAAAAACCACAATATCACAGTCACAAGATGCCAGTTTGGCATTAAACAATTAATTAATCAAATCATCCCTTCAAAATAACTATTAAGAATTTGTTTATAAACATGTAACCACGAAAAAAGTCGGAAACCACCTGTGTGCTAGTGGTGTGGGATAGAAGGGACGGTCGCTCGGAAACGTTTCGTGGATTCACGTACATACATGTGTCCACAAAAGTAGGAAGGTTCCAATCAACAAGTCACTAGCACACAGGTGGTTCGCGTCTTCTTTCGTCCTTACAAATGGAACATTCCATTACAGGAGCCGACCCAAGTGTTTACTAACCCGGTCTGAACGTAGCGAAAAGTGTATTTACGTAATACCATTAAATGAGTTGGTGTTTTATATTTTTACGTGTTATTGTTTGAAAAACCTATAGAAAGAATAGGAAATAGGTAGGGCGATTTGTGCAATATAAATTAGCAGGTGTGCACTAAAATAGACAAACTGGCAATTTATCTGGTCTCTGTACATATTAAATTGATATAGGCCTATTATATAATAAATTATTATAAGTCACTAATATTTTTAAATGCACAGTATGTGATTTTTATTAAAAACATATAGGCCTACAAATAAACGACATGTACAATGTAAAAACTTAGTTGATACATATTTTACTTTGAATAAAGTTGATTGTACTACAATTACATCTTTTTCTGCATCTGGCCCATTGACCACATCAATCATATTCCTAACCTATTGTAATATAATATAACCTAGATAATATTATTTGATTTATATAAAATAAATACAACATACATACAAAGAAAGATGGTTCAGAGTAAAAAAGTAAATGTAATTTAAAATGATACGTAAGCCATTGTAGCCAATGGTACCTAAAAAGAGATTGCAGTATCCAATGATATGTTTTCGTGATGGAGAAATCGCTTTTGCACCACAAATTTCTTGACTTTGTCAGGCACCTTGTAAATTCGACCCATCGGTGAGGGTGTGGCACGGGCGAAGTAGGTTGAACAAAACTCGACGTATTCCGCGACGGAAATAGTCTAGCTCGTTTGGGTTCGCGTTGTACATTCGGCCAGCTATTGACTTGAATAGAACACTCCGCTTCCAAATAGCGGAAGTTTCCAAAACGAGATGGTAGTGATTCAATATGTACATCAAAGATGCTGTAGTGAATAGATTCCGCAAAACGGCAAGAACTTTCTTGGCGCAAAAGCGATTTCGCAGTCATGGAAACGCAACATAAAGTCAATTTCCCATTGTTGAACGCAGCATAGGCCTACTTCTATATTATGGTGTGCATAATTCGACATCAATAGTGACAATTACATTGCAATTATCTTATCCGAAATTAATTTCATAATTCCCATGGAAGTACCTCCCGACATAACAATCTGAAGCACATGACTACTGATATTTGCAGTAAATATCTCGACACTTTCACGCCGTTTTAAAAGTCGTGTCACGTGTCTCGCTGACTGAAACGTCTACCAACTGTTACGCAGTAGGCCAAGTCGACACAGATACTGTATGTAAACAGTGCTGTGTATAAATGAACACCATAACATAGCAACACATCCTACATGTATGAAGCACACTTTATTTCCAATTTCAAATTACTGTGTCAAAAATTAACTTATGAACACACTTTTCTGGTGATGAGGAGGGTTACTACAGGGTGAAGGGTTAGAGGGGTGTGCAAGAAAATGAGTGCAAACATTGCACGATGTCGAAGAAGTATAATAGTTCGTCTACGCTGGTATTAAAGAAAATGTACAACATTACATTTATAAAATGTATGGCTGACCAGTTACTGGTATATTATGCACCTAGTACCTATATGGTATACAATACGGTAGGCCTATATAAATATATATATATATTATATACAGAATTTACTTTTACAGTTTTCAAAATTCAAAAACTATATATACATACCGTATATATACTTGTATCCATAAAAGAAAATAGTCTACGATCTTTGATAGCAATGAAAAATATTGTTGTTTTATTTGTAAAGCTGTACAATTTTCAGGGTATTATCATTTTTCAGAACGAGGTTTACGATAAGAAACTTGACAGCATCTTTCAAAACCGTTAAATCCTGAAAATTGCAGTGAGATCATACAATTATTTATTTGGTAGGGAACTTTTTTCTTTCGTGGATACAAGCACACTAACAAACTCTTGGAAGTTTTTAGAGCTTTACAATGAACTAGGTGAATCAAGTACCCAGTACATTAGGTCAGCTTGGTCAACAATTTGTCTTCGCTCATCAGAAAAGTACGTGTGCGTCATGTATGGATGCGTGCGCATGTGTTATATTGAGCTACGATTAATATCGTATTAATCGGATCTACCGATGTCTTTGGTCGAACTTGAAGGTCGTACTTGAATTACGGAATGCGTTTTCGCCGCTTTTTTACCTCTTCTAATCACAATTTGTCACATTACCCTGAAATACCGTGGCCCCACCCCTGAAATTATGTCACCATCTCTTGCAACAATTATCCGAAAACCGAAATGAATTGAATGATTATTAACAACGGTATTATAGATACCTTTAAAGTGAGAGATATTTAAAATACCGTACGTTTTGAATGGATGATTTTATTCATGATGAAAATGGCGCATCAACGACAACAAAATGGGACACCACAAATGTCAGACCCTGTACCCCACCCCCCACACACACACACACAAAATTATGTGTGACTCAATTTATTAATTACCTTGATGGTACTTAAGGACCCCACCAACAGCCAAGTTATATGGGTATACGAATGAGCGGGCAGTAATGAAATGAGTTAACGGACGTTTACAAAAACTCGTGTCTCTACTCAAACACACGCCCTACTTGACTTCAGTTTCTACCGCGATGCCTTAGCTGAATGAGCCACTGGGGGTGCTCACCCCCCCCCCCCCCCCACCAAAAAGGCGCAATATAATTCAAGTACGACCCCGAAACAGAACGCCGGAGTAAACAATGGGAAATTGACCAACAGACAACCGAGGTCCTCGGGAGAAAACTTACGACTTTTCTCTTTTCTTGAACGACCGCTTGTTGGCACACCGAGATAGGATATCGGTCACGTGTTCTTTGTGATCGAATATCTTCATCACTTGACTAACTGCTTCCTGCATTTGATCCTTGATCACTTTACTTCTCTGAATATTTCCCTGGAAACAAAAATAGAATGAGCCGTTTGTAGAGAACGGTGTTTGTTATGCTCACAGATCACAACAGCGGCACTATCGCAATAATTCTACACTATAATAGTATCAGAATGTGCGGGACATAAGTCGACCCCTAAAATAAGCTGACCAGCTTGTCGGGTGAAGAAAAGAAGAAATATTCTATGAAAATTGAGGTTATGAAAAAAAGTAGGCCTACTTGGGACACAATATTAGATTAACTCACATTCATGTGTTGGAACATAAATTACCGGTACCGTAGTTTATACATTCCATGAAAATAGTAGCCATGTTAGTGACACCATTCTTCATTAGAAAAAAGAGCTAGTTTGCTCGGAAGTGCCTAAAAAGAAACACGGGAGCGTGTTCCTTTTATAGTTCCTACCCAACTCAGAGAATAAGTTGTGCACGCTTACCTTGATGAGTTCGTTGATTCTATTGATGTCCTTTTCATAATCTTTCTCTGCTTTCACTTCCATCACGTTCAAAGTAGTAGTGAGCCTTTCGACAACGTTGCTTTCTAGATCGGACTGAAAGAAAAAACATATAATGAATTCTCGGTAAAGGTGCACGCCTCGCCTCAACTTGGGAGTTTTTTCATTTGAATTGACAAGAGAATGAGATAAAATTCGGTGAAATACAAAAAAGCTACTTGTAAAATACCATGAATGCGACTGATAAATGATTATTGATTGATCAATGAATGAATCAACTATTCGATTGCTAATCACACAAAGATTATTCGCGAATGTTTTCAACTGAAATTCGCAATGTATTTTCAAGGAAAAGGAATTAGTTTTCTTGAAAGTTCCTGGCAAACTAACCCAGGAATGTGCAGGTGATTTGAGAGTTGGTATTAATGTACATCCGGTAATATAAAAACACAAGTTGGCGCTTCTCATATGTTCATTTGAAAATGACACAATTGTTCGAACATAGGGTCTACATCGGTCGTTTATCCACCAACATTTTCCTGAACATTACTTTTGCCATTCATTTCTTCGATCAATCAAATTTACAATGATTGATTACCGACAGATTATTCATCAGTCGTTGAAAATAATTGTTCATCCAGAATGGCACCCCTATAGCCTAAAATACTCACCATCTCTTCCATTTGTGTGCTGAGATGAAATATCTTCCATCCGTTCAGTTTCTCTAAGATACCCTTCTGATTGGCAAGGTCGTTGACCGTTGGCCGGGTGTCCTTGGGCTTCACGTTGTCGTAGTGTACGAAGTGATTGTTTTGCGACTTCCAAGTATGTCGATAGCTGTTCTTCAGAGACACCTTCGGCCGTTTCGCAACGAAAACCTCTTCTCGGTACTCTTCATGAACTGGTAACAGTAGGTACAGTATGGTTAGTAAATTGATTCAATACATTCATAATCTTGGGAAAATGAACATTTGCTTTCTCGTAATCCGAATCCGAATATCGTTTATAATAAAACTACTTGGAGTAAGTAGGCCTGAACGTAATTTCTCAGCAGTCATAAGGTTACAGAAACAATTCCGGCTTTTGACCAATCAGAAACGACAGAAAATTGGTCTCGTAGTATTCAATCTTAGTGATGCCGGAAAACTATTTTATGGCACGAATTCAAACGTACCATAAAACGATAATTTTGATATTATCAATATGACAATTGGAATTTTAAAAAGATTAACAACAATTAAATTACCATCTTTTCCCACCCCTAGTAACAATGCAAAAACAAAATTCTAGGTAAGCTGCATTTTTCAATAATTTCAAAGTTTGAAACACTACATCAGACCAACCAATCTCATTACCCATCAATAAAGATGAGGAATAAAATAATAAGTGTGCATACCTTCTGGAATATCTTTCCTCACTTTCTCTTCGGAGATGAATTCCATATCATCTTCGCTGAATTTAGGTTCGTGGAGCTCATTTCCCGTTCTGTAACAGACATTCGAGTTGGCATAAGAACATCAGGAAACAAATCCAACGAGGACAACCACGAACACCAGACAGATAATGAGCTTGGCTAAAGACCAGCACAACATTGAAATACTTGACAGTTCTGTTGGCTGCATTATCCAAGATAACCTAGAACGAACACAAATAAAAATCGATTCCTTAAATTAGAAACGTTTTGAAGTGAAATGTTCACCACAATAGTCCATGTTATCCTGGCATGGACATAGCTCTCGATGGCAGTTGAATGTAACTTGACAAAGTGATAAGCTTACTAAAGAAATGAGAGAGCAAGCACATGAGTGAGATAAAAAAATAGAACTTAATAAAGGTACCAGTCAAGTACCGGTAGTTAATGTTCTTCATTTATCAGTCACTTTAATATTTACAATGTGTTGAATGAGCTATCTTATATATACTATTTGTTTGGGGTGGTAAGACCGCCCTTGTGGTGCCCCGTTCAAACGATCCTGAACTTTCACCCGTTGCTTTTATATGCAAACAATGGTATTGTGCCCGTTTTCGATACCAATAAAAATAAATAAACATGGATATGTGTATTGACGAGAAACTTCCTAAAAAGGTTCTACTATATAAACAATTCAGTGTGTCTACTCACAACTGTTGTTTCCGTGGCTTCTTCCGCGGGCTCATCTCGAGCGGCGGCCTCTCGCACTCCTCCATGGGCTCCTGCTTGATCGACGACGGCTGGGAGTCCTCTCCCCCCTCGCCCAGGCCCGGCGACGACGTGGCCGAGATGGTGGTCGAGCCGTTGGACGAGCCGCCGTTGCCGCGCGAGTCAGGGCGGCGGGGGGAGGGCGGGGATGAGGGGCCGCTGCCGAGCGCGGCCAGGACGGGAGCGAGATTCTTCTGAGCCTTCATCGGTGACCTGGAACAACGTTGAGAATAAGAATATCAATTGATAAGTTGTTTGAGGCTTTCGCGACCCGAATATGAGGCATTAGATACTGGGTTGTTCCGTCGCGTCGTGTGAGTTGAATTGTTACTTGACTTTTCGATCTCCATGTTGAGCCCTTTCTCAAGATATAGGCTAGTCTGGTTCAGAAGATAGAACCGTCTCAGAAGAAAGAGTGACTCCTACTGAACCAGACTATATCTTAAGTAAGGGCTCAACATGGAGATCGAAACGTCGAGTAACAATTCAACTCACACGATGTGACGGAACAACCCAGTATCTTATACCTCAAGAATATCAATTTGCGATGGACGATATGAGAGATGGATGACAGTCTTTGATACAGGTTGAAGGAAACTCATGGGCACAAACACAGATATTGAGAATATACACAAACTAACAAAATCAAATAAACAGTCTTACCATTAGGGCCGAGCGAATATTCTAAACCGTCGAATAGTTCATCAAATAGCATGTCACCACTTTTCGAAAATCAAATCAAATACCAAGACCAACTACTCGGTTTTCCAAATATTTTCATATTCAAATATTTCTCGCCACTCGTTATCGTCTAGTTTGCCAAAGGGGCACGTCACTTCTATTTGAAAATCAAATCGAATACGAACAACTGTTCAAAGTAATCGTTATATCCGAATGAGACTCACCCTTCGTTATCCCTCTTGCGTAATATGCTAGGTCGTGGCGATGCGTTGGGTTTCGCAAGCGCCTGAGAGTGATTAGGGCTAGCAGGTACTGACGTAGCATTGTCGGTGGCAAGTAGAGTGCCTGGAAACACAAACCAGAAACAATCATTGCGAGAATTCTTCGTGAACGGCGATTGAAATTGTATGGATAGGTAGGCCTACATCGACAAATTTGGCAATGAAAATATTAAAGAATTAAATGTCATATTACGATAGGCATACATACGTGTATTAAATTGAATGAATTTCATCTTTAAAAGCTCATCTAATTTAAATGTAAGACTTTCGAATAATGTGTATCATTTGTGTGCTCAAATTTCATAGAAAATTCACTGTATTCCGGGTGAATATTTTTTCCAGATTTTCCTCTGGGTTATTATGGGTTACTTTTCTGGATTATTCTTATGGGGGTTTTCAAAATTTCAAAATTACCGTGTAGTTGGTGGCCCTGAACGGTCGTATTCTGCACGGCGTACTGGTTGGACGGGGCTTGGTACGGACGAGCCACCAGAGAGCCGCCCAGGCCTGCCACTTGGTAACTCGCAGACTCGTAGAAAAATACTGGATTGGAGTTGTTGGGTGCTAGAACAATCGTAAAATTTAATATTTTCATAATAATTTCATATATTTTATGTGCACTATATTTCCTGACCAATTTCTTATTTTACTTTGTTAGGCCTATATCTTCAAAAAAAATTTCAATAATTTATAATTCATCACAATTTCTTAATCTGTTATTCTACATATCGTTTCAACTAATGATCAATTATGGTAGCCATTATTTATGGATGGCTTGCTCTTGAATGAAGACCACACCAATTATCTACTTCTAAAATCAGGACTGATAATTTACAACATTCACAAATATTTCAACAGAGCATGATCAAACTGTTAAGCCCTGATATAACAAATGAACACACAAACATACCAACATGACAAAGCAATTCCAGGAAATAGATCATTTTAAAAAGTCTCGTCATAAGCAGCGATTACCGAACGCATGAACATTGAACACTGAACATTTACTATTACAACAACAGTAAGCGAGCTTACTCGTTGCACAACGGCTAGAGCTCGACTTCTTAAAACAATCCATCGTCCTCGGTAGGTAATAATGTCTGTATTACCTGGTGCCGGCTTATGCGAGGTCTGAATGTAGATGTTGGTACCTTGCAATATGTTTTGCTGCGAGACGGTATGCTGCTGCGATTGCTGGGCTTGGATCGCGTGGAGCGGGAGAGTGATGTCGCCCGCTTGCTGGGAGTAGACTCGGGCGGGCGCCGTCGCCATGGCCACGGGCCGGATGTTGCTCACCGACAGCGTGGAGTTCGTCGTGAAGGGTACTGGATGGAGAGAGTTGACACGCGTTAGATTTCTTTTCATTATTATGTTGCTTAACGACCCCACCACCAACTAGGTTTACGGGGGCACGAATGAGCGGGTGATAATGAAACGATGTGATGATGATAGGTGAAAGGATGTTTACAAAAACCGATGCCTTATGCAGGACTCGAAACCAAGTCCAATGGTGACTTCAGTTACTACCGCTAGCGATAGTTGACTGAGCCACCAGGGACCATCAACGAGACCATCAACTGTTCATTACAAATTGCCCAACTGTCAGGCGTGTACGGTTAAAAATAAATTTTTAACCATGTACGCCTGACAATTGGGCAATATGAGATAAATAATTATCATCACTTGCATCATCTGGAAGGTATTGAAAATTGTTTTCAGAATTTTGGTATCTCATACCGGTCAAAAGTTATCACCAAAAGACTGATATTCCGCTCAATCGACTCCCATGAACTCTTAAAATGGCCGTCCGGTGTTTTACCTGATCTGTTGGGCATTGTCGTGATGGCAAGGTTGGTCTGTTGTAACGGCAGCACGCCGTGCAGGGTCTGAGGCATCTTGTTGCCAAAGGAACTAGCAGGAACTTGAGCCAATTGGATTGAAGGTCCGTGGGCTGATTGCGTTATGACCTGGAAAACAAATATACATTTATTTATATTGTATTCAACGAAGCACTGTACTAATGACTAAGATGAGATGACGGAAAGATGAGATGGGAGATTATTTTATGGGATGTTTTTGGATAGTGGGAAGGAGTTGGTTGTGGCCTGTTGTTAAGGGACCATCCCAATATGAACGTAAACGATAGAGGGAAACCATGAAAAACTTCTGTCAGGATGATCGACCATGGAGAAATTGAACACCGGTCTCCTGAATGACAGCCACACCCATCTCAGTAAAACATTCATAAATTAACTACAAATGAAATATTCTAGGTGACCGAGCTATTAGATTAGGCCTATAAAATAATTATTACAGCTAGGATATTAGTTCATTGTTTTCAATGATGAATGTGTACAGAACTAAGAAATTAGATTATCCTTGTATCCAAGAAAGAATGTGTAGGGGTCAAAGTAACACATATAAAACTTGAGCTTTTTTTGTCGTAATGTGTTAGAAGACTTCAGTCATTCACAGCTCGTTGATACTGACACGCCTGTTTTACGCTAGCCTCGACACGCATTGTGGGTCACTCTGCCGCGAGGGGGAGGCTACCGAGGGGGTATTTCGTTTCAGCAGATATTAATTTTCAAGCACTGGCTACACGACATTCTCTGTCTCATTCTGAACTGGTTACCTACGTCTTTTGTGGAAAACACATTCATTTTAAAAATAAATTTCCATTAACAATAATGTACGCAGCCAACGTTAGCGTGTACACACCTGAGCCGTTAACAGCGTGTTGGCCTGGTGTAGCGTGGTGGGTGCTACGGTCAGCCTGGCCGCAGACGATATGACGGTGTTGGCAGCGGTCCCCATGGAGGCGATCACCGTCGGGGTGGCGCCGCGCGGGGCCACGGCAAGGCGCGCGTGGCTGGTCAGCACGGGACCGCGGCTCGGCCCGCCAGACAGCACGGTCGTGTTCTGCACCGGAGACAGGATGGTGTTCGGCAGGGTGGCCAAGCGGGGAGCGCCAGACACTGCAAGGTGATAGATCAATACGAGTTAGGGTTACGCCTAGGGGTGTTCGGTTACCCGAGATTTCAGGTCGGGTCGTTTTATTTCTACCCAACCCGACCCGATCTGATACTCATGTAACACTTTAATCAGGTTTTTCGTATATCGCGCGGTTTTGGCGCCACTTACTTCATTTGTTGACTGATCCACTGCAAACAAACTACTAGAAGTTTCAAAAGAGTTGAGTAGTGGGCAGCATCGTGCACACAATTGGGATATCTTTGTTTCCAAAGCTATTTGACTTTTTGAAAACAAAGATGGAGGCAAAATCTTGTTGAAAGGTGTTGGAAATTTGTGTTGTGAAAGAGGTGGGCTATGCTATTGTAGCCCATTGAGGTATCATCCCACTATTCCTAATGATGATAATGCTCAACGACCTCACCAACAGCTAGGTTATACGGGGAACCCAGTATTCACTTCAAAGATGGAGCGAACTAAAACAACCTCAGCAAGTATGGACGTCAACATGTACTCATCGACCGTAGATTTAGATCCGATTGAACTTCGAGTCAACAGAAAACGCCACAGCGCACAACGTACTTGCGATGATAGCGCCGGGAACCGACGTGGCGATGCCTTGCGTGGAGACGGCCAGGCGTCCGGGCGGGGCGGAGAGGTGCCGAACGGTCGACGCTGGCCGCGGGACGGACGTGGTGTGCACCAGCTGGTGGCTCGACGTGAGCGGGTAGGTCGCCAGCGGGTTCGTGTAGGTCAAGCCGATGTTCTGAGGTCGCGCGGGCAGCAGTTGCGCGATCGTCACCGGCCCAAGGGACGACTGGACCGACATGGTGGTCTTGAAGAAGCTCTTGTCGGACAGCTGAACCTGAAGATCGGAACATTAACTTTCAATGATTAAAGGAAAACGCGACCCTGAAACTAGATTTGAGTAAATAATGACAATATTTATTTCCCTGATTTTATAATCATCTCAATTTCATAAATTTTACTGTTTTACTTTTGGCACTCCAGAGACCATGAGTCTCGAACCATGATAGGCATTATCGATTCTGTACAGAAACAAAAACAGAATCAAGTGTGACATAAATGTACTTCAATGTTTTATTCTGTTTTATAGTTTCCAAGATTCTTGATCCGTTTGCCAGCATTTTCGGTGATGGTGCTCTTATTTTTTTAAATATAAATCATATCACTTGAGTCAAAATTATACACGATCACAATTTGAATCAATTTAATCTGGTCATAATAGATTTTCCACTCACCTGTGAAGGAGTACCAGATTGCTGCATTGCTATTGGTTTCTGCCCCGGAGTGTGTATGACTTGCTGTTTCAGAGGTTCGTGCGGAATTCTGTTCACTTGAATGCCCATTGGCCGAGCAGTAACTGTAAACACATCATCATAATTATGTTGATATATCCCAAATACATCAACATACCGTTTGCTTGGGTACCCAAACGGTGAACACTAAATTTTGCTGAGTTAAAATACTTAAATTGTGTAAACTAGAGAACAGTTTTCTTGACAAAAAGGTTTGAAGACAAATACTGCATAGAATTCCAGTCGCTGTATGAGTGAAAACGCAACTTTATTGAAATCACGTTTGAAAAAATATGTGGGAACGTGTAACAATGTCTTGATTTGAGTGAGTTGGGCATGCTAAGTGATGATTTGTGCCTTCAATAAATCATTTCAAGAGAATAAGGTACAACAATATACCATTAAAATTATACACAGTACTGTATTAGTAATTAGGAAAGAACCCCATACCGGTAGCTCAGTCGCTAACGGTAGTAACTGAAGTCAGGTCGGGCGTGGGTTCGAGTCCCGCATGAGGCATGGGTTTTTGTAAACGTCCTTTTCCTATCATCACTTCATCGTTTCATTATCACCCTCTCATTCATACACCCGTGTAACTTGACTGTTGAGCAACATGAAAAAAATCAAAATATCGACCTAGCGACAGGAAATTTATCGTAATGTTTGGTACACTTCAATAGTGTCGTCGTACCCG
The DNA here is from genome assembly GCA_907164805.1 of Brachyptera putata. Lineage (NCBI taxonomy): Eukaryota > Metazoa > Arthropoda > Insecta > Plecoptera > Taeniopterygidae > Brachyptera > Brachyptera putata. The sequence continues at coordinate 21,938,844 of OU015465.1, forward strand.
TCATAGACGCCGGTCGGCTTTGAGTAAAGACTGTCGATCTCTCGATGTTAGACGCCGGCTGAACCGTTGTGGAACTGAGCCACGTTGTCCTGACGACGGGGGTCAAAGGTCCCGTCACGGTGCGCGGTCCAAGGCCGCGTAAACTTGAAATGAAGCTGAAACAAACCAATGCACGTTACTCCTTCTACACATCACTCTCGACAAACGCAGAAGAATATCAACATTTATTTTTCAATTGTCGTCACAATGTAAAGACGAAAGATATAGGTACTACAATGCGACTCGAAATAGTGAAACTCTCAACACATATTCATTCAGAGGATACAATACGTTTGTAGATGAGCCACTGTTTCAAGGTTTGTTCAAATTATGACACTGATCCTAAAATTTTTATAGAATCCGGTAACTTTGACTTGACTCATATCCATGTAATGGATCTATTTTCAGAAGGAAGCAATAAATGAATAAATAAATAGAGTGTCTTGGACGGATATCTTTCGTAAACGGAAAATGCCCAAGTCCGATTTCGGGTGTGATTAGGCTAATAAGCTTGTGTACATACCTTGGCTGTGAAGGACCAGAAGCTCCGGTTGTCTGAATATTTGACGTGCCGCGAACGATCGGAGTGGCCACTGCCGAACGGGGTGCTGAAATATTTGCCACAGCAGCTGCACCTGAATTAGAATATAAGAAAATGTCATTGCAATTAATTGTTCATAGATGATGCAATACAAGAAATTTATTCACAATTAGCCTAGTAATTTACCTAATGATGATTAGGGGTGGCTACATTTGTTTGGCTACATTCTACAGAACACCTTGAAGATGTCGTTACAAAGACATCGACAGAAAACTGTGAATTTTCCACTATTTTATAAGAAAATGGTCAGAAAACTGTGCATTTTCCACCATTTTATAAGAACATTGAAAGAAAACTGTGAATTCTTCCACTATTGTACAACAATTTTATAAGCACATTGCCAGAAAATTGTACATTTTCCACTATGCCTATTTTATAAGAACATTGATGAAAAATTGTAGATTTATCTAAAGCCTACCTCGAGGGACATGATAAGTGGTAGACACTGGTATGTGTGACGGCACTATTTGCAGCGGCAGTGTCGTGTTGAGGGGTCGACCGACTATGGTCGTGCTCGAAAGCGGTTGTGATGGAGATTGGGTCGTACAAAGTCCAACGACGCTGGCTGAAAAGAGTACGAGAAAAGGAGTCAACGGACAAATACAACACAATTAGAAATAATGACCATTTCCCATTTGTTCATATAATTACTACTCAAGATATGCTTATATGCACAAAGAACGATCACCCGTCCCCAATATACCACAACACTAGCGCATGGGTGGTTCACGGGGGTCACCTTTCGCGGACATAGTAATGTTTTCAAATAAAATTTAGCTCTTTTTTAAAAAACTACAGTGAGGGTTTCCATTTTTCTCTTTATTCATTCATCTTGAGCTTCTCCTATAACAAATGTGAAATTTTCCTGGATGGATCATTTTCCTACATTTATAATTATTTTTGGATTTTTTTTCCTGGTCTCTTGAAAAATAATAGAGGTTTCACTGTATACAGTATATCCAACTTGAAAACGGTAGCTTGTATTCAAATGGAAAACAACACTAAAAACTGGAACTAAAACTAACAATGAACTTAAATGATATTCCGTTAACGTACGACATTTTACTCTCCACTTTTGAAATCAGAATTTTTATAACCGGAGTTATTAGTCCAAACATAGCACTTTTTAGGTCCCAGGTATACAAATATCAGTAACGAGTAAAAAAATGATACCAATAGTATTAAACTATTCCATGAAAATTTTCATCAACGACAGGTGTTTTTTATCTTGTTTTATCAAGAGCAATGCTTCCACACACCAACATTAAAAAAAGAAAAAAAAAAAAAAAAAAAAAATTGTACCTCAATTACTACTAGTCATACAATTTTGTAATTTAGCTTACAGTACTGCGAAATAAGAATAAGTATAGCAAGGATAGTTTTCAAACAACATTATGGGAAGCATACCTTGTTTATGTAATGGCTGACATTCAGTTCCAATAGAAACTAAATTGCTGGCCGCAACAGTTACCGGGAGAGACGAAACATTCTGCACACTCGGAGCCAAGACACGAGCAATCGGCTGGCCCAGAGAAGTGCCGATTCCATGCGGCTGTCCTGCCATCTGCTGGAATACGAATAACATAGGCCTAGTCATTAATACGTAATCTCTTGGTGAAGAAATTACAAAACCAACAGGGCTTCCATCTGTTACTCAGTCAGCCAAGGCACTGATTTAGAAACTGAAGTCACTGTTGTTCGGGTTTTACGGGTTTGAGTCCCGCATAAGGCATGGGTTTTTGTAACGTCCTTCAACTCATCATCACTTCATAGTTTGCGCATTCTTACCCCCGTATAGCCTCTAGCTATTTGTGGGGTCGTTGAGCAAACAATAATCATGATGAAAATCAACAACTAAAAACAATCAAATTACAAAAACATAAAAGCTACAAAATGGAAACCAAATTAAATAATATATGAAAGAGAACTGCAGTTTTGATGTTTAAAAATTTTTAAACAAAAATCAGTTTCTCATTTTCCTCTATGAATGCTTTACCCAGTTGGTTCCAATCCCTTGCTGTTCTTGAAAGAGAATTTGTAGCAATGTTTGTACCAGGGACTGAGACCTTTATGTATAAAGGTCCCGGTTGCGGTCACGGTTGTGAACTGAATTTTATAAAGGTCCCGGTTACGGTCCCGGTTACGAAGCAAATTTTATAAAGGTCCTGGTTTCGGTTAAGGTCTCGAAGTGAAATTAATAACGGTCTCGGTCCCGGTTATGATTATGATGCATATTTCATAAAGGTCTCGGTTACGGTTACGGTTATGAACTGAATTTCATAAAGGTCCCGGTTACGGTCCCGGTTACGAAGCAAATTTTATAAAGGTCCTGGTTTCGGTTAAGATCTCTCAAGTGAAATTATTTACGGTCCCGGTCCAGGTTATGGTTATGTAGCAAACTTTATAATGTGACTCCCAATACTTTCACAGAGGATACAAATTCGGTGTACTTGATTTGCGGCACAGTTTCGTATGTCAATAGACTCTCCAAATGTATAGAATTCCGGAATGTTACTTATTTAAACATTGAATTTGAGTTTATATTTAAGTATTTTTCTATGATAGCCTATATATTTGAAGATTGTGTCATTTCATAATACCGTAACTTTACTGAATATCCATGTAAGGATCTATTTTCAAAGGACAAAATAATATAGATGGTTGTTTTGTTTGGTATTATCTTTTTCTGTAATGGTAAAATTGCCCAAGCGCATTTCGGTGGATTAAGTAATAAGCTTGACATTACCTTTGACTGTGAGGACCAGAAGCTCCGGTTGTCTGAATATTTGACGTGCGCGAACGATCGGAGTGTCACTGCCAGAAAACGGTGCTGAAATATTGGAAGCTGCCCTGAAATTAGACTATAAGAAAGTCATTGCAATTTATTTTTCAAAAGATTCAATACAAGAAATTATTCACAATTAGCCTAGTAATTTACCTAATGATGATTAGGGGTGGCTACATTTGTTTGGCTACATTCTACAGAACACCTTGAAGATGTCGTTACAAAGACATCGACAGAAAACTGTGAATTTTCCACTATTTTATAAGAAAATGGTCAGGAAACTGTGCATTTTCCACCATTTTATAAGAACATTGAAAGAAAACTGTGAATTCTTCCACTATTGTACAACAATTTTATAAGCACATTGCCAGAAAATTGTACATTTTCCACTATGCCTATTTTATAAGAACATTGATGGAAAATTGTAGATTTATCTAAAGCCTACCTCGAGGGACATGATAAGTGGTAGACACTGGTATGTGTGACGGCACTATTTGCAGCGGCAGTGTCGTGTTGAGGGGTCGACCGACTATGGTCGTGCTCGAAAGCGGTTGTGATGGAGATTGGGTCGTACAAAGTCCAACGACGCTGGCTGAAAAGAGTACGAGAAAAGGAGTCAACGGACAAATACAACACAATTAGAAATAATGACCATTTCCCATTTGTTCATATAATTACTACTCAAGATATGCTTATATGCACAAAGAACGATCACCCGTCCCCAATATACCACAACACTAGCGCATGGGTGGTTCACGGGGGTCACCTTTCGCGGACATAGTAATGTTTTCAAATAAAATTTAGCTCTTTTTTAAAAACTACAGTGAGGGTTTCCATTTTTCTCTTTATTCATTCATCTTGAGCTTCTCCTATAACAAATGTGAAATTTTCCTGGATGGATCATTTTCCTACATTTATAATTATTTTTGGATTTTTTTTCCTGGTCTCTTGAAAAATAATAGAGGTTTCACTGTATACAGTATATCCAACTTGAAAACGGTAGCTTGTATTCAAATAGAAAACAACACTAAAAACTGGAACTAAAACTAACAATGAACTTAAATGATATTCCGTTAACGTACGACATTTTACTCTCCACTTTTAAAATCAGAATTTTTATAACCGGAGTTATTAGTCCAAACATAGCACTTTTTAGGTCCCAGGTATACAAATATCAGTAACGAGTAAAAAAATGATACCAATAGTATTCAACTATTCCATGAAAATTTTCATCAACAACAGGTGTTTTTTATCTTGTTTTATCAAGAGCAATGCTTCCACACACCAACATAAAAAAAAAAAAAAAAAAAAAAAAAAAAAATTGTACCTCAATTACTACTAGTCATACAATTTTGTAATTTAGCTTACAGTACTGCAAAATAAGAATAAGTATAGCAAGGATAGTTTTCAAACAACATTATGGGAAGCATACCTTGTTTATGTAATGGCTGACATTCAGTTCCAATAGAAACTAAATTGCTGGCCGCAACAGTTACCGGGAGAGACGAAACATTCTGCACACTCGGAGCCAAGACACGAGCAATCGGCTGGCCCAGAGAAGTGCCGATTCCATGCGGCTGTCCTGCCATCTGCTGGAATACGAATAACATAGGCCTAGTCATTAATACGTAATCTCTTGGTGAAGAAATTACAAAACCAACAGGGCTTCCATCTGTTACTCAGTCAGCTAAGGCACTGATTTAGAAACTGAAGTCACTGTTGTTCGGGTTTTACGGGTTTGAGTCCCGCATAAGGCATGGGTTTTTCTAACGTCCTTCAACTCATCATCACTTCATAGTTTGCGCATTCTTACCCCCGTATAGCCTCTAGCTATTTGTGGGGTCGTTGAGCAAACAATAATCATGATGAAAATCAACAACTAAAAACAATCAAATTACAAAAACATAAAAGCTACAAAATGGAAACCAAATTAAATAATATATGAAAGAGAACTGCAGTTTTGATGTTTAAAAATTTTTAAACAAAAATCAGTTTCTCATTTTCCTCTATGAATGCTTTACCCAGTTGGTTCCAATCCCTTGCTGTTCTTGAAAGAGAATTTGTAGCAATGTTTGTACGTCATTGGGATTTTCATTTGCCAGTTATTTGCTGTAAAACTGCAAACTCAAAAAATACTTACGGCAGTATTTATTCCTGTCGAAGAAGCCTCAGTCGTAGCTGGCTTTGAAGAAGCAAGATTTATTAGATGTCTTTCTCGAGATAAATTTATATCATCATCAGCAGATGCTGGATTTTCTGAGGAATTCATTACAAGAGCTTACGCGACATCAGTAATAAACAGACCTTACGTCCTAGAAAATAATATTTGAGATTAATTGAGATATTCATTCAGTGGCTAAAATGGATAGTGTGCACTAAACTATTTTTTCAATCTTCAGGGTCTATTTAAACCTATCTATATTATTATCATCGTTATTATTTAAATTATGGCCTATGGTATGGATACGATTTAATTGAATATATTCAGTATTTTATAAACATATATATTTTTATGCTGCTCAACAACAGCACAAACAACAGCCAGTAGCAGCTAGGTTATGAAGATAAGAATGAGCAGGTGATAATGAAATGATTCAAGTGTGAAAACACGTTTACAAAAAAAACATTCCAACAGACGAACACGGACCAACACCATTCTGGCTTCAGTTTTCGAAGCAGTGCCTCAACTGTCTGAGCCGAACAAATGGCTATAAACTGATAGGCCTAACAAACAGATGGGCACAGGATTCCAGTACCCAAGAGCCGAGGCATTCCAACCAGAGTAGTCTCATCAAAATGCTTTCTACCTTCTTTCCATGCTCAATGATATGGTACCAAATTTAGTAAATTATCATCATGATCTTAATTCTTAGTTTTGTGTCAAGTTTAGACACATTTTTATATTAATTAAGATTACCAGTACCGGTAATGGACTACGTTTACAACTCAGCTGGGAAACGGTTTACTTGGTTAAACTTGGTTCAACGGATTACTTAGACCTGAAATGATTGAAATATATGGACTACCGGTAGGCTACTTGAAACAATATCTGAATCTTATCGGTCAAACAGTTTGGAAATGATGCCATAAATTTGTATATTCACACGTCTCACCACCTTGTTATTTATTGGCCCAGAGCTGTTAGGTGTAGACCTAGGGCCTAGCACAACATTAGCCTCACTACATAGATGAAGTAGTCTCTAGATAGGCAATGCCGTATGACAGCGCCTATGACCATCAACAATCGAAAAGTTGGCTGATTACAGCGCTCCTAGCAGCATTCACTTGCAACAGTGCTCAGGTGGCATTTCTTGGTGATAACAGCGCTCCTAGCACGATTACCGGGTGTAACACTACGGTCTGTTAGACTGTTTAACCAGCGCTCTGTCACTCTATCCTGTAAGGATATTATTTACTCAATGCTACAGCCCACACGATAAAAAACTAAGCTCACCACTTATGACTGCATAGGCCTTTCAATACACACACACACAAACTGTCATCTATTGACATATGTCTAAATGCTCTAGGCCTAGGCCCTATTCCAATGGCATGCACAGGCTTCTAGGTACCAGCCCTATGTTTACCCATAATGTAGATCTATGCCCTTGCACTTCCAAATAGGCTCAAAGCATTGTTCAAAGTCTAGGACTAATAGACCTAGCCTACATAATATCTATGTCTAGGCCTACACTGATTAGCCCTAGGCTAAGTCTCTATGTAGGCCTATTAATGGCCCAATGCCTAGGCCTACTTTTTTCAAAATACACTCCCTACTAGGCCTAGGCCTAGGCCCTAGCCTAGGATTCGAATTTGTAACTTGGCCTTGCCTATCCCAGGCCTATGTGTCAAGACAAGAACAGCATCTTACCATGGGCTATTGAGTGTGCCTGGGCCTGGGCCCTAGGCCCTAGGCCTAGCCTTACGAAAACCCTTAATGTAGAATGCCAAATTATCGTCTGGCCTCCAAATAAATGAAAGCAGAAATAGACCTAGGCCACGGCTTAATGAAGCTTTCAACTTACAATTTAAATGTGAGCGTAGCAGTAACGTGACAGCAATAAAGGCATACTAATATTCAAGGAATTGGGCACTGCACACAACTGCATATAAACAGATCTCAAACACAGTCACAACTCAGCAGCTGAACTGATTCTGAAATCTGAAAATTAATTCTAAAACTCGCTCCAAAGAGTTTTGGGATCGCTCGACAGCCAAAAAAAGCACTCAAGGTAGAGATTATTCAAATATGATTATGTTTAACTTCGATAAAGAAGAATGTAGCGAGTTGATAAAAAAATATATTCAATTTAAATTGCTAAAAAATGAGAGCAATAGATATAATTATGAATTTTACGTAATGGTACTAGGTCTATTAGCTGTCAGTTGAACTGATTCCGGTGTACCGTGAGCAGAGCGACCTCGAATCGAAAGTAAAGCATATGGCCGACCGATTTCCGAAGTAACCTAGCATAAGGCCGACGTTAGTTCGACGTGTTCTGTCATATTTAAGTTGTTCCATTAACTAATTAATAATGTCTGGTGGCAGGCACCGTAACCGGAGAGCAGTTCAAATGGAAGAGGTTGATTCCACCATCGCCTATGTTCAAATGGACGGACTGGTAAGATGATTAGTAATAAACGACGTAGGCCTAGGCCTATGCCTATCCCTATCCCTTGGGTAATACTACAAACTGGACGCCCTCAAGCACCTTCGAGCTTTAAGTGGGCCTATTCCTATCATCCTAAGCCCACGTAACCGTAAAAACTGTCGACTAAAGATGTATAAGAAACAACTGGCACAAGTAGCTCATTGCTAACGTGCTTGCTTTGTCTGACCGGCGACCAAATTCAATGCCGGCGAGGTGCGGGAAGCTCCTACCTGGGTTCGACCCCTGCCACGGCATCCTTCTGTACAGGGGTTCATTGTGATTTAGGCCTGTCTCTATAGCCTAGTCTAGGCAAATGCTGGGATAGTTCTTACAATTTAAGATGTGACTGCTTCTCACTATCCACCGTCTACTACCCGCTGTCCAATTCGTCATCATCCCTTTATCTCATTAATTATTCGTCCAACGAGATGTTAGTTATCATTAGATTACAGTGCGTCCTCAAACATGCGTACTCAGTAGCGTCGTTGAACCCAATAAATAAGTACCGGTAATTGTTGACAAAACCAAATAGACCGTGCATAGATAGCACTTTTGTTGAAGGTTAAAAAATACTGTAATTTAACATTTCAAACCATGCCCCTGACCTTAACCATAACCTAACATCATTTCCTGTAAGGAATTATACTTGGTTATACTTAGCGTTCTGCTTATAAACCAATCGCCACGGCATTGAGGGTAGCCTATTGTCTTGAGTTATTGTAACAAATTCTATGCTGCTTCTGCCGTCTCCTTCACTATTGTGCCCATCGTATGAATTTCACAGTTGGGAGTTTTGCTTGGGACTTCATGAAAACATTAAAGTGTACACTGTGCACAGTCTAAGATGTCATTTTTTATTGTTGGTTATAGATCTAGACTGATAGTTCTTCACGTCTACCCTTTTCATCATTGAATACATCTTGTTTTTTATTGCTTAGGCTGTGATGAAAATGGTCAAGCATAGTCACGAAGAGTCAACAAGAAACATGGAAGTTGCTCAAGGTGCGCTGCTTGGCTTAGTGGTCGACAACTGCTTGGAAATAACCAATTGTTTCCCCTTTCCAAAACACAACGAGGATGGAATGGACGAAGGTAAATTTCGGCCTTTTAGCTAAATGAGCAGAGTTCATGAACTGTTATGTTGTTAACACGTTCAACCGTTTACTTTTTTTAGACACACAATTTTGTAATGCGTGCTGCCATGGATTGACCCTGATAAGCTTCACTTTAGGCCGTGAACGTAATTGAACACTTTTGGAAAATACTATTCCACCTTTGAGGAAAACATACTCTCAACGTCATGTAGGCCTATAGGAATATAAGTTGCTGTAGTAGACGAACTTCTTTGCTACATCGTATGCCAGCCGACATAGGCAAGGACTGATCGTAGATTACCACGACCTTTTTAGGCCTTTGAAGACATTTTTTCCATGTGTCAGCTTGGTATTTACATATAAATACTGTATTCAATTACTAACATTTTCCATTTGGAATTATAATTATGTTTTTTTCCAGAGGAGTACCAGCTAGCCATGATGAGGAGATTGAGACGTGTCAACGTTGACCATTACCACGTTGGCTGGTATCAGAGTGCTGATGTGGGAAACTTTCTTAGCCTGCCGCTGCTAGAGTCTCAGTACCATTACCAGACGTCTATTGAAGAATCTGTAGTGGTCATTTATGGTAAGTCGAGTTTGTCATTGTAAATCATCTTATGGGTAATTGAACTTGCCACTCATTTTCTCTTTATTCAGTTATATTCACTGGGCTACTAAGCCTATTTGCTAGATGTGACAATGAACCTCTTTCCCAAGTTTCTCTTGACAGTTACATTTATTATCCTTGATCCTTGGCATATGCTCCCTCATGCTGAATAGTTTCTCTAATAAATATTGTACTCCAATCCTTTGAAGATTAACCAAATGGGTTTCAATATATTTTCTAAAAATGATCACCTTACCTCGTATCATCAGGCCCATTGATCGAGATCTGTCTACTCTTTCATTTGTGCATCGTGAGTTTTAGTTTCTTCTGCTCTCGTGCTCGATTACAACAATTTTATAATTCATTTCAGACACTCAGAAGACCGCACGCGGTTTCTTGGCGCTAAAAGCTTACAGGTTATCACCGCAAGCGATTGCCATGTACAAAGAGGGTGAATTCACGCCAGATGCTCTTCGTAACTTGAAAATCGGCTATGAATCTCTGTTTCTGGAGGTGCCAATTGTAATAAGAAACTCACAGCTGACCAATATTATGCTTTCCGAGTTGGGTGATATGATCCCAGAAGAAGAGGGAAGCAAATTTCTCGATTTGGGAACCTCGTAAGTTGAAAATTCAACTGCGTTTGATATGGTATATCGATCGTACATACATACAATATTAGCGATCTACTCGGGGGAAACCGTACTGAGCTTAAGCTATAATTATGTCTTGAAAGTTACAGTAACTACGGTCAAGCTTAATTATTATCAATTCAATCATATCAAATGAAAATACTATATATTAGTATTTTGAACTTTAACGGAATTTGTCCGTCTGATCCCATGAACACACATAGCCATGACTTGATACAGTCCTACTTCGTTGTATTGCTGTTAAGACAGATTTATTTATAAATGATTGTCCTCAGGTCTGTTCTGGAGGGACAGCTCCGATCAATGATGGATCGAGTTGACGAGCTCAATCAGGAGGCCATCAAGTTCAACCGGTTCCAGCAACAGGTCATTCGTCAACAGCAAGACAAACATCGCTTCGTCTCAAAAAGGGTAATTATTAAACAACGAGCCAAATGATAATCACCAGTTGGTGGTTGTCAGGTTGCAGTCTTATCTGTATTTCAACCAAGAAATGGTAATTTATTGCGATCATGTCAGCCGTTTTCTAACCTCTCGTGAAACGGTTTATAAATTGGCAGGATGAATTGTTTTCTCAGAAATAGTTTTTTAAACTGAAAGGGCTATCTGAAATAGTTCACACACACACATGCACAGATTTTATTATGGTATTATATTATGTATTACATAAGCATATTTTGAAACATAAAACTCAAGAATCAAATGAATAGAGTAGCCAATGAAACATTTTCTTTCAAATGTCGTCACTTACAAGGACTACGAACTTGGACTTTGGTACTGATTGAGTATTGACTTTGTCTTTCGCCAGGCTCAAGAGAATGCTGCCCGGCAAGCCAAGGACGAGGCTCCACTTCCCGACGAGGATTTGTCGAAGTTGTTCCGCCCAATTCCGGTGCCTCACCGTCTCAACCCGATGATTGTATCTGGACAGATCAATACGTACAGCCAACATGTATCGCAGTTCTGCTCGCAGTCGTTGGCCAAACTTTATATAACGCAAGCGCTGCAAAGTGCCAAAGAAGGGAAGGCAGCACCGTAAATAAATTGCATATTATATGTAAATTGTATCAATTTTGAACAGAAAGTTGAAAATGCAAAAGATTTTTAATATTTCTCAGCCCAGCTGTGTACTGACAGTTGTCACTATTAATAAAGAAGCGTACCAACAAAGCTTGATTCAACAGTGTTTATTTGTAAGAAAACCCATTGTTATTAATATGAAAGGCAGGAAAAAAAAATCATGCTCTCATAATCCTAAATCATAGTGTATGACAGTATTTATTATTGACACTCTTGCCGACTAAAGGCTCAACAACCACATTTTAACCTAATCCCAGCAAAACACATTTTTTACGCACTGTGATTTACTCAACTAACTATGGTAGATGATTATTATCAGTTAGCAGCCTTTGTACAAGAACCTTGAAAAAATAATGAAAAATATATATTTTCTTGATTTGAAAACAGATTGTTCGAGTTCTTTCAAAGCTAGATACAGTACAATATCAGACTATGACATGTTTTTGAAAAATTAACCTAAATTTGTGTAGAACAGCTGTGACGTAACCAACCACCCTAGCAGCAGGTTGAATTTTATTCACCATGCAAAACTGATGGATCCAACAGTTCACCCTCATGTTTCCTAGCTCTGGAGAGTGTATTAAGAATAATCATGAGTTGCATATCCATGTACCTATAAACCAAGGTTATGCTCTCTCCTAAGTCCAAATGCTCACAAAGTGATATTTAGTGACCAAGGTTAAAAAAAGTGACCTACTGCATATTATGGAGACAAGATGGGGAAAATCACCGTAAACACTGCTAATTGAATATTTAAGATAACATATTCAATGAATAACTTTTTAGTTGGACTTCCTGATACCGATCTTTAGTAATAATAGGAACCGCAGTCTGCAATATTCAATACAGAATTCAGGTTTAGAGGGAAGGTAGTGGTATATGGTTAGAGCCGGTTTTACCTACTGATAATAAAGTATTGATTAGTTGATTACGGTATCGTTCAAGGTGGAAAAGGAGCATACGTAACCAAGGGTGACAGATTGATTTGCCAATTATCGCTCAATTCACTGATCATCACTTGATAAAACCGGCTCTTATTCCATTAAATATCAACCACAAAATATCATTCATAATATACAATCTATTTATATTCAATACAACAGCCAAAATAACACAACGGACCACATTATTGTATCAAGAAAGAACCCATAATTTTATTAGTACGAGTGAATTACATGAATTGATATTATCCTTAGTTGTATTTTATGGTACCAATATTGTTGTTGTTCCACTTCATTTGGTACCTGTATTGAAAAACCAATTGATTTCAATATAATTATCATGATTTATTGAACTAATCGCACATACATTACATAGCACCACAGTAAATTTCCCAAATCTATGTGCACCAAAAGCAGTCATAAATGCCTTCATGGAAAGGTACCTATGGATAATCAAGTCATTAAACGTAGACCTTGCCAGAATAAATTATATTATGAATATCAAATACCTATAATAAAAGGCGGTTTGCTTGAAATACATCAATTTCATTATTTTAATACTAATATTGTTACTTGATGCTGTCCCAGTTCATACAACAATGCTGATGACAGGATACAGAATTGGGTTGCTTTGAGAAACAAAATTGTGTGTGTAATATTGTAGGCCTACCCACCTAAGCTTAGATATCTTCAGTCATCAAAACTCATCTAGTGGACTTACTATTTGCACAATAAATAATACTTAATATGACTCACGGCTACGTGAGTCTCTTTATAAATACATACAAGAAAGAAACACGAGTCTTGAAGTTATACAAAAATAGATACAGTACCACTGTACCACTTAAATAATTGTACTTAAATTCTCAGTTTGGTTGCATATTTAATTTGTTATGTGATGTAAGGTGTGATTTTTCTAAAGTCAGATTATAAATCAACTATTTTAAAGAAAAACTACAAAAGACTAGCAAATGTTTAGCAATAAGCAGTACATAATACCATTTCATTCCACAGCTTACGCACAGCATGAACTGTGATTGAAACAGTATTAGCCTTACACAATCTTCCAACAGCATGAATACAGTAACATATAGTAACAAAAAATACAATTGCAATACAATTATAATTTCATATATATATACATAATAATTCAAGTTATGATATTGTATACTCGTAATTCGTTGCAAAGCAACCACATTTTATTTAATGAGGACGTTGTTTTTTGGTACCACGTTGCTGAAATGCATGTAGCTGCATAAAAAATGTTCACAGTTTTACACACTGATTAACTGTCAAAACTTACGCATACAGTACACCACTTCTAACCTACTTTAAATGTACAATAATAATACTATTCACATTAGCACACAATAGATATTACTGCTGCCTCTTATATATTAAATATTAAATACCTAGGAATATAAAAAACGTAAATCGATCGTAATTTCAGTCGGGCTTGACACTTACTTCTAAGTCGTAGGCTCTAATAATATATTTACAAACAAATTTGAACGTAAAGTCAAACTCGATGTAACCTTTCGATTTTGTATATGGGGAAAAAACACGACGTTTAGTTAAATAGGAGGAAAAATCCAACTGTGGGAGCACTTTCATGTCTATTTAAAAATGAAATAATCATAAAAGTGACAGGGTGTCTGAAAATGGACGACGCCGTAGAAGAGATGCGGTGAACTAGTAGAGAGAAGGCCTACATCATGATGCGTACATGCGATTAATCTCGTGTTGGTATCTATCCTGAATGTCTTTCCTCTTCAGCTTGAACGCAGCCGTCACCAGTCCCATGTCTGGAGACCACACTTCAGTACAAAGTTTCACTGCTGCGGGGATCTCGAATTTCTCTAACTTACCTAGATAACGAACAGAAAAAGTAATTAATAATTAGATACTTTACACAATTTCATGTTGTACACCAAAATATAATATATTGTATATGTGAAGTACAGAAGAGTCTTCATCAAGTATCACGTAGCGGCATTGGTATCAAGCCAGGGCCGTTTTCTGTAAACTCAGAATGTAATAAAGCGGCCCATCTTCGTTTTGTTTCGACAATTCCCTATACTTCGATCCAGTGTTTCATATGGCCGGGCTTGCCAATTTGACTTCTGGACCATGACCCCATCAACATTTATCCATTAAAAATGAAAAAACAACAAATCTTAATTGGTAACGAGTAGGCGTACAAGCCAGGGATAACTTTGAATAAGCATCCATATTTGAATACATGCAATAACGCAGTAATTTTTCTTACATTTCTTGCCATGTTCTTCTAGTTCCTTGAGCACAGCCTTTTCTACTAAAGGATTTCCGCACAGTTGCTCGAACGACATATCTGCCGATAACCCAGCAGAGGCACCAAACGCTGCAAGGTGGGACGGACTCGGTACGACCAGCGCAACGGTGTAGTGTTTCGTCGGATCGCCGTACACGCAGATGTTTTCAACGACGGGGCACGTTTTCAGCTCGGCCTCCACTTTGCCGAGAGAGACATATTCGCCCAACTGCAGTTTCACCAAATCTTTCTTTCGGTCTAAAATAGAAACACAAAATTATTAGTTAAATACTCTAGTTGTTAGCCCCGGCTGTACATATATACATCTATACACCGTATATATATATATTGGAGCATATAATTATATTACATCCAATCATTGAATATCCTCAGGATGAAAACCTGTATCTCCCCAATCAAGTAGGCCTACTGAAATAAATCTCTACTAAAAAAATCTGCTAGGGGGTGTTTATTCAAATGGAAAAATCTTCATTGTTAAGTCTAATACAACACTTGGCGCCAGTTGTACGAACCCTTAATAAAGTCTCGATTAGCGAGTTATTAGTTGAGGTACGAAAATAACATACGTAAACATTACCAAATGGTGATGAGTCAATCCTTAGTGGCTGCTCAATTTTCTCTATACCATAACTGGACCTTGGCCTACTTACTGTAAAATAACGGCAATTTGAACCACATTTCTAGCCAATTACGTTATTAGCGTCTACTCCCGTCAAATCCCGATTGAAATCCTGACAAGAACAATCTATTCACTCACCAATAATTTTCATTACACCATCTTCTTGGATTTCCCCAATATCACCAGTTTTAAACCACCGCTTGCCGTCTTCCACGTAGAAATCTTCCTTGGTCTTCTGGGGATTCTTGTAATAACCGGGTGAAATGTTTTCCCCGCCGATGATGATCTCACCCCGAGGGAACGGCTTGTCTGTGACTCGGTAGTTGCCCTCGTCCCAGTCGACCAGCTTGATGTCGCACACTGTGGTCGGTCCGCCGGCGCGACCAGTCGACCGGTCGTGACCTAAATACAGTCGCTCCGTTAGTATTGCAATTGGGTTCAATACTGAAGGAGATCGATATTTTCAGAGACACTGAAATGAGGGAGTAGTGAAGCGAGGACAGGGAGCTTGGTGGAAAGACGAAGAAATGGGAAGATTGTTGTCTATACATGGGACACACCATAATACCTATTGTAACGGCCCCTACCAAGAAAAGGAAGTGATTCTTCAGTAAATACGTTACCCACAAAAGAAGGTTGTCTACATATTATAAACACATATACAAATATTTAAATAGCTGAAATGAGGTATTATAATTTTTCAGGACGAGGCTCACGATCAGAAATGTAACTGTATATTTCAAAATCATTAAACCCTCCAAGTTGCAGCGAGCTTATAATGTAATGACCTTAGAAGTTTCGATAGTTTCTAGTTAGCGGTTTACTAGAAAAGGAAAATCATTATTATGAATTGGTTTTCCCACCAAAGTTACAAAGAACTAATTCTATTTGTCTTGAAAATAGATATCAAAGACTTTGAAAAACACTAAATTACACAGTAATATTACCGAACATAACAAAATGGAACATAATGAATGAGACAGTATAATTGCAAGACATCACACGACTGATAGTAAACCAACAACGGAGACTTACGGTCCATCACAGTGGCACACGAAGTGGTTTCGGTGAGGCCGTATCCCTGGACAACGTTAACGCACAAGCAAATTTTGATCTGCTCGTGAGTGTCTGGGGATAACGGAGCTCCACCCGTCAGTATCATCCGAACGCGTCCGCCCACAACTTGGCTTGTCTGCCCAAAGATTATTCTGAAACACATGAAAATGACTGTAAATATTGGGTTTAACGACGCACTCCGTCGGTGAGTGATGAATGAAACGATGGGACGATCAAATGAAAGTGTTTGAAAGTGGTGGTGGCCTGTAGCCCTATCACCCATCCGACTAGATAATCACGAGAAACCTTTCGAGGTGGTCAAGCCTGGTCTACAGAGTAACTATTCAGAGCGTAAGTCCACCCATCAGTAAAATGTATAAATGATTATAAACAAGTGTTTGAGCAATACTTGGGAAGTGAACCTAGAGTAAGTCGAGTACCATTTCAAATTCAACCCCACGTCAAGTCGGTAGAGAAATCCATACGTACTTATTCAAGATCGGTGTGTTGAAGCCTCGTTTCATCCACGTTTGTTTGTAATTGTAAGCGAAGTTGAATAATGCTTTTTTGAATGGGCCGCCTTTCGATACTTTTTCGTTGATTCCTTTCGAAATTCGGTCCAAAATAAGCTGAAAGATGAAAAGAAAACCATTAAAAATGCATCCACATTATATAACACAACTATAACTAGAGATCAATTATGATAAGCTTTTAATTATTAACCACTGGTAACAGCAGCTGAATTTAAAGCAAATCGAAATTGGAGGAGCAACAACTGAAAAACATCCAATTGAGAAATAAAAGTAATTTATATGCATTGGCACAACATTTATCGAAGGCTATGTAATATGTATGTCGATACACGGTGCTATTAATTTATAAAGAAAGTACGTCAATGTAAAGGAATTATTCAACAGCAGTCAATGAGTAGTAGCCCAGCCTACACCAGTCTTCCATCGATCACAACCTCCTGACCAAACAGTTATTGAATAGGACTTACCGGTACGGAACTGAGGCACGTGGGATGCAAGATGGAAACGTCGCCCTTTGTCCCTCGTTTGATTTTACTAGAGCTGTCGATCAACGTCAAAGCAGTGGAGTAGCCAATAGGAACGGCATTCAGTAAACAAACAGATTCTGTAAAATGAAAGTAAACATTATCACCATCACCTGCAGAAGTGCAAGGACATTCAAAGTGCCAGTATATTTTATATATCCAACAGGCATACATTATAAAATAAATATGGATTACTGGCGATGTACAGTGAACGTGTACTGATATTTCTGTACTGATAACAATCCTTCTCTTAACCAAATTAAATCATCAAGTATAGATACGAAAGTACTATTCAATACTACCGTACCGGCATTGAATAATAAGGTCCAAGGACTAGGCCTATTACATTATAAAGTCCCTTCTTCTCTAATTTTATTTCTATAGAGAAATTAAAACCTTGAAAACCAGTTACTAAGAACTTTTGCTTATAAGTATGTACAATTAATCAAGTCTAGTAGGCCTATACCGAATGCAACTGTACAGAATTATAGTGAACCACGATACATCGCAATCGGATTCACTCGGATTCACACTGCTTACTGCGTATCATTCATTTTGCCTACCAAAAGTCTCACATAAGCAAGTTACAGTAAACCCTCGTTAATCCGAAATCGAAGGGACCTAAAAAAAATGATTTCGGTTTATAAAAATTCGGATTGACCAAAAATTCATTTTTCCCGCTCAGAATATAGTTAATTTCGTATTGCGCGCTAGAGGAAGCTCTGTCACCGGCTGAGACTACGTGATAGATCCGTTGCTAAGGGCCTCGCTGATCGTGTGTACTCGGCTATCTCCGTGACGCGCGATCCTCATATGGCCCGTTTCTATTGGCGCTCGGCCGTCCCGAGTAGGACGAACGAGTGTTCCGAGCTCAGACTTCGTCAAGGTCGACTGCATTCGGTACACAAAGCATGGAACAGCTGAGCATGCTTCCACTCATTCATACGCGTCAAATAAAAAGGATGGAAATTGGGAAAACAGTGATAATTTCACGGAATTCACTCGGATTATTTCGAATTATCCAATCCGAAATCAGTGTTGAAGCTATTGAAGGGACGAAATATTAGTTCGAATTACGGTTTAACCGAAATTCGGATTAACCATATTAATTAACATTGAAATGCCTATACTTTTGGCCGGGGACCGCTGGCAAGTTCGAAATATGTCAAATTTCGGATTAACCGAGTTTGGATTAACGAGGGTTTACTGTAGATCATTTCCCTGCATGAGACGGTTTTTGTTCTTGGTCCCATTAAAAACGACAGATTGAGGTTTCACTGATCTTTGCATGAATGAACGTTGGGTTCAAAGACGCGTCCACACCAAGGTCACGTTGGGTCTATACGATGTTATGATCCCCGTTAACCCCCGTTCCATACCTGTCAACAGCTCGAAAACATGCGCAAGCGGTAGGAACCCGCAGTATACGTCGTCCTTGTAGATCGGGGCAGCGTCGGAGAACGCCTTCATGCAGCTCAGTATGTTGGTGTGCGTGAGAATGACTCCTTTGGGTACGCCGGTCGACCCGCTGGTGTACATGATGATCGCAGGGTCGTCGGGCGATGGGGGAACACCAACTGAAAGGACATTGGTTAAACTACTTGGAAATCCAGATTTATTTGATTCGTCTTTTATTACACTGATAGGCCTACACATATGTAATCTATTTCATCAAAACACATGAATTATAAGTTTGAACTTCCATCTTATAAATGTTCATGTTTTCGACTATGATTTCTCTCTATCTTCAACTATACCCTAT
Source organism: Brachyptera putata (assembly GCA_907164805.1). NCBI lineage: Eukaryota > Metazoa > Arthropoda > Insecta > Plecoptera > Taeniopterygidae > Brachyptera > Brachyptera putata. The sequence goes on from OU015465.1 coordinate 21,958,104, forward strand.
ATGTTATCAACTTAATAAATTATGACCTAGGTTGTTAATTATCATCGACATGGAACTTGATCAAAGTTCAATTCCCATGATTTCGACATCGAAGTAAACCTCACCTATTTTTGAAGATGCGCCTTGTTTGATTACGTTTGTGAATGACAGTATCTCAACGCCCGCCTTGAATCCTTCAGTGTCCGTCTTCTTCAGCTGATCTTCCATATAAATCAGCGTCTTGACTCGGGGAGTCTGCGCCAACACGTTCTTGAACTTGGGCAGCAGGTCGTGAGAAGTTATGACTATCGTACCTTCCGTCTCGTTGATCCCGTGCGCAATCGCATCGTCGCCCAGCGTGGCATAGATCGTGACAACTGAAACCGATAGCCAATTGAAATCAATTAGAGAAGATTGATAGTATGATACGTCCAGGGGAGCCGGCAAGTGAAAAGTGACAGCCGATGCAAATTGAGTGCCAACAACTTGGCGTCACATTACAAGTTTCAACTGATGATTGGAAAATTGGGGCAGCTTATTAAAATCACAGACAGAACGATACAGCTGTACAGTACAGAATATTGAGAAGATCAAGTTGAAGGTTTTTCCTCGACGGAGACAGTTAATTCATTTTGTACAAACGGTGACGGAAAATTAATCAAGACTAAGACTAACCCTAACGAACAAAAATTATGTCCTAGATGTTATAATGTTTAGATGTTGGGGTGGTGAGGTTGCCCTTGTGGTGCCCCGTTCAAACGATATCATCTTTCATCCATAGCCTTAATTGGAGAACAATGATTTTGTATCAAGTTTCGATGTTATTAAAAAAAATAAAAAATGTTAAGATAGTACAGTCTGGACTATCGTTTCCACCTGTGTACCAATTATATTCAAAACAAAGTTTGCAAACTCACCGGTAATGCTATGTTTGAAGCAGCCGTGTGCGGCTATAAGCCACTCGGCTCTCGTTTCTGCGAAGATGATGACGTTGCAGCGAGGCTCGTGACCCAGAGCACGAAGGCCGCGACCAAAGCTTGAAGCGAGACCTTCAACTTCTTGAAACGTCTTCCACTTGTAGTCACCTAATAAATACTGGAAAAAGAAGGGAATTTTTCATTTAGAATTTAATCATCAAGCAGTTTCCAATAATGACTACATTATTATACAGACCAATAGAACAGTCTGTGGCAATGTGTATGTCCATCAACACAACATTTAGCAATATACAGTACCGGTAGCTGTCAACATTTGTGAAAGGAAGCACATGTATTCAATAAAGAAAACTGTTTACTTCTGGTTACACACAGTGCTTGATCATGTAAGAAAATAGAGAAACATTAAAAATGCACTAAAAGTCACAAATAATGCACACTTGCAATCACATGAAATGGTTTGAAAATCTAAAAATTGAATTCAAATTAAATCTACACCCATTCAACAGCTAATTTTTTCCACCGACTATGTGAATACAGTGTGTATGCACATTGCCTTCTAGTTTTAGTGCGTGACCACAACCGTACATATTCACTAGTCAATTTCACAAATAGTGGTAAAATATGCAGATTTTATTTAATTTAAATCAACAGTTTACGTGACAGCAAGTACAATTACAAAAACACTAGCAAAAGTACAATTACAAAAACACTTACAAAAACACTAGCAAAAGTACAATTACAAAAACACTTACAAAAACACTAACAAAAGTACAATTACAAAAAATGAAACGCACCTTTTTGAAGACACGGCCATTGGGCTGCACTTCATCTTCTTCAGCGATGATTTCCCGAGTGCCGAGACAACGCTTGCTACCGTGCTGGACAGTAACGTATCTCAGCATCTTCTCCATTGTGTTGACGCCCTCTCTCAAGAGCGACAAGTGCATCGCCAGAGGCTTATCCATACTCCGATAAGTGATGGACTTTTCTTGAAGACTGATGGGCTGAGCCTAGATTCAAAAATATCATAGTTGTTAGCGGACAATAAATAAACGTACCAATACACAAAATCATTCAACAAGCTAGTGAAATATTACGAATATGAATAAGAATCTATATTATTACCTTCACCCTTCGGGACAACGACTTCTTTTCCCATGGTCGTTGAAGAATGAAATAGACGGGATAGGTCAATACATCATAGACAAATGAAAACGCTTTTATGGCTCCTATAGTAGTGCCAATCCAGAAATCCGGCATCTCTCTGAAAAAAAAAACAAAATTGGAACATCAGAACTGTTGTCTGTCTATCAGGCTAACAAATCCAGAGAAAAGATATGAGAACACATATGCCTAAAGTAGGTACTACAGCCTAACTTGACATACCACTGAATAAAATTGTATGTCCTATTTGATATTAATGCATATTAATTGAAGTATATTAGTATACCGTAAGTACTGTATAAAAGTATATGATTATTATATTATTAATATAGAGTAAAGTATACTAGTATAGCCTATACTACTTTCATACAGGCCTAGCATATAAAAGTATATTGATTTTACTAATGTAATATAAAGAATTGTTTTTAATATAATAATACTGATCAGCTATATTTAAGAATATTTTCAATACAAAAACTGAGAACGGCAAAACCAGATATTAGCCATCCGATTCTCTACTTTACTCAAATCTAGTACTGTATGTATAGTTAGAATTACAGGTACAACATTTGAATAGCATATGGCTAAATCTATTAAAACATATTTTCAATTTCAAAATATGTATTGTTTTTTTTTTTTATTATGCACCTTGCACACTGACATTTTAAATTTCATAATTTTGTGTGAAGTTCAGTAAAACTGCACATGTATTGTCTTCATATCAGGTCAACCATATCTTTGATCAGAAAGGATGGAATTTAAAACAGAAACAGATTGCACTACTCAAGTGCTTACTATGCAGAAATCTAGCTATCATAATGTGAAGTGCTTGATAAATAACAAGTAGTATCTTCAAACTGGACTTGTTATTTCACTATCACAAATGTCCACATTATCTTACTATTTCTTTAAAAAATGCGAATACCAATAAACTATCATATTTATATAGCATTCTTATTACAATATTATGATTCACCTTGAAAAGAAATGAAATTACAATAGAGCTCATGCATGCCGAATTCAGTAAAATTAAGCCCACATAAACATCTCATTCTGAAAATTGTTAATGACGAAAAAAATCATTTTAATATACCTTACAAAAATATATAAAGTTTAAATAGTATGAAATCATCATTTGTACATTTTTTCATGGTGGTTATTTTCATCTTTTGTCATTTTACAATTCTGATGACTTTGAAACGAACAAAAAGGTAAATTAACACGATACAAAAAAAATTGTTGACCTTATACAAATATTGTAAAACGTAATGAAAGATTATCCACGGAGGGTAATATATTAACCACCAATAATAATTAATACCAAAAAGAACTAGGTTCTACAATCTACACTGAGATAGGCATATCTCAGAAACTGAACTTGACATAAAATTGAACTGAAAAATAAAATGTAAATCAGTACTCATAAGCATGCCTAAATATTACAACATCAATAGAATAAGTACTTTTACAAATTAACTATATCCCCGAGTTAAAGAGTCTGAACTACCAGTACATAACTGCAGCTAGTCCAGTAGAATCTGATTTCAGACTACATGCATGCATGTGAGAGAACTACCATACAACCTATCTACAATCAAGAACAATTAGGGCCTACTACAAAATCACTCATATTGTTTTCATTTGATCAGGTAAGTATAAGGCTTGAATACAACTTTATAATCCATCTTATAAATTGCAAACCATGCTAATTGATTTATTTCGTAGCTCAATAACTACACGAGCCAAGTGCCCGCAGATAGGCGGAAAATCCACCAATGGCCTTCATGGGACCAAGATATAGTAGCAAAGATGCTACAACTTTTCTGCATACTCTATAAGAGATATTGGTACCCTAATACTAAATACATGCAAACGGAACATCCAGCACATCAGCCAGACCATTATTCAACGACGACGAGACATTTAGAAATATTATGCATATGCATGCCAAGCGAAGATAGGGCAACAGTAAGGGCATTCACTGTCAAAGATGTCATATTATTATATATTTAAAGCTAAGCTATATGTTTGCATATATGTATGTACAATGCATTCCGAATTATAATACCCATTACTCACGACTTGTCTTGGAACATGATCGTTTCTTTCTGCTGTAAAATGGAAAAAAATATCCAATCTTAATTTATTGTCTTTCTCATGTGTAAAACTAAATAAACCTGTGCCAACTAAATCGCTAGCCCACACTAGCTCACCTATGTAGTGTCACAGTTTACACTACTAACATATGTTTATTTTTAGGGACAGTAAACTAGAGGTGGTTTCGAATGCATTATTTTTAACTCTTGCAACATGGCAAGTGGTTCACACAGTTTGGCGAATAGTATTTTAGTAGACCAAGGTGTTTACAATACTGCCAAAAGGTAGTCCGAAGTTATTTCGGTCCCGAGTACCAGAGACCTACAAGCGTCACGTCAGATTCACGTCACCACTAGCCTCGGCTACGTCAACGTGACATTTGTGATGACGACGAAACGAAAGAGAGTGTGAGAGAAAGAGAGAGAGAGAGAGAGAGAGAGAGAGAGAGAGAGAGAGAGAGAGAGAGAGAGAGAGAGAGAGAGAGAGAGAGAGAGAGAGACGACGCAGACCCAGGACCTGGGCGAGATGCAATAAAGAATGACAAAAATTTGACGTTACATTCCTGGCTAGCCCTGGACATCAACCACTAGTGTACGTGTTGCAACTACTCAAAACACCGACACACAACCTACAGAGTAAAACGAAGCCAACTAATTTTCAATTTCAACTCTCGTCTGGACCTTGGACAATGCTCCCCTATCAGTTTGTCGACTGTAATCCCAACAGTCATACGTCCAATTAAAAAGACTCAGGATTTTATTTTTCCATTCAACCTTGTTTCAAACCAAATCACCCTGACGCTCGATCAGCTCATCCGACGTTTATTTATATACGGGCATGGAAATGAATATGTCCTTTAATCAGCACTTAACTCGTTTAGAATAGGCAACGTATACAATCATTAATTCAATCGACGTACAAGAACAACGTACTTACAATAATCGAACGCACTAGGATCGAAGTTAATCGTAATCTCTGATAAACACGATGCTGTCACGTACTAAGTAATCGCCATATCCTTTACAATCACGTAAATAGCCTAATAGAGTAATATATTCAATAGGTTGTGTATATATGTAACGATAACCTCGAGAAGTTCAAACATATTTGTATCGAGGAAGGAAGGAGCGAATCACCTGTGCGCTAAAGGTGTGAGAGAGAGAGGGGACGGTCGCTCGGAACCTTCTCCCATGCAAGTATAGATATCAGAAATATAGTATTTCTACCTGTATGTTCAAGGTCGACAATATAATTATTGAAAGCAAATATAAATACTCGAATGTGTACCTAACTGCCTAATTGGGATGAACGACGTGAAAATTATTCCATTCGAGCTAAATGGGATGTTTCCTTGATTGCGTGCAGGGCAAGCAGGGAAAAATGAAGCATTTATTTCTCAAGAAATGTTTCAACTGGTCACGGCAAGTAGGAAAAAAGTATATTACAATTATTTCTCAATAAATACTTCATCTTGGCTGAATTTGAAATAATAAATTAGGAATCGATATTTTTAGTAAAATACCTACTTTGGAGAAATATTAGTGTAACTTATGGTGTAATGTCTCCGAGTGATAACCGATAATGGCAGTACTTCACATTTTCAATAAAAAGATTTCAAATAAAAACTATTGCTTGCCTAAGGAGCACACCATAAGCGAGTTATTAGTTTTATAATTAAAACGTAGGCGTACATCTAATTCCAGTTCGAGAATCTATCCTTGGACATGCAATAAAAAAATCCAATAAACCAGGAAATATTACAGCTACATTATGCGACACTGTGGGAAACAATGAACTGCATTCTTGCGGTCATTTTTCTTAGGAAATATTGAAGGTCAATTCAAGCATATCAACGCATATTTCACCGTTTATTTTATATAGACAATGCGCGGAGTGGGTATGCACTTTACTAGTTTTAGTGCGTAATATCCGTAAAATTTCCTCTGAATGCATTTTAATGTAACTTGATCGACCACATGTCCACGTCATGTCGTGACTTATGGCCACAGGTCACCCTACTCGAGGGACCAAGTCTTAGTTCCATTCAATGGAAGTCATGACTCATGACCCACTCCATGACCTTGTCAGCACCTCACCATTCAGTAGCTCGATTAAACGAGTGAAAAGTCTAAACTGATTACTCTTCAATAGGAATCAAAGAGCAAGTAATCCGGACATTTGATTTCGGACTATGTACCACACGGATTTTTATCACATTTTTTTCAAATTGTGTGGCTGTAGGTTATCGACAATTCGATCACACTCAACACAAGCAACCTTTACCCCACCATCACGATCAAAGTACTCGAAAGTCATTCGATAAGAAAATGTATTTATATTTTATCTATCACGTATAAAAAATCTAACACTAAGCTTATCTAAATACCAATAAAAATATAAGTAATTGATCTGTCATAACGTTTAATGATCTGTATAAACATATATACACTCGTCTAATTAATTGTGAACTTTTGAGCTATCGAGAACTTTTGAACTATCGAGTTATGGAGTTTTTTCCATTTTATATCGGCTTTATCAACGCCTATATATTGATTACTAAGATCTGTTGGTTGCGGTGGTGAGTGGCTATTGAAAGGTGAAAGGTTATTTGTATCAGGTGTTTTTGTACAGAGGGAAGGAAGCGGCCGTGGCCTGTTGTTTAACAAGCATCCCAGTATTCACCTTGACGACCGAGGAAATCACGAAACACTTGTCAGGATGGTCGACTAAGGGAATCGAACCCCGGTTACCTGAATGAGGGTTGAGCGCTCAAAGCCGTTTTAGGTTGGTTCAATTACTTATTGATACGACATGCACGTATCTATTACCGCGGTTATTGGTAGATTCATTCGTGGATTTCAAAACTCTGGAAAATTGGTTTTCGAATGTCAATGTTCTATTAATTAGGAAAATGTGTTTCCTTATATATAATTAGAATCTACTTCCCCACTGTGTCAGTAGTAATATTATTTAGCAACAATACGAGAATTGTTATTTGTTATGCCAAGATGTGTATTAATTAGTCAGTTTAGTATATCAACTACAGTTACTAATACTAATTTGTTATGATAACAGAAGCTTAACAAAATCGAAACAATATGTGTAATTCGTGAATAGGCCTAGTCTAATCGAGTCATTTACGGTCACTGTTATACTTTTATGGACACTTGCGATCACATAAAATGTCTTTTTGAAATTTAAATTTAAATCAAACTTGCGTAAACGTTTGCATAGGACTATACGCAGAGAGAGTATACGGTATACCTAGAGAGTACGTACATATACATTTTATTCCAGTTTTAGTGTATAATATGCCAGTAAATTTTCTTCTGGCTTCATCGACCAGTCTTCAAGGCAGCAAGTGTACTTATATTCACAGAGGTTTCACTGAGGCCTATACGGTATCGGTAACTAATGGCCAGGCAAATAACCTTACATAACTGAACCGAAGTAATGATTGGGAAGTACCGTATGGCCGACGAGTTCATGTGATAAACCTTTAGAGTCCATGGAATTTCGACAAACTCATCACTAGTCAATTTGACAACATATTGTATACGTTAATTATACAATTTGCCTTATCGGTACTATAATTATTATAAATTTTACCTCATCAGTAGGCTACTATAATTATTACACATTTTATATCTAGGCAGACATAAAAATAAAAACATAAAAATTCCGAACGACCGTCCCCCAGCTATCCCACACAACTAGCGACCGAGTGGTTCAAGCCTTCTTCATCAGTGAATGTTCTATAATTTTTGAACCCAACATTTTCAAAAAATATCCGACACTGGTGAAATGCAGTATGTATACATATATATATTTAGGCTAAGAACTAGAAAAAAAGCCGCAACATTCACTGATTATAAATCTATATCTAGACATCCCACGGGTATAATCATTGTCTTCGGTTGAACAAAGACACAAATTACTTCCAGCCACGAAATAATAATTTTCTATGTGATCAAAGTACATCGAGCAGGGATGAACCATTGCTTTTGACCATCATTGTTATTAATTGTATAATATTATTGCCAGAAACAATACAAGGCTAGTGGTAAGTAGATCGCCATCCTACACTAAGTATAGACAACAATACATAGCTATTGCAGCACATCGACACAGAATCATGCCGTATATTTGGCTTCAGGTCATAACCTAAAGATGGCAAAATTCTAATAATACCACTTCAGGATAATTTGACATTAGATAACTACCAATAGGCCTACGTATTTTTTCAGAAATCTCTACATGTGATATTAAAATATAAAAAAACATATTAGAGAACAAGTTTCTCGGAGGTAGTTTTAGTAGAACTTTGAATCCTGGATCCCCCGCCTACTCAGTTCACTAATAATGCTTTCAAACATTAGTTGTTGAGACGCAGTCTGGTTTCACTTCCATAATTATATTTTGGCACGAGACTACGACAAACGCTGATCTGAATTGCTGATTACTTTTTGCTTCATGTATAGGACTCGCGGAACGAGCGGTCAGCGTCAAGTCAATATAATTAATATGTAATTGACCGAAGCGATTGTGTTATATTTTCAAGTGGGATACATTTTAAAATGAAGTACTGAAAATGTATCATGATTGTTAAGGTCATTTCAGATGTGGAATCGTAATCGTGACAAAGCTAGGAATAAACAGTAACAACATAATTATGTTCTCGATCATGACTATGGCTACCTTAATTGAACTAAAAAAAATGAGAAGCAGAAAAAGCGAGAATTTCTAAGTGGTGATAGTGGAATAACCTACTTGGATTTACAACCTGTTTGAATTTAGTTCTTCAAAAACGTGCGATGGCAGGTGCACTCGTATAATTAAAAACGCATTAAGCATTTTCTTATTTCCGCTATTTTGATTTTTGATACTGGTTGTTTTTAGTTCGATATCAAGAACGATAATTAAGGATGATTTTTCTAGAAGGTCCCCCAAAAGAAAACCACGACAATATAATGACATTATAATTCAGTACATTTTATACGATGACGTTCATCAAGTTGTTTGTATACACATACCTGGAATGTGGATGTCGATGCGAACTGACAATTTAAACCGCAATTCGACACAGACGCAAGAAAATCACGTTTAAATGTTGAAAACGAGGACAAGATAAAATTAGATGGTTTACGATCGGCCCCAGAAACAGCAATGCTGATTTTTGCTGCTGTTCAGCATTATTATTATGGGTCACGTGGAATTAGTCGTGACGTAATACGTCAATGACGTGTTCATGAAACTAACCAATGGCATCATCGCCACAACGGACACGCCTCCTATACCGACAATATGATTGGCTACGTCCTGACGCGAGTCAATACGAATGATAACCAAATTGTCTTAATAAAACATACAGTGTAAATCAATATCTAGACATGTGTCAATTAAAAAGTAAACAGTGTAATTCGTGTAACTATGCTAACCGAGGTTTTCTAACGAGAAAAGGAAACGGCCAATTTTGTGCGATCTAACTCCAAGGTCTAGCCCGGTCCAGCGAAAGATAACCAACAAAATGTGTGAATTCTAACAATGATAATAAACCATAGATTACTACGTATTCGAATGTCATCTATGGGTCTATTATTAAAGTGTAATTAAATCTAAATCTATTAATATAATAATGACAGAGAACGTCCCAGGTATTTGACAACACTAACCCAGGGTCATCGCTCGCGGCTGTGCAAGTGTTACATGCCTCAAAATGTCGACAGTGAAGTCGTTGACCATAGCCTCTAAAAGGTAGGCCTACCGGTAGCGAAGAGTAGCAGTACCCAAGTAGGGAGAATCAATAATTCCAATGACGTGAAACAATAACAAAATGTATAAGTTTAATACAGTATTATACCTACACATTTGGACGTTAAAGATAAACGAAGCCGACAGAAATGCCCAAAAATATGACAAGTAGGCCTATCTATATTGAATATACATGTATACAAATGCAAATCGTGTAAACGTAGGTCAGAACCCTAGACAGAACCCAATTATTATGAAATAGCTATGACACCTAGCAAATCACTCGACAAATTGATGGGATTTTATCAACTGGTACAATATCAGCCCCTAGTAGCAAAATGGCTATAAGAAACAACTTGGAGTACTAACCAGCTGCTACTAGAATCTTGGAAAGCAAAATAGTAAATAAAGTACTGGAATACAGTTAGGGGTGGAAGGGGGTAGATGGAAGGAGGTCGACTCAATATGGTCTCACTGAAATGATGGTGCACCATTGAAAATACGAATCTTAGATTTTTTCCTTGGCTATACAACTTTCTCAAAATTCATTCAAACATCGATTCCTGATTAAGGCCATAGATTAGAGTAGAATCGTTTGGACGAAGCACTACAAAATCACAAATGCTATCTTACCACCCCAGATGTATTATAATATATTGCAATCATAATTATAGTTACATAACTATAATAATTATCATAATTAAAGTTGTATAAGTATAAGTATCTCTGGCTGATCTCTGTGACAACAAAACATAGGCCTACACTTGTAGTCAAGGTAGTTCCAAGTGATGATTAAATTCCTCAAGGCCATAGTGCTAAACTAATCTGATGAGCCTGCATACAAAAAACATCCAGTCTCACAGAAAACAGAAGCAATGCCAAAAAAGTCAGTTATTGTCCAAGGTAGAAAACTATTTTCAAAATATTCAAATTTTTAAATTGTGCTGAGGGCAGGGCTGCACTTCCATTTATATGTACAAAAAACAAAATTGAAATAATAATAATATAAAATTAATTAATTGATTCCTCAGTTCACGAAGGACGAATTTTTTGGTACGGCGTAGATTTTCTTACTCAATGAGTGCCGTACTTGTAACAAAATGTGACGTCCAGCAACATGGGTACATTTCATTACAAGTAAATATATGATTCGAGTGTGTGTTGTGTGCAAGGTTTTCACAGAAATGTGGTTACATTTCAAATGATAGATTCAAGCAGATGTGACCACGATAGGCCTACAGTTATTCTTAGATCTAATCGCAATTGCCCTTGAGTGAAACTTGAAATAATCAAAGCAAATAGGACTTAGCATAGTTAAACCACTGTTACCTGTTACTGACAGATCCTCACTGATTAGAAAAACAAGTCAGGTTGGGCATGGATTCGAGTCCCTCATTTCACTATCACCCGCTCCTTCGTACCCCCATATATAACTTCGCAGAACATTTAAAGAAATCTACATTATTATCATCTGAGCAACTGATAAGAACCTTCTTCTGGTAATTGGCCCCACTTTCAGTTTTACAGTAAGTAGGCTGCTGTATCGTTAATGAGAACAACCACGTTACAGCAAGAAAACTTGAACAGTAATGTCATTATATACTTAATGGTAATGTTTTACTAACAAAAATGATATGCCTATGAGATACACTCTAGCTTTTTTTTTTTTTTCAATGTTCAACGACTCCACCAACAGCTAGGTTATACGGGGGTACGAATGAGCGGATGATAATGAAACAATGAAGAGATGATAGATGAAAGGACGTTTACAAAAACCCATGCCTTATGCGGGACTCGAACCCACGCCCAACGGTGACTTCAATCACTACTGCTAGCGATAATTGACTTAGCCACCGGGGCGGCTACACTCTAGCAAATATTAAATCCATAAGTTCATACATTTCTGATAAAAACTAATAGGCCAGGCCTACATTTTCGGAAACTGCTTGCAGCACTCAGGCTAATGTCAATCAGAGAGGCAGGCCAGACCTAGTGGAGTAGGCTCTTCCCAAAAAATTCTATAGGGCCTAGATTAGTGTAGGCCTAATTAAAGAGTTGAATTTGATTAAAAGTCCGGACGTTCTACCATTACTAAACTAAAAGGGCTTAGGGATGTGTAGTAACGAACACATTGCATATTTGAATTTAATGTTCGCTTGAGCCACAGATATTATGAACAGTGAGCCTACTGTCCTACTTTGAAGAAATCCAACCGTTTGAACCACTTATAAGGTATTACCATGTGCGCCTAGGCAGGAAAGAAAACTAGGCCTAGATGAATGGCTAGGTAGGTCATATAGACGTCAATAGGTCCAACCTAGTTATTCACGGTACGCCTAGGCTAGGGCCTGGGCCTATCTAGTGCGGCGCCCCTTCTTAGCTCTAGGTACGTACCCCTACACGTGTACATCCTTCATGTACAAAAAATACTTACATGAAATAGGTATACAGTTATGATCTTCTTTCTCGTAAGTCCACTATCTTCTTTTATATACTTGAAAGGCAACTCGTAGCACTACGAACAGAAATTTTTGATAAGATGCCACCACACGACATGCAAGTGAAATACGTACTGGTAAAGCCAGTTGTATTTTCAGACTTTTAAGAACCAATCACAACACGAGTTGAAGTTGGTGGCGTGATCGTGTCAACCAATCGTAATCAAACAGGCGACCAGAGCCGATCAATGAACACAACACCGAAGGAACAAGAGTGCGCAACGTTCAAGTGATCGTGTGAAACACGCATGCGCTACTATCACGCGGTAAAATGTACTGCGTTTCCAAAATATTTTGTCAATTTAATATTATACTTCCTCGGCGACTTCCTCTTCAATTTCTTCCATCCTCTCTGACAAAATGTTAATTGCAATTTATTATTATATCTTGTACACAGAGCCAGGCAGAAGATGTGGACAAGGAAAAGAAAGGCATTTACGAACCTACGACCCCTTATTTTCGAAACAAATACAATCTTATCAACATTGAGGTGATATGCCTTCTAGTTGGAGCAAGGGGCACCATCCCAACATTTTTTGTAGATTTTTGTACGAGATTTAACCTTAGCAGTAGTTTTATATATAATATTACGCTCCTCGCTATAAAAGGTTCAGTTTCCATTTTTAGAAATCATTTATATTCAAGTAAATAGTTAGAGTAGGTGCATATATTTTTTTTTATAGATATACCATTAGCAATTTTGTTAGTGTTTGAATTGATTTAGATTTAATAACTACTTTTTTTTCTCATAACTTCATTCTTCTATTGTATTTTTAATCATTATCAATTCTTTTATTTTATTATCTGTGTTTATATATTTTGTATCTTATTGTTCTTTCATTATTCTGTGTCGCATCGGCAACCCGAATATGGGCAGAGATCATCTTAATAAAGAAGATTTTACATACATGCACAGAGTGTATGCATAGTTGGTTGGAAAGGAATGGTCAAAGTTTGAATAGCATTATTCAAGCAGACTACAGAGGAGAGAGAGAAACGTTTCAATTTTAGAAATACAACTTTGCTGCCTATACACTGCCAGTGCCATGAAGGCACAGAATAATAGAACACCAATTATCAATAATTTTGAATAAAGAATTAAAAATTATATTGACATAATGAGACAATATTTTAAAATGTTGATAGTGTAGGGAATAATATAAGTAGGCTAGAGAGAGAAAGTTTATTTATAAAACACTGCCGCCAAAACGGTTGCCACACGGACACAATATAACAAAATGTATAAAAACTATACTAATGATAAACATGGTTCCGAAGGATCAAATTTCACCCTTTCATAGCTACTAAAGATAATATATATCAACATAATATATATAAATTCCTTTATAATCCTAAATAATTTAGGCCTACAAGAGCTTAAAAAGACAGTGATTCTTTTTGGCAGTATATTAATGTATAATGTATACACTATACTGTATACTGTAATGTATAATGGGGTGGTAAGATCGCCCTTGTGGTGCCCCATCCAACGATCCTACTTTCATCCTTAGGCCTAATAGGGGAACAATGATTTTGTATCAAGTTTCGATGTTATTAAAAAAAAAAAAAGGTAATCAGTTGAATCAATTGAGTTTGATTCAGAATGACACATTTTTACGGTAATTACAGTCAAATAATCAGAATAGACAACCATACTACTTTTGTACTACCTTCCGACGCCTCGCGGGATGATAAGCCGATAACGTAGCATTCTTGAAACTACTCTATCGACTCGTAATCGGGTATCCTAAACTTTCGCTGGGAGGGTGGCTACCGTGAGGGGACTTTTTGTATATCATGACAATGCTTACGAACATGGGTTATGGCCATGGGTCACGAACGTTTTTTTTCCATCGCAATACATTGAAATTGTTTTTATGTAAATTTCATTGGATTCGGATTTTCTGTTCAACATTTACTTCATGATTGAACAAAACGTTGTAGGAACTGGATATCTCTCGTAATAAGTAGCACACGCAAACGCAGTTTTGGAACTTGGAAGGCAGTGCGACGTTTACTTTGGCGCAGCTTTGGCGTTTTACAACTTTCACAACGTCGTGTTTTAGTTGGTTGTTGTTTATTCCTTGATTAATACGAAATTTACAAAATGGTAGTTTTAAGTAGTTTTCCACCACCAGTTGATGGTATTAAACATGAGCAAGAGTCAACTACTGTTCGAGTTAATGATCGAGAAATAGGCAAAGGAACTTTATTCATTGCAGAGAGGTCAGTAAACTTCCATGAAAACATTAAGTATATAGGATGAAAAGTTAGGTTATGTTACGGACGTTTTGGTTGTAGAGACGCAACCACTGATCAGTGGACGCAACCAAGTGAAGGCATAGGCCTAGGCCATTAATGCCTATGCCTAGCAATTAGGGTCCTACTAGGAAAATATAAGATCGGTCGTTTTGAGATGAGCTTAATGGTACTCATAAGTACTCAACTACTCATGGTTCTCTATCATCCTAGGATTGCCTATAGCTATCTACTATGGATACACAACTTTACTTTTCCCATGTTCTCTCAGCCAATGTTCTCTCAGCCTCAGCCAATAAGAAACCTTCTACATCACCAGATCACCTATATAAGCTAGCTACAGGATGACTGCCTGTATGGCCTCTTATGGCCTGAGTAGTTAATCTCAGTGGCTTGGATCGGTATCATTGATCCAGAGCAACGTCGTTCTCAGTTGCATATCCATTGTAGATAACTAAAATCCTAGCTGTCAACGATGGATGCAACTGAGAGCATCGTTGTTCTGGATCTATGAAACCGATTGCATAACCGATCAACCATTAAGTATGTAGCCATCTGAGCCCTGTAGCTAGCTTAATATAGGAGATCTAGGTGGCGTCAATATAGAACATCGCACATGCAGGGCTAGGCCATTGGCTAGGCCTACATAGTGTTTCTATTTCTCCCTTATAGAACAAATTTGTCACATAAATGGAAAAAAAAAATGGTGAACAAATGAAACTAGTAGATCTATAACATTTATACAAATAACAATATAATTTGAACTTGATCTATCGGTATCATGCATAGCCAAAACTATATAATTATGCCCTGCAAATTCAGGCAATATAGTACGATATAATGGGAACATATTAAAAGACAATATAATGAGGAGATGAGTGAAAAAAAAATGTAATGCGCAGTACTCCCTCCATAGACTCCAGCATTGAATTACTACACACTCGATGACTCCGGTCACCAGAGAAAAAAAATGCCGAAAAAAACCCCCACAGCTCGTCGAGGTGTTCACATCCTTCGAGGAGGAAAATGGCAGATTCTAATGGATGTTATCTTGAATGCATAGTCCGTAATTTTCAAGGGAGTTGTAAAGTCTTGTAGAACGGTACCGATATCATTGCCGATGTTGACTTTTTAAAAATGAATTCAAAGTTCTTTTCATTTCAATATAAGTAAATTGGTATGCCTACACTACCAATCCAATATTACAGAGGCCCAGTTCTCTAATTAGTAGCCTAGGGTTGCCGTTTGATTTCGATATTTTCTATCGATTTAATATATCAGGACTTCAGTTTGATATCGAATTGGAATAGGGCCTATATATATGAGATCCAATTAATTTGATATTGAAGTAGTGATCGTGATCAATACAAAAAATGATGAATAGGCCTGACTGAAATAAGAAATAAAGTTATAACTGACTACAATGCTAAAATAAATGAAATAATACTTTTATAAAACATGTTTGTCATATTATATCATTGTGTGGCTCCAGTTCTTGAACAGTAGAGGAAAGAGTTTGACCGTTCCCATAATACATGGTAAACACATATGATTTCTCCAATTTTTTCGGCAGGCCTATCGTTTGAAAATGGAATATTTTGATATGAAAGCTTTGATACCGCTTGCAATTTTTACTTCAAACGCCACCCTACTATTTATGGAGTTGTTTTACAAGTAGGCCCTATGATTATTTTGTTACAGCCGACTTTCTTGGGTAAACAGCTCCTCGGGAACTGGTTTCTCGTTAGAATACCCTCACATAGCAATTCACGCAGTTTCTCGAGATCTTCAAACTCATCCACAGGAATGTCTTTACATTATGGTGGACTCACAAATTGACGAAACAGGTAATCACATTTAAATCTTGAGCTCACCCGTCCACGTCATGTTTTTTGCCTTAGACCTATCTCCTATCAAGTCCTTGGCCGAGGTTGAAAATTGCAGATTTACTTCTTTTTGTGTATTCCGAGGTAGACGATCACATTTGGCTGACGGCAATAGCAAAAAAGCAATTGCCAAAAATATTCCTCATTTGTATTAAGCGTGCCTTCACAGTAGGTTTGGTTGACTGCTTGAAAAATTCCTGAGAAGTTGAAGTTTCTGCTGTGAGTAATTATTATTGCCTGCCACATAAATTTTTCCCGGACGTGTTAATGCTCTTTTAGGTACCTTATTTGTCAGGTTGTAGCATGGCAACTAGAAAAGTTGGGACTGAAGTTGTGATTGAAGAACACAATTTGGGGACATTGTTATCCTTTATTACAATAATTTGTGACATCAGTTGAAAGAAATCTATAATTGCATGAACGAAAATACAAACAGGTTTTAACAGTCGCTTATAATGTCAATTTTATAACGTTGATAGTATGTAGCCTTTATATATAGTTTCAGGCCTAAATATAATTCTAAGGTTATCGTTGAAATATTTCAGTTTCAGCAGATCGACAAGAACATAGCGATTCAGCGGACGACGATAATTCAGTACCAGAAATGACAGAAATACGATTTATCCCCGATGATAAGACAATGCTAGACGCAATGTTTCAAGCAATGAGCACATGCCAAGCTTTACATCCAGATCCCCAAGACAGCTTTTCCGATGATGGTTAGTAGGCCTACTGTAGTTTAAAATTTATCCGTCACAATTTTATTTTCTTCTGTACTTTGTATTGCCAAGAAATATCTGCATTGTAAGTTGCCCAGTCAAGTTGCATTGTCTGTTAGTTTATTTATTTAGGAAATGAAATATGTAATTGGTATTTTAAAAACGACGAGATCGTGAGAGTTCAAGCTATGAAAGCTTGCATGCCTAGCAGAGGCATGTCACACATTATTTGTGATGCCTGTAAACTTGTTTTATCCACAATTACTTGTTGTGTAGTTGTAAGTAAAAAATCAAATTGAATCTAAAAGATTTCTGAACAGAAAAGGTTCAATTATTAAGTGATTAATAGAAATTATGGTAATTATGTATTATAGAGAACTCTCCTATTTGAAGGAACACCTTACTGATGTTGATATTTTCTAATAGTACCGTCACTATATTATTAAGAAATGGTGGCACATTTCCATTTGAATGGCGTTTTCATGGTTTTATCGTATTGTGAAAATACGAATTTAAGAACATTTTTTCGTTTTGACAGCCATATCAGATACATACACTAGCGCCATCACCGGTTGATTGTGGCATTCATTGACTGTGTTGCCATGTATTTATTTCCCCGTCCCAACCCGGTTCTTGACGCTCAACAACCATGTGAATGGGCCATGTGGTTAGGATCTGTCATTACCTCATTGCTGGATGCCACCCAGGCAGTGGTTGATATTCTTGATTTTGTGGCCCATTCTATGACGCCAGTGTTTGGTCCAGCTTTGAGATGGTTTGTTATTCATGTGTTCAAGGGGTATTGAGTTTTAGTAGGATCACCGCTAATGATGAGTGTTTGCGTGAATGGTTGCAAGATCATGGAGTTTTACGTCGCGGTGTCAACTGCCCGTCCTGTAACATCCCGTGTAGAATAACGGGGGGGTGGAAGTTTTATTGCGGTCAAGATTGTAAACAAGAAGCGAAAACGCTGTAATTTCATAGTTACCCTGCGGAAGAATTCGTGGTTCGAAAGGTCGAAAATGTCTGTTTCGAAAATATGCGCGTTCGAGAAGTGTCTATTAAGTGAATTATAACTACGAATCGCAATATTGTCACGTTTTTACAGTAAAAAATTGATACTTTCACGTGTAATACCTAAATAATTATAATCGTATTTTTTAGAAGATGAAGAAATTTATGAAGATGCTGATGAAGATGCAGGTTACTTTGAAGAAGCAAGTGGAGATATTCCCATTATCACTGGCGGTATGTAAAGATTCTCGTAGTTAAATACCGGTAGTATGATGTGGTTTCGTGAAGTAACGAAGCGGCTCTGTCGAGACCCTGAACGCCTCTCGTTTATTAATTTTGAAATAAGCGATATACCAAATTCTAGTTTAACACTCATTCTCCTGTATTTTTTCTCTTTTTTTTAATCAACTATGTGCCACCAAAGAAGATGTATAAGATGATGTTCTTTTTTGAGCCTTTCTCTCAATAGACCTAACAGTGTCTCGGTTCACATTAGAGTGTAGGCCTATACGAGTAAATACTGTATTTTGATACGGTATATCAATGTAGTTGTATAGTAAGGACGTGTCTGCAAGCTTTTTATCGTACCAATTATGATTATAATTTTTATTTTCAAATTCAAAAAGTTTTTTAATTTACGATCTAGAAGGCACTGGCAGCATTCACACATTATTAGTCGTCAGAATCGATCAGATAACTTGCGAGATGGAGCCGGGGACTCTCTGGTGGTTGGTCGGGATGAGGTCGATGTTGACAGTAGGGAGGTCATCCTCTGGGAGGGGGACCGCGTTTCATATCTTGGAGTTATAAGCGATTCGAGGCTGGGGACTCCATGGTGGTCAGTCGCTGTCAACAGTGGTGTGGTGACAGTGGGCTCGGTGGTCACTTCCAGCACCAACCGTTTATCCCACGGAAGAGGGACTACACGTAGTCGCCAAGATAGAAACCGCAATCGCCCTCACTGTTGACGGCGACCTCAGACTACTATCAATGTCAGTAGTATCATTTCATTATTGTCATTATCAGCCACATTCTTGGTAGAAAAATGTAGCGTTATTGTGAAGAAATCAAGAATTAAAATAAAAAACTAGCTACAGTTTTGATTTACGGTCTGAATCTCTTTTTATATTTTCATCTTCAGGACATCACAATGTGATGTCGTGACGTGAACGTGAAAACAAGAATCATAACGATTATCATAGCATTTAGACACGTTCCAAGTTCTCGTATTTGATATTAGATTCTTGAAGTCGTATGAATTGTGGGTGTACTTTGACAAATAGATTTCCAATTTTATCCATTCCAAGCTATAAAGAGCAAACCAGTTGGATGAGTTTCCACTCAAATGTTGGTTTATGTTTTTATTTGTAGTTGATTGTTATGAGGGAGGAACCAATGGCAACAGTGTGTTGGGTGAGCCAATGGAGATGGACGCTGAACAGTTTGAAGATGCTGACGGGGAATGAAAGATTCGTCATCTCACTCAAACGTGTTTATTACGTATACATTTCAACTGCATCTTACTACCGTATCAAACAAAATAACCATTTCATATATTTCTTAGCTTATTAAACCTAATGTAAACTTGTACAATTAAATGTCTGAACCAAATTGGGCTTGTTTTTTCAATGTTTTTAGGACGGCATGCATGCCCTTCACTGGAACTAGCACCAGTAATTTTTCACATTTCCGTCACATGCATCATCACTTTCCTTGTTTTCTTTTAAATATTTCTGTTGAACTTTCTCGATATCTTTTGCTTCGTGAGCAAGTTTAATAATTTTGGCGGGGAGATTATGCGATACAAAGTTGTTATTCGATTGTTTTGACAATACATTTTCAGAATCTTTCAGCATGAATTTATCATTCACAGCGCCTTCAAATTTCTTTATCATGTCAAGTTCATCTTCAAGGAATTTTTCCATGTAGCAAGCCTGAAAAAAGAATATCACTCTTTTCATATTATGATATAGGTCAATATGTTATTATAATATTTACCGGTAATTCATGTACAATTTTGAGCATGAACTGTTATGAATAGCAATGGAGTGGTAGAAATAGATCTAGAAAGACAAAGCAAAATGATTGAAGATCAGGCAGGGGAAACTGGAGGAAAGAAGAAGGAATGGCAGGTTTTGTAGTTTCTTTAAACCAAATAACAACTCTATAGGTTGGGAGGAACTGAGCAATAGAGTTGGTAAGGGGTTGCAGAGTGGTGCGAGGGGGGGGGGGGGGTGATTGGAAGTGGAGGGTGTATCAAAGGTGGGTCAGAATAGATTCATCTAGACGACAGTAGGGTACTGAAACGAGCTTGAGAACAGAGAAGAAAAGCAAAAAGAATTGAAAAATTCAAGAAAGTGTCGTACAAATAGCTATAAGGAAGATGCCACTGTGCATCATGCATTTAATGTACTCTGGTAACATAGGTAGTGATAGCAGGAGTAGTGTAAAAACGCAGAAATATATAGACTAGTCGTACCACCAATGCCCTATTCTTGAGATCCTTCAACTCCTGATCAATATTCTCAGACTCTTTCTCATATTGACGGCATTGAACAAAATCCTCAGGCAGCAGGACATTAGAAGGAATGTTGAAGTATTTCTCAAAGAGTACCTGTAAATAAAACACAGTGAACAAAAAAAAGAGAAATGCCAACGATTAAGACACAAATATCGAGTCATAGCGAACTTTTATTCTTACGTTCATTTCAAACCTGAGATTAGCTTGGATACCAATGTTAATTTTTTCACTTAAACTTGGGTTCAACGATACTTTTCGAGAATATTCCTCCTTGAAACGATGGTAAAATTGCACTAAAGTGTCTCTTTAGTCGCTTGTGGCTTTTAAAAAGCAAAAAGGTAATCATTACAAGGTAATCATTACAAGGTAATGAATGAATTCTCACAAGGAAACAATCCAATGACATTTTCACACTGTTGATGAGTGACAGTCTCATGATGATTACCTTGAGTTGCACTAGAGGTTCAGCTGCAGCTGCTTTAGTTTCCTTGGTAAGGTCGAGCGTTGCCGTTTCCGTTTGTTTTATTTGTATTTCTTTTTTGAAATTTTGCACAAGACATGCCTTCAACGATTGCGTGGAATTTACAATGCCGTCAGGTACTATTCTCTCTATCACTGTAAAAAAAATACGTAGTTTTACTCTTCATTAAAACGAACATTATGAACAATGTGAATTGTATACTCTCTGTATACTCTTTGGCCCTCTCTGACAATCCAAAGTTTTTCAATTTTCGGAACAAGTTTGGTAACCTGGGTATTATGAACGAGTGTTAGAATGTGAATGGTCTACTCCTGGGGGCCTGCGTTGACATTTCAAAGTTTCTTCGTTTTCAAACCAAGTTCAGTGAGGGAGTGAACCAAGGAGATGGTGACTATTGGTATAGATGAACAGATTTATAAGTTACTGGTATGAGTGCACTAAAGACAATGATCTTACTAACATTCAACTTCAAACAGTCAACACACAACCAATAATCGACTATTTCTGTGACATAGCCTATCCTACCTTCCGCAGGTATTTATAGCCCAATAGGAACATTTGCGGGCCCCAAAAGTTCTAGAGCAAATGACTTTTACCAACTTGTAAATCTGGTATAGGTCTATGTGCCGTTTCCATGAGCCGACGTTCTAGTTCTGTTACTAACCTCCATCAAATACTTCACGGGAGCAAAAACCAAAAAATGATGTTTGATATTCTTCTTCCCTACTATGTTTTATAGACACAGTAGACTCCATTGCACACAATCCTATAGCTTTTTTTATGGTAGGAATAGCCAAAGACCTTATTATAGGGCCTATAACCTACAGTCCTAGATTTGTAGGCCTACAGCAATGCTTTGCTGAAAATCTCCAGCCCACTGTAAGTTGATAGTTGACAGATTGTTTATTTGTTGAGCTTGTAGGGCCTACAGGTAAAACTGGTAAATCGGCGGAGAAAATTTTGCGCGATTTTTTCCCGCGTTTTCTTCTGTCAAGTGGTCAAAATAAATGGTGGCCAACCCAAAACGACATTACTTTGTTCAAATTTGCGGTGCTATCCCGCCTACTTCCTGACTTGTTGCTTACATTACAGCTGTGGCGTCTGGCTTTGAATCCCTGTTGACATTGACATTCGCGTGAACTGAAACATCATGGGAAAAATAAAGGAAAATATAATGACAACAACGGCAATTTAGTTCCGGTGAACAGCTGACGAGTGTCACGTGACGACTAGACGACTCGCGTTCGGCGGTCGCGCCGCCGCCAGCCAGTTCGCCACACTATTCCGAGTTCTATTGAATGTGACCTCTGAGATTTTCGTTAGCGGTTTTATATCTGAGGTTTTACAAGTTAGATAATTACATAATTCTCGTGTACAAGCCTGCATCAAGTCAGTAAGTAGTTATAGAAATGTTTATGTATTAGGAGAAGGTATGTCGAGTGCAGACAGTGCAAGAATCCAAGGATCTTGATGCTTATCTTAACCTAAAATGTAAGCAGACAATGTTCCAGTAAATAAATTGTCAGTAACCCAATCATTAATGACCCAATTGCATTTTCATTTTCACCGTCCTAATAATCTGAAAACAGGAGTTATTCTTGTTTGCATGAAATACTTGATCATTAATTATTCATCATGACTACGTATATCACACGTCGCGAAACGGTTTAGGCAAACCGGTTCACGCTGAAACGGTTCAAGAAATGAGTGTATATCACAATAATTCAGAAACACTTTGGCAAAACCGCGGTCAAAACGTTTCAGCGCCAGCCATTTTTAATATTTACTTGAGTCAATATATTGGTATATATTGGTAGTAGGCCTATAAATTAGTATATTGGATATTGGTGACGTATGTCGGTATATAATCGACAACGAAGCTGGAATTCAACAAGGATCAATTTATCGCTCGCGTTCAAGGTTACCCTGAATCGGTTTGACGTGTATATCAATCGTATCGAGTTCTCCAATTCACTTTGCCGAACTAGATTGGAACCAAAGTGTTTTTACCAAAACCGACAGGTATATCACCATCTCACCATATCACCATCAAATGTAATTTTAGGCCTAAGGATTTGTCAAAATAAAGTCATGGTAGTATTGACTTTTCTTTTGTTTGTCCAAAGCAGTTATTTTGGAAGTTTGCTGGTGCGCATGCTTCATGAGCAGCTTGCAGTCATGTGGCATACTACTTTATCGATTCTCATCATTTTTCCACTTCTATCCGTGAGTCAGCTCACTGATGATCCGGACCACTTGTTGGATTGGTGTCTCGATGCAAAGAATCACAAATCCAAACCAGGGCCTGAATCTAACCTATACTCTCAGGTATGCTTACATATTTCCTGTCGATTTGTGTGCGTGAGTGAATGTGTATCAGGGGGAGAAAAGTGTAATCGCATCGCAGTCTATGATACAATTACAACAACTTCTGGTGCATTTTGATTAGCCACTTTCATTTCTCTGCCCGTAAAACATAAAACATAATGTCGTAAAACATAATATCGAATCAAGTGGGCTTTTTGAACTGTGGTAAATTTGATATCTAATCACAGTATCATTAAATGACTACAAATGATATGGATCTAGATGGCCGATTGATAAGCCCCGCCTGTTTATAGTCTTTAAGTTATTTATATTGTGTCTTAACGATGCACTGAACTGATGACCAAGATCTATAAGCGTAGGTGATTGAAGTGCTGGGAAAGAAACGATACGTGTTGCTTAGAAACCGTCACATGTCCGAGTAATCATCTAAATCGCAGTGAGAAATCAAGGAGAACATGACAGGATGGTTGACCATGTCAGGAATTGAACCCCAGTTTCCTAAATGATGTCTCTTAATATTTGTGTTGCAATAAAGTGGTAGGCCCTACAAGTTTTCTCTCGGTATTTTGATTTACGTACGTGCCTTTATTTTCTCTTCTGAATGACACTACATAAAGGGTCACAATGATCCCTTTGGCTATCTGTCGACAACAACTATAGTTTTTTTTAAAATTAAATGTGTTGTGTACCGTATCTCAAAAGTTGTGCCACTTATTACTCTTTGAAACTATACAGTATTGTCTTAGATAATGATACGTGTGCACGTCAAAAATGTACTTTCGTTTGATCTATAGAGCGCAATTTTTTTTTTAGTAGGCCTATGGTAAAATTGAGTTTTTGCTTCGGTCGTCCAATTGAAATCATATATATATATTTTTTATACGGTATTGGCAAAATAAGAAAATTCCAAATGACTGCCTCCTCTTTCACTGCTGTGCTTATTCTTCAACGCTGATGATTTGAACTTTCACTGTAGGCCTACATAGCATAAAATTTAACTAGGCCCTGAATTTTTTGTATTTTTAATAATAATAATAATAATAATATCATTTATTTGTCATTTAGATCCATTTTACATCTAGACTTAATATTACAATATTTTGTTAGGATGCACAGACATTTTGTTTTCTAAGATATAATGAAATAACATTCAAATGTGTGGTTATAAAGAAAGGTGTATAATAAATGTGAATATGGTAATGTTTGTTGGTATTGGTAATGTTTCAACTTTTTTAGATTTCATTGAAACACCAAATTTGTAATTGTAAGCTGTCATGCTCATAGTAGGACTAATTAAAACATTATCTGTATGGTTGAAAACATAGGTTTCATATTCCAGATTCCATTTTATTAATGTGATTACTTCTATTTCAGTGCACACCATGGAAGAAACGATCATGTTGTACTTCAGAAACGGCGGTAGAAGTTCACCACACAAACATGTACAAGTTTGATTATGACCACTGTGGACACATAAAAAACATGTCTGAAGACTGTTTGAGGCATTTTAGACAAGACTTGTGTTTCTACGAGTGCTCCCCAAACATTGGACCTTGGGCTGTCAAGGTATGAGTGTTTATTAATTTAGCTTTAGTCATCTGGTTTGCTAGGCCTAACCCTCATTTTTCTCATACAGTCTGGTCTGGGCTGCTTATTCGTACCCGTAAATAATTGGTGGAAAATGGAATCGTTGAGCAAATGTAGTTAATCATCACTATGCATAATGATCTAATTAAGCAACCTTGTCCTACACAAATTCCTCTGAAAAATGTTTACGTGTATAATTTATTGCTGTTCCATTTCAGTTACAGTAGGTGGAGGCGTACAAAAACATTGCAATTGAATATACACAGATAATTGGCCAATATGAAAATAATTGATTCCATTGTCACTTGCTATTCATGTGGAAATGGATGATTAATTGATTATACTTTGTTGCGTACTGTAGAGGGTTCCCTCCCAACTGGAAAAATTGAGAAATTCAGGAAAAAGTCTCAAAAGTCAGGGAATTTAGTGCATAAATGAAAAACGGGACAAGTCAGAGAAGATGGGTTCAACTTCAAATTCATTTAAAACCAAATTTTCTATTAGTTTTTCGAAATGAAGTTTTAGTTTTTTAAATCCTGTTGTATGCCCAAAATATCACAAACTACGGTATTCGTAAAATTATTCAACGCATCAGAGATGGAAAAGTAAAGAAATCTCAATCTCGGAAAAAGTGGGAGTCCTGTTCAATCTGGCTTAAAAAACTCTTTTCCCAGGTAAACATGAAGACGCGTAATGAGCGGTTTTATAAAGTTCCGCTGTGCCAGAGCGATTGCAACAGCTGGTACGATTCATGTATCTCAGACTACACGTGTACCTCGAACTGGGTGCGAAATTGGGATTGGAGCCCAACTGGAAATAAGTGTACTCAACATGCGGAATGTAAAACATTCAAAGAAATATTTGGAAGTGCTAAAAGCTTCTGTGAGAAGGTAATTACTGACTTTTGACCCTGTCAAATTCTTGCCTGTATGGCATCTTGCTTGGCTTAGTGTCAACCAGCTATGGTAATATTAGTGTTGTCGTTCGGCCAAGAATTTGGAAACGACATTGAAATTGTTGGATTGAAAATCCATCGAAAATTGGGAGTTCCGTTCGATATTGAATCAAATTGATGATATCAAATATCGATCGAAAGTATCAACATTTTTCAGGCCCAAATCATGTCTTCCAGTCTAATTGTATCCTAATTATTTTGTGATAATAACAGCTGACTGCTTCTCTGATCAAGGGTGGGACAGGAGAGGAAGAGTTTGAGTGTAAACACGTGAGATATGATCCATCTGACGTATGATGAAAGAAAATTAGCTTTTTATTAATTCGATGTTATTCGGAAAATATCGAAAATCGAATGGATTCTCCGATTTCAAATATCGAAATTAAATGGCAAGGCTAGATAACATCCACATCTTTGTAATGACCAAGTCTCTCTCCACATAGATGTATGAACTGCATACAGTATTACACACTGCAACTTGATAGAAATACAGTGTGGGTGCTATGCCAGATTTCAGGGATCGTTGGCAGAGAAATAAAAACCCTGCAATTTGCATCAAGTAAAACTCACGGTACCAAGCCATTTAAAAATTATATTTTGCATTTTTTGTATGCGTTTTCATTTTTTTTTTGTAAGATGTTATGAAATTTTTATGTTTTCTAGTTGAAAACTGAATTATTTGATGTTTATTCAACAGGTGTGGGATGATTCTTGGGAATACACGCCAGACGATGAACCATGCATGAGATTATGGTTCAACGGAACGAAAGGAAATCCAAACGACAATATTGCCAAACTTCGAGTAGCTGAGTTGATGAGGCAAAGGAATGCGGGAGTTTGTAGAAACCCAACGATTGTTCCCATGTTTGTGACCTTTACTATTTATTTAGTCTCATTTCTTAGGCCTACTTAAAAGTTGAACAAGGCCTGTAGTAATTCCAATACGTAGATTGTTCTACATTTTGGGCACTGTCTCTGTCCGGTGATTTTAATATGTTGAATTTACTTGTTATACTTGTAGAAACCTGTAGTTATTGAAACTATGAGGTTACCTCATGTTGTTGTTGTTGTTTTTGTTGAGGTGCGAGATCTCTGCATTCTGATATCAGAGATATTGGTATGTGATACATTTATTGATAGTTTGCAAAGTGGTCGAAATGTCTTTCTTTCTTATGTTGCGGTCCAGGATTGCAACTGATTGAAACCAATTGTAATAATCCATTTAGTATCAAACAGAAATTCCCCGATTCCACATCATTGAATCTCGTTACCGTTATTCTACAATTTAGCCGCAGCTGCCTGATCCACATATTTACGGATTGACCGATGATCATTGTTTGGAAATCAACCCCACCAGTAGCTAGGTTATTTGGGGGTATGAAATCATACGAGGATCCGGTTGATCAATGTACGGAAACAATGACGCTTGTACTTGCATAGCCTTTAGTACCAAATCTTGATAGTGTGCTTAACTTGTTACTTACTTAAGCAATTTACAATAAATTTTATATCTTTATAATTCTATGGCTTTCCATTATGATAACCCACCTATATAGAACATACTGTGCATGCTACATTAGAAAGAATACATTCAATTTCAAGTATCATTTTGATATTTCAAAAATTACAACATCTTGGAATTATTAAAAGGAGAAAAGAATTCCAATCTATCATTATTTTACAGAATTGATTATAATTTATATTAAATGGCAAACAAAAAGTCCATGAGAGTTGATTCAGTTTGACCTGTAGCCACCTTGCTTCGACCGAATCACTCTCCACGAGACTACGACGAGACTTTTAAGGATCTCGTAAAGAAACCACAAAAAATGCCACTCATATGATTTCTAGGAGGAATAATATAAGGATAGTACAAAAAAAAATCGCAAGCAGGATAGGGGAGAGCTCTAATAATGAGTACGTATAGGCTTAATTCAAGCCTTGGATCTAGGTAACTCGATCTTGTTATTAAAAAACTTGATAAACATGTAAGGGATATTTTTATTGATAAGTTAATACAATCAAAACTACATTTCAAACTTACGGACTGAAGTTGCCCAATCATAATAATTTCGATACGCAAATATTAGGGTTAAGCAACGACCTAAACCAATTTTAAGAAAAGTATGAAAACGTATGTTCTTACATAAATACGGTAAGCTGTTCAAGGAAAACCATCGTCATCATCCTCGGCCATCTCCTTTGCCAATTCCATGTCTTGCTGTTCCCTCTCTCTACGTTCTTCTGCAGATTCCAAATCTTTGCCGTATGACTTTGGTGGATACCGCATCGCCTTGACACTCTGGTTATGCAAGTCGAGGCAGAAAGAAATTCGTTGATGGAAAGCGAGTTGAGGTTCACGAGTGCAGTAAATATCGCTCGTTTCCTTGCTTCGCATGTATCCCCTTTCAGGATCGAGAGTAGCTTCGATTACGCCATCGCGAATAGCTTTTGCCACGATGAATTCTGCGTCTTCAGGTGAATCCAAGCCCAATTTCTTAGCAATATCAGCTGGCGCAATTCGAGAGTATGACAGACCAACCGAACGTATCGCTGTTTTGATAACATTGTGACGCAACCTAAGAATAAGCGTGAACGTGTGGTCGTTACGGAATTGAGGTCCAAAGTTTTCCAAAACCTCACCAAAACGCTGGAGATTCCCCATACGTACTGCTTGTGTCAATTGGAAGTATGGTCCAAGAGAACGTCGAAGAGCAGCCTGCCGGAAAATTTGCCTTTCCGGGATGTCGCCCAAGAGCAATTCTACGACAACAGCAAGCTTCTGAACTGTTTGACGGAATCCAACAGCTGCAGTTTGAGGAGCTTTTCTTAAGGACTGAACCAAATGCTTGTGTGCTGCCGAGTATTCAAGACGAGCGGCTTTGATGCGGCCGAGATAGTAAAAGAAACGTGCCCATTCATTATTGCTTGCTGTCTCTGGAAACACGGACTTGGAAACCAGTTTGTCTGCCTGGTCATACAGGCTGTAATGCAGATAATTCCGCAACAGGCAGTTAATGAGCACGCCTTGGCCTTCATAGTCATTACGCAATGTAGCAGTACGGAGACGTTGATGTAAGAACCCACGAATCTTCTCCAACTGATTCGTCAGCTCATAGCTACGTGAATGATAGAAGTAACATTTAGCAGCTACCAAGTCGAGTGTTCGACGATTTTGAGCTGTTACCTTCTGCATCAAGAGGCTAGAGCACTGGACTGCTTCCACATACTTTTGTCCGTCAATCAGTTTAATAAGGACTAATAAATGGATGTATGCATCGACCTCTGGCAACAGAGGTGTATTGGAGCTTTTGCCGCTTCGCATACGTTGACTTGCAGCAGTTTCGGTTTCCATAGGCTCCTCCACAAACCCCAAAAGAACTTCTTTTTCTGCTGCAGAATGTGTGTAAAAACCAGAGATTATACCTCGAAGCACCACGGGGTTAAGCTTCCTTCTGGTGTTTGGCAGCGAACGGAGCACACGCAAGATGAATCGCGGCTCTTTGCTTTGAACGGCTTTCTCAATTTGACGAGCATGCTCTCTGATGTCCTGAATAGTCAAAAGATCAGTATCTTTCTTTGTATCGCCAGTATCACCATCTCCAGATGGACTGTCCGCATTCCTCATTTCAACATCAACGGGTTGCTCTGCTACAGCCACCATGATTCAAACAGGCTGAAAAGACGAAGAATAATGAGAATAAAGAAATCCTCGGCTATAATCTGGTTCATTCATTTTTGGTTAAAAAAATCTTCATTTGTGAGATGGGGTAGAGTCTATACTAACATACCCAACTTCAATTTATGCAGGTTACCACGCAGAGCCTAACCTGATTGGACCATATGGGCAATAGACACCTGATTGAGAAAGCAAAAATTGTGGGCGTGAGCTGAGAGTCTACAGGTCTATCAATTTGTAATCATTCGGGAGAGAGTGATATACATCAAATTTTTAAAGCGTGTACGCTGATTCGATTTGGTTTGACTGTTTTCCAGCGGTGTGAGTAATAGTCTTTGACGTAAAAGTGGTGTCATCTTTGGGGTAGGACTAGGCCTACTGGTAGTTGTCAAACTTGATGAGTAGCCAATCAAACATCAGTATTTAATCACAATTTATTGTTCCACACACAACTAAGCAAACTTTGTATCTTAATAGATCTAATAAATTATATATAGGCCTATAGGGACTTTGCATACAACTAGGCCTACATCTAGATTGCTACGAGTTGAAAATGTTGAATCCAATTTGAATGAGCCTATGCACTAGGTTATACACTTAGCCACACAGCTGGGAAATGGTTATGGCTAAATCAACTTGGCTAGAAACAATTTAAAAATTGCACATTCATCATGATACCCTGAATCGTTTTAATCAAAACAATTTGGAAATCGAAAAAATGCTGGCCATATTTGTTTCTTCACACAGTTTTGTTGTGTCAGTGCAAAATCGCATTTTAAAGCTTGTAGTAACTGGATCGTTCTTGTCCAAAATCAACTTGTTCAGTAGCTTGTTCAAACCGTTTCAGGCTGAATCGCTTTTGGCTAAAACGTTCAAGTTTTCCGACTGTATGATCAACTAATGATGTGCGAGGATAGTCCTAGCTAGGCCTAGGCTATAGCCCTAACGTGAGCCTAGTAACATATAATTTATTTATAAATGTATGGATTACGAATAAGACGTAAATCTTCTGCTAAGCATAGGCCTAGACATTTGGTCTGTAGAGAACATAGGCTTCGGCCTCAACTAGCCTATTGGGGTATTTATAACCTAACTTTTCTATGAAGGTATAGACTTGAAGATGGTCTTTCCGTAAATAACGCAGTCTACAATTAACACGCTACTAGTTGACACATACCCAGATACGTTTGATAGCGGAGCGTTTACGCCAATACCGTTGGAAAGCCTCAACTCTGACTTTTCTCAAACTTCTAATAATTGTTTTGACAACTCTGACTTTATGCAAGTAATCAACTAATTCAAGATGGATTCATTGTTACTTCCTGTTCCTGTATACGCCTTCTGTATGCGCACGATTTTTGGTGGTAGATTGTAGCATTTTAAAAAACGAATAGAAACGAGGTATGCCTACGTGTTGAATTTTGTGCTGCTGAAAAATTTATATTGAAATATAAGTAATTATTTGATTTTAAATACATCCAAATACACATTACAGGTCAGGTTCCGCATTATTTACATTTTAAAATCGTTTAAATAAGAGTACTAATAAATCTTATAAACAAGATTTTCCACTTGATTAGAAAAACTCTATGGCTAGGCCTCTATATGTTGCTAGAGAACTCAAAACCACAAGTCAGACCATAGAGAATCTCTATGGTCAGACTACCCACACACACGATCAACTATTAATTGAATGTTAATGCAAGAATAGGCAATATTCATGCATTTTTTTTATTCAATTTTAAATTTTCACGTGAGCCTACATAAAAACAGACTTGAAATGACCAATTGAAAATAGGTAAATAATTCAAAACCTGTTGATAAGACTAAAATATGTAATTTTGAGAGTCTATATCTTTATAATTATTAGTGTCACAGCCCATAAGAATAAGCAGGTAGACTATCTTATGACATGGAATGACTACGTATACAATTTTAGGCAAAACCGTGACATGTTCATTATGGAATATTTTATTATGCGTTCATTTTTTATTGAAAGTGAAAAATTATCGAACATATTGATTTTTAGTTTTTGGTTACCTTCTAAAATGATGAGATTAATTCATGCATGTTCCTTCTTGTTTATAACTTTGTAGGGGTTTTCAGTTTTCTTCCCTTCCAAATATTAATTTACAGTATCAAGGCTCGACTGAACAAAGCTTTTTTTTGTTATCAGAATCTATTATACTAAGAGTCCACAGGATGAGTATTCGAGCACACAGCAACTGCCAGTACTGTAGTCCATACACTACATTCCACCTTCACCTCCAACTGTCCCTCATTAGATACCAGAATGGGTGAATCCAATGGAAATAGATTGAAGGGGAAATTTCCAATGTACTCTTTCTCAAGAAATACAGTAATTGCAAAATAAAAATGACACAATTTATTTATTATCTGTTTTGATTGTTAATAGCAGAAAAAACTATAAACTGTCTATTAGTCTAGTTTTATAGTCCTGAACCCATTGCATTTCATTAGTACAATATGCCTGTAAAATAACCTCTAAAACTATTCACTACAATATTCATCATCTTGGGAGTGGAGACTTGGGACATGCATGGAATCACTTACACAGATACTATATTTTGAATGAATAAACCTTTATTTACTTAGAATACAGTACAATACAATTAACAACAGTAGGTACATTAGTATCCGGTGGTAAATGTCCCAATATCTATAATTTATAGCGATGATCTTAATAATTAATTGAACAAATCTGATCATCATACTTTAATCCTAATTAGCTTAGAGCCGATTGTACCAACTGATGATTAAATATTAATAAGTTGAAGATTACTTAAGGTACTAAAATAGCGAAGGTATCCAAAGGTTAACTTGCTAATTTTTCCATAATTCACTAATCATCACTTGGTACAACCGACTCTTAACCTAATACTAAATTTAGAGCTAAAACTCTTTGTCTGAAGGTTTTAGCTGATGGCCAATCATCAAATACCTTCTGAGGTAACGCGTTCCAGTCAATGATTCCTTGGGCTACCATTGAATTCAGCCCCTTTCTCATTTGTCTAGTTCTCTCTATCTTGTAAATATGATCTAATCTGCCAATGAATCTAGGTGCTCCAAACCGGTCTCGGATATCTTTCCATGCCTTTTCCCCCTTGTATGCCTTATATATTGCTACAAGTCTAGCCACCTTTTTTCTTACACCTAGTGTTTCCCACTTGAGTTTCTTTACCATTTCTGTAACACTCTTATAGTTATAGCTGGTGACTGTTACCCACCCTCTCTCCTCCCCCTCACTTATTGTCATCTTCTCCAGGCGTTCAGCTAACTGAGCTTTCCTCCCCCCTGTTTTTCCCTTCCGCTTACTTAGTTCCTCTTTCAACTCTGCTTGTGTTATATCTTTTATAAGCCTCCGAGTAGTAACCTTCGTCATCAATTTTCCTCCTCTCACAAATTTGGCAGCTTTTCTCTGAACCTTTTCTATTTTCTGTACTGTGTCCTTATTTTGTGTATCCCAGACAGCGGTAGCATATTCTAGTACTGGTCTCACCAGTGTTAGGTAGGCTCTCTCTTTGCTTTTTTACTGCTATTTTTTAATATCCTCATTAAATAGTGCAACCGTTTGTATGCCTTTCTTGTTATTACCTCTGCCTGCTTTGCCCATTTTAACTCAGAGTCAATTATCACCCCCAGATATTTTATCTCTCTCTTTCTCTCCACCACCTTCCCTTCGATCTTGTACTCAAACCTTCCTGCTTCAGGTCTTTCCTTCCCCACCGTTAGTGATACACTTTTTTTGCCGTTTACGGCCAAACCAATCAATGCCAACCTCTCTACATATGTTGAAATGTCGTTTTGAAGCTCGTGGCAGTCTCCTCTATGTTTTATACTTCTGTATAACACTGCATCATCCGCAAATACTCGAACAGTGGAGTTCATCCCCTCTGGTAGACTGTTTACTAATATAAGGAACAGTAATGGACCTATTACGCTACCTTGCGGTACACCTGATGTAACGGTTGTTACTGCAGAGACAGCATCCCCAACTCTTACCCTTTGAATTCGCTCTTTGAGGAACTCTTCAATCCAATTCACAACTCTACTATCTAATGGCATTGACCGCAATGCCCTCACAATCATTACGTGGCTAACTTTGTCAAATGCCTTACTGATATCTAATGACAGCATGTCTATTGTCCCACCTGCATCAACCTCATCAGTAAAATCCTGCAGTATAGCAGCTAGTTGCGATTCACATGAGTGATTACTTCTAAACCCATGCTGCCTACTGTAAAACCAGCCCTGATCTTCACAGTATACCCGTATATATCTTGATAATATCTTCTCAAAAACTTTACAAATAACAGATGTCAGACTCACTGGCCTGTAATTACCTGGCACTTTTTTATCTCCCCCTTTATGAATGCCGATAACTATTGCTTCCTTCCAGCTTGTTGGTAGTTGACTATTATTAAGTGAGGCATTAAATATCACCCTAAGGTAAGGTACAATTACCCTCTGTGCTACTTTTAAATAGTCCACGGTTATTCCGTCCGAACCACCCGCTTTATGTGGCTTTAGCTCATTTATAGCACTATAAATATCTTTGTCTGTAAAATTGAATATTCTATACACCTCTATTTCTTTTTCCTTGCCCCCCTCTTCTTCTTCAACTACCAACCCACTTACCCTAGTAAACACACTCCCATATGTCTTGTTAAGAATCTCTGCTTTCTCTGCATCAGTACTATATGACCTACCAGTCTCTTGTGCCACTAATTCTGATATTCCATTTTCATTTCCACCCTTTCTCCTAATGTACCCATAAAATTTATTAATCACTTCTCTGGTTGACCCACAGTGTTCGTCGGTTTCTAGTAAATTAACCATGAATCTATCATGTGCCTCTTTTTTTTTTTTGATCAGATTCTTACATGCTTCCTTAAACCTTCCTGCTTCAATTGCACTTCTTTTTCTCATTTTATATAACCTCCTACACTTTCTCTTGAGTTTTTTAATATCCTTATCACAGTATATGGGATCTGGATTATTGCACAGTTTTTTCATTGGTATAAATTCTTTGCTCGCTTCCACTATTTCGATAAACCCTTGCCATACATCATTTACCGTCTCCCCACCCTTTTCCGCCCATTCTTTAAACCTCCTCGACATCATCTCTTCCAGCCCTAGCTTGTCTGCTTTGGAATATTGCCATGTAATTTTATCTCTGCAGCTTTTCCTCATCATGCCCCTGTTCACTTCGAGTAGCACCATACTATGATCGCTGACGCCCTCCACTATGTCTACCTGCTCTATCATCTCTTTCGGCCTCACCAGGTACACGTCCAGTAGGTTTCCCCCCCTTGTACCTCCTCTCACACACTGATTTAGTCCTGCCTCACTCATGAGTGCTGACACTAGATTTTGTTTCCTTCCCCCTGCAACCACTTTTCCGTCCCAATCCACATTTGGTAAGTTCAAGTCCCCACCAATTACTATGTCTTTATTTTCTACCTGCGGCTCCAAAACTAAATTTCTTAATACATGTAACATAGTGAGGTCAGCATTAGGAGGTCTATAAGCCCCGATAATCATCAAGGACTTCTCAGAGGATCGAAGTTTAAAAATCTCTACTGCTAGGACTTCCTCCTTTTCCCCTCTCCAGTACTCCTTTGACGCCAGTGATTCCCTTACTCCGATTACTATGCCTCCTCCCCAAGTACTTGACACCCTGTCCTTCCTATAGATAACATATCCACCTGGTAACACTTCACTGTCCCCTATGCCCTCATTCAGCCACGTTTCTGTTGCTATAAATATATCCGGATTATATATATCTATGACGTTACTAAACTTTCTTGATTTGTCCTGGCTCCTAATGCTTCTGCAATTAACTTGTAATATTCTGCAGTGCTCATTATAGTTCTTTAGTTGCTAATTTTCTTGATTCCTCTGCCCTCTTGTTGGTTTCCACTGTGTTGCTTCCATCGAAACTTGTCTGAGACGTTGCATCTCTTCTACGTAGCAGTTGCACCGGTTATCCCTAACTTCATGATTAATGTTCAAGTGACGATATTCTTCAATGTTGACCCTGATGCAGTTTGCACATTTAGCTTCTTCACTTTTGCACTCCCTATACATATGACTCCCTGCACAGAATCCACATGACAGCTTGTTCACACAGTCCCTTCCCATATGGCCGTATCCGTTACATTTAAAACATCGTAGCACCTTGAGCTGGTCAACTACATTGCACGCGTAGTATCCCATGTAAAGACCATACTGTATTACGCTATCTTTATGGATCGCTGGCACCTCTAGGACGATATTGACAGATTTGTTGTTATAGTTCTTTTTAACATGTACAATTCTGATATCCCCCATCTTGAATTCATTTTGCTGACAAATTACACTTTCCCACTCTTCCCACTTTTCACAAATCTCATCATTGTGTACACCTATTATTAGTACCTTAACCCATTTATTTTGCAGAGTATTGATGGGTTTCCCATAATTTTTCCCATAATTTTTCCCTGATGATGTTGGGCTGTCGTTCTCCATTGTGTCCCGCTGTTGCCCTCTCACCTTGCCCTCGGAGCCTTCTATCCATTCTGTATACGTCTTCTTCTGTTTCTTCTCATAACATTCCCGTTGCTTTTCCCCACCACCAGCATTTTCGTCATTTACTTTTACCGTCTTGTTTTTATTGGTCAGGTTCGTACTAAATCTCTCTCTCTGTGCTCTCTTATACTCTTTCTGTTGATACTCTAGACTCTCTTTAACATTCATCTTCTTGCCTAGTACGGGTACCTCTACAAGCTGGCATACCTCGTCTATCCTCGATCCCCACGATAACATTGTAGTAGAAATAGGGCTGTCATCGTTTCTTTCCAAACTTTCATCCACTCTCTCGGCTACCTTTTTCTTCTTTCCTTTCAACTTGTTCCTTTCGGTTTGACAACATCTGCCGAGACCAGTATCCATTTTCTTCCAGTTTTCACTTTCCTGCTTGGCCAATTCTTCGGACAGCTCTTGAACTGTTAAAGCTTCTCTTTGAAGTCCTCTCTTTAAACACACTACTGACACTTTAACCAACTTATTCAGTTCTACAATCGACTCTTCCATTCTCCCTATTTTGTTATTTGTCTCAGTAATATACCCCAGTCCAAAGTTCCACATGTCTCTGTTCTTTTTTATCAGTGCCTTGATCACTTTTTTCAAACTCATCTCCTCTCCCGCCGCTTTTTTCAGACCCGTTTTCTTTCGTGCTGCCTTCATCGGTCGAGTAATAGTTGCCATTTTGACCACTTTTTCATGCTTATTCCCCCTAATACTACTTTCACAAACATCACACACCCATTCACGTGCATCTTTCCTATCGTAGTCTTCTTTCTTAACCCCCACACAAACAAAATGCACCCACACTTCACACTGTATGCACTGCATACCCCTCCTAACACCTTTCTTGCACTCCCAACATGCATTCTTCTTATTCTTCTTTATTGCAATTGTTTTCTCACCACCTACAATCTCATCACTTCCACTTCCAACCATTTGTGATTCCGTATTAATTGATACATCACAGTCTCTTTATCAAGGATTACACTTTCTTGATCTAAAACCCCATTTATTATATTCTTATTTGTTCCAGCAATTTTTCCTTCACACCAAAATTGCCAATAATCTTGTATAGACATTTTTTTTTTGGTGAGTTCACTAAACAAATAATCCAATTCTTCATATTTGCTATCCTTCGGCTTTCTTTTTCTATTTTTACCCTTAATTTCATCTATTTCTTTCTTGATATCTTCCCAGGTCATGATATTTAACATATTACGAAATAACTCATCATCCCTGGTACCCGCCATTTTTTTATCTCTATGGCATTAACCACCAATCTTTAGAAAATTTTCAACGCTTCCAAGTTCCACTTTTCTTTTATGAATTTCATTAATTAATTAAACAGCCATGCTTGGCTTGCTTGACATCCCATTTATGTGTTAGTACTCTATACTCCTTGAAAAACACTATCAAGGTGGCCGTGACAATTGGAAAATACTCAGGATGGCTCTGTTCTTTCTTTTCTTACAAAATGTCTTGAACAAAAATATCAAATCTGGAATGTCAAAACATTAAACTTACGATATTTCAGCCATTATCCCACGGATTTCAAAATGTTATAAATCAAAATGTTCCTTACGCGTCCAGCTAACCTTCTGTGCACAAAGGCAATACAAAATCAACTCATATAAGGTAATTACTTTAATTATTGTAGGAGCAATGTATTCAGTGAACCTTCTTATTTACTATGGTGCTATGGTATTTATATATTTTGTTAAAAATATAAATATTTCAGCAATATTTCATAAATATTTTATTATAGGCCCATTTGAGAATATAAAATGATTAATGAACACTTAAATAACATAAGATCGAATTGTACTACACAGTACAATTAATTAAAATATTTAATACAATATTAAAACAGTGGATAGCTTAGTTACATCTTCTGAGAAGTAAAATCTTCTATGTACATTTCAGTAGTATCTGAAATCAAAGAAAGAAACAATTAGAATTAGTGTGTAACAGCGAGAAAAGGTTTCTAGACCGTTTGAGATTAAAAAAGTTCAATTCGAAGCCCAATTCATAGTACGCAACATGGTTACACAGTTATCGCGAGGTAGTAGCTTCAAGTCATGTTAAACAGCCAGAAAACTTTCGCACATTTACGTGACTAAACGAGTGTTATTATGAATCGGGCTTTTTTTTAGGTGTACCCCCACGGAAAAGGAATCAATCATCAAATTATAAGTTTTTACTTAATTTGTACGTGCTTTATTAGTGGCTGTGGTTGAATAGTGGTGTATTATTATTATGTATTAAAAATAATAAAACAACAAGAACAAATGTATCTGGCCTACCCATATGACTTGGCTCCACCATAACCGCAGTGTTTTCAGAGTCTGCATTCGTGGGCTGAAGGTACACAGTGTAGTGGTCATCTGAGGTCGTCTCCACAGGGCTAGGTTCTTCAACCTGAGAAACAGAACTGAACGATGATTTCTTAAAACCAAAGAACTGTACTGAACGGAAGGAAGTGAGCAACAGAGTGGGGACGGGGTTTCGGAGAGTTACCACGCCGGGAGGAGACAGGTTGAAAGTGGAGAGGGTGTATGCAGACATATGGAAGAATGGATTATATTTATAGATATGACAGTCATAACATACAATGAAGCCCCAGGATTGTACATTAATAACTTTAATTATTTTTCCATGAATAAACCTAGTTGTTGGTGGGGTCGTCTGTAATAACATACCCTCACGACTTTGTAGGTGAACTGCTAATTATAAAAACACACATGATAATTGCACATTATTTATTTAAATGATGTTGTCTCTACAGCTTTCCAGATTGAACTACTACTCATACTCCTGTATTTGCTACTGTAGCTAGAAGTCAAAAGTACAACTACTGTATATCCATAAGTCATAATATACAAATCAGAGTTGGTCAGTTCAAGTTAGAGACTGAGTGGGTTACTACATCGTCAAGCACTACTGAAAATATTCAAGAACATATACTCTATTAAGTGTCTTCACCAACGAAATGAAATATTGACTTTTACTCACAGTTACTTGTTTCGACACCGAATCTCCTTCTTGGTCCCCTGTAGTTTCACTGTACGAGGAATACTCCTCCGGTTTGCTCGCAGATTCCGAGTTGATCGCAGCGTGCAACTGATCCAAGCCGTCGTCCATGTAATGAAACGTATCCAACTGTATATCTGCCGACGCCAACGCCGTACTAAAAATATCTACTTGACTCTTCGTAGATCCACCGCCGTCTTCTTCGTTCGTCTCGCTCGAGCCGCCCGCTACGGCCGAATGAATCGAATAGATGCCAGTTTGCGGATCCAGCTCTCCGATAACTTCCATGACGTTGTCGTGCTCCATACTGACAACGTCCTCCTCATGGACCACTTGCTGAATGGAACTGTCCACTGAGCCCATCGTCGCGCTTTCGGCTGCTTGGTAAGTATGCTGGTCCGTTACTTCTATCCCAGCCTGACTGAGAAGAGCGCGAGTCTCGGGACAATCGTTCTGCCCGAGCAGCGCGACGGCTTCTTCCAGAGTGACGACTCGACCTGCTGCTGGCACCTCTGTCGGTTGTGGCTTCTCCGTTTCGACCGATACAGGTTCGTCGACTATTTCAATCGGGTCCGGTACGATTGTGGTACTCGTTTCGTAATACTGAAGATTTTCATCCTTTTGTGCAATATGTTCCGTGTCTGAAATGAACGTTACTGTATTACGGAAAATGGAGGCCCGTGACAGGAATAATACACGGTATCAGCAACAATAAGAAACAAAGATGCAATAAGTGGTACCGATAGTGAACAACGACACAATAACGATTCTTATTTGACGTTCACATCTTACGAAAAGTGGTGTAAAAATGATCACAAAGTTTTCAGAAATGTTATGTTTTGATATGAAGTTTATTTTGTAATGCATCCGACAATACTTCATCAGTTGGTACCGAGTAGTACATCTCAGTCCATAGCGATCAGTAATCAGCTATTTCTTACAAAAAAAACTTTGCCTAGAGCAGGTAACTAAATTAAAATTACGTGAAATTATCATTTTTGGAACAAATTACCGTACAAAACCTGTAATCGATTTGAATGATTGTA
The DNA here is from genome assembly GCA_907164805.1 of Brachyptera putata. Taxonomy (NCBI): domain Eukaryota; kingdom Metazoa; phylum Arthropoda; class Insecta; order Plecoptera; family Taeniopterygidae; genus Brachyptera; species Brachyptera putata. Next base: position 21,998,624 of record OU015465.1, read on the forward strand.
ATAATCAAAGTCATTATTTATATTTTATAAAACCAACCTTGTTTTTCCGAGGTGCTTGTCGTTCCAGCAACTTCAGTGGCAGACGACTCGTCCACCAAAATGCCTGACGCTTGCAAAATATCGGCCAATACAGTATTTTTACTCAACTGCTCATGACTCAAATCCAGGACAATTACATTTCCACTCCCCTAAAAGCAAAAGTCAAAACGACATTATCGAATTATTCATTAGATGACATAAATATAGACTCCCTCACTCATATGGAATTTATAGACGTATTTTTTTATATGGTCTCAATACATCAGAGAAATTGACTGATGGTCATGAAAGCTCGTCGGGCCTATCCAGAATGTAGACGTTTAGTTTTTAGTGATCCATCTTGGCCAACAAATTAGGTGTCGACATTACCCAATTCACTATAAATGTTATAGCTCATTCGTCCTGGGTTAGCCGGGATGGTCCTTACTTTCAAGGAACGTCCCGGGAAGATTTGGACGGAATGCACAATCATTGTCCCGTTCATTGAGGAAAACAAGAAGAATTAAATGATTGTCACCCCACCTTAGTATAAAAATGAGCTACTGCTACATTAATTAGGAACCCGAATAAAATGAAAAATGAGACGAGTGATAACATTCACTACTCAAGTCTAATTAGGCCTTAATATAAATTTAAAATAACGGTTTATAATATTTTTCAAAATCTTGGAAATATATAGTGATTTTCAAGTTCCAATGATCTTATCGAAAGATGCAAATATAACATGTATTTACCTACTCTATTTTAGCAACTATCTATTTATTCAAACCATACGTACAGGCACCGAGTTGCTTGGTAGTTGAATTGATGGCGGTTTTGACGCCAGCTGTAACGTAGCACTCGGTCTTCTAACTGTCATCGTAGCGGAGATCTGACCTCTGCTCGTATTCGGAGGTTTACTCGCGGCTACTTTTCTTGGTACCTCCTTAAAAATAAATCATTTCAATTCATGTTTTTTTTCCTAGTTATTGGAGAATTTTGTTTTTTCATTGGATTACCCTTAGGAGTATCGGCTGTAGGCCTATGTGGAAACTTTTCATCGAATCACTTTGATAAGTGTTGTCCACAAACGGTCCTAGTTCAACCATTTGAGCACAGAATGCGCCACATGTATGAGTGTTTACAAATGCAGGCAACACTCGTCAGAATAATTCAATGGAATTTTAAACGAGAATTTCAAAATGTATGTTATTGTTATAAAATGTCTCCTTTCTAGAAACTGAATGGGTTTAAAGCAGCATAGAATAACTGAAATGAATGGTAATCAATGGGCAATGCGTTAAGAGCACATGGGAGTACATTTAGCAAAATATCATATTTTTTTATAACTTTTGAAAGGTACAGTCAGTATAAGGTGATAAAATTCTATCACAATTTGTAGCACCCTCAAGATGATACGAGCAGAACTATTCAATCGCACATGTACAGATAAAAAAAAAAAAATCAATATAATTCCTATGGAAATGTTAGAATCCAAGGTAACTAATTTTATAATTGAAAATTAATGTTTTCATTCGGTCGATTTATTCGTAGACTATTCTCATCATGAAGGAATATTAGATGCAATCTAAGATACAATATATACACCTTGAGATCCAATTATATTCATTACTCATTCTAAATAATATCTTTGATAATAAGAAGGCTTTGTTTTAATAGTTCTTCAATAATTGGTGACACTTGTTGCTTGGATTTAATTGGTTTTCTTAATAGCTTTGAATGATGTATAAAAATGTCATTAAATCATTTTTTATATCTAAACGACTGATTGGATTCCAGTGAAAGTTTGGAATCATGTGTATCATTATTATATTGAAATTCGGTGAAAATTTTAATTTTTTTGAAGGACATTTTTTGTACGAAAATTTTTCTCCGGCTTATTCTTATGGGTAATTTGGAAAATGGAAAATTAGTTTTCTCAGAAGTGGTGCGATCGATTGCGCATAAAAATCAATGAGATTCAATCCAGATGATGACACTTGGGCTTGCCAAGTTTCAATTGAAACATTTTGAACGTATTAACGAGATTTGTATTTCTCCTGTACCGGAATTACAATTTTGATTCTTATACTGTACTAAAAATCACCGAAAAAACTGATATCTCGCCAAATTGGCTCCCATGCACTGTTAAGCGTACTGTAATAAATTACCTTCCCTCCGTGAGCCAACGTCACTCCTCTAGCGTATCCGGACGTAGAACCTTTCTGCACGACGATGACGTTGGTCTTACCGGTGTTGGTTCTCACCCCGCTACCGATGTGCACTTTCTGGACCGACTTGAACGTCTGTTTCGGCGTGTTCGTGACGATCGAGTGAATCGTAGGCGCGGCAGGAGAGGCCGTGCTGGTGTTGACAGTGACGACGCGAGGAGGGACGTTCGTGGGAACGGCACGAGAGATGATCGGAACCGCCGACGAGGTGTTTGTAGCCACGACATACATGGGCGAGCTACTGCCAGCAACGAAACTTGGCTTGGGGAGAATTTTAGCAGCGACTGTCACCGACTTGATATTTGCTGAAATACAAAAAAAAAATGAAAAAATGTTTGAATTGGGTACACTTCAGGCCATTTCCCTGAAGGCCTTTCCGATCAGGCCAAGTTGAGAATAAAATGCATCCTGACAAAAATGGTCTATCAAGCCAAGTTGAGAATAAAATGCATCCTGACAAAAATGTACTGACAAAAATGCACTAAAACTAGCAGGTGATGTACGGCTTGAAGCATAAGTAAAAGTATGTTTCTGTCGTTAGATACCTGTTAAATCCTATGCAATATAACGTGGTCAACTGGTTTGACCAGGTAGCAAACAGACTTTTACTTCTGCTTCAAGCTATACAAATGCACTCAATATACAGTCTATGCATAGATTAAGAATAAAATATGCATAGATTTCATTAAAATTTTGAAAAAAATCATGTGACTGCAAGTGTATGTGATTGAATACATACTACAAAATGTACTCAGAATACATGTACTATATGTACTCAGAATACATGATTGAATAAGTACTGGAGAAAACTTACTTGATTCTGGTTTTACTTGTTGATTCATATTAGATTTGGAACCTTTGTGAGAAGCAACGGGCCCCGTGACCAAGTTCGGAGTCATGGGAATCATGATTGCGTTTGTGCGCGGTCGTGACTTGGCAGGTAATTGAACCGTCATTGGTCGTATTTTAGGAGCTCCAGTCGAGGCTGCAATATACGTTGTGGTTGAAGCGCCATCAGCTAAAACAGGGCGGAACGTTTTCTTAGAAGTACTACTCGACACGAACATGTTTGGAGAGGGAACACGGCATCAACAGGTACAAAAACTGATAGGCCTATATAGGCTATCTATGAGACATTTAAAAAAAATGTTATTATGGATGGAGAAGGTACTATTAGAGGCTAAAACATAACAAATTAAAAACTTCTAATTGAGCAGTAGTGTGTAAAAACATATTACAAACTGTAGTATAAAATACTACTGGTACTACTACACTGAAACCTCCAAGCAAATTTACAGATAAACCAATTTTTCACAATTCATTTTGTCACGCCCTGCTTCCACATAACACATGTTGAATTTTCCTGCATGGATCGTTTACCTGCATAGATTGTTCCCTGGTCCCTTGGAAACGATCAATAGAGGTTTCACTGTAATGTTTATGAGCATCAATTACTTCCTTTGAATAATACAAAAAATGTGATTGTCCTAAAATTGATATTATGAAACAGTCTACAGATGTACGAACAAATTCATGATATTATATTTTGAAAATTGTTAACTTGTCCAGTTAGTTTACGTACCCTTGCTTACGGCAATTGTTTGATTGATATTTGTGGGATTTGTTGTTATGGTGACCATGTTACTGCTTGTAACCGGGATTCCCGTGCTGTGGACGGGATTATTGAGCGCGAACGACCCAGCGCGCTGTTGGCCAGCAACGGACGATCCAGCTGCTGATACTGTTTTAACCATCGGGACACTGAGAGATCGTTGTAGTATGCTTGGGTTGTTCGAAGTCCCTGATGTTGTTGACGTTGAAACTATTATCACCTGGAAATAACAGTCAGAGATCAGATCATATTTCTCAAAAATGGTCTGCCACAGTCCTCGAAGCAAATGCATGGATGAAATACTAATTGGCCACGACCTTTAATTAGTAGAGTGATAGGCCTAATTATACTTATTTAGGTCTATCACTATTATTTTTTTCATTGTAAAATGATAAACTTTAGATCTGCTGTTATTGGAAGAAGTGAACATTGCCCAAGAGACTTAATTCAAAGTGGGAGATATCAACATTCATGAGTTTGGTTTACTCTAAACACCAATGGTGATAATGTCTGGATATTTCACATAAACGGTTTAAAAAATACTTATAATGTGCTCCGGACTGTTGGAAACTGAAGCCTTTCAAGTAAATAGCTACCAGCTCATGGCTCGGTCCTTAAGTTTATGAAGTGGAGCTAGACCCTGACCTAAATCGATACATTTTCGATCACATTTAATACTTCGTACGATCACGACTAAATCTACACGAATACTCACTTTTGGCGTTGAAGATTGTGTGGAAGTAGTCGGTCTGCACGACGTGATCTTGACAGGGTTCATGCTGCCCGGATAAGAGGCCAGCAGCCGAGTTCCAGGTGTTTGAGGGTGGGGCGGAACTGGTACCTGAAACACAATGAGGAAGCTAAGTCAGATATTCGACTTCTACGAGCTACAAGTAGCGAGAAGGGTTAAAAGAAGATGGAAAGAGGAAAGAGCACCGTGCAGAACATCAGTAGAATTTATACTGCCGACTTCATACCGGTAGTCACTCGCTGCATGTAATAATGGGAGTTGATATGCTCACAGAAGACGGAGCCCAATTCATAGAAATAGTCAACAGACAACAAAGGAGACAACACGAATTGGATACTTTGAAAGTGGTGTGTATAGGAAAATAGCCTGAGGCTCAATATATGAATTGGGTAAAAGGGAAAGAGAGAACAGCAGGTTACCGAGGTTCACAAGTAGATAGGCCTACCTCTGGTGGAGAGCCGTTGATAGAACACAGAGATGAAGATTTTTTACGCAGAGATTCTATTTTCACATTTCGGCTATTGCCTTGGTCACAGTTAGAGTACCAAGGCAATTAGCCAATACGTCAAAATAAAATCTCGCGTGTAAAAAATCTAGATCTCTGTGTTCTGTCAACGGCTCTCCACCATAAATAGGCCTATCTACTTGTGTACTTTGAAACTTGAATTTTATAAATGATAAAACTATCATTAAACTCTGCACCTACTTTAGCTGGTGGTGCTGTCGGTATGAGTGGGTGTCCTTCTGTAGACACGGATCTGCGTCGTTTTCTCGTCTTGTCGTCAGCGTCGTCTTTCTTCAGCTGGATCGACGTACCGGGAGGCAACATCACGGCGTTGGAAGGCACCGGACTATCGGACTTGATTGGCACCGGTGTTTTTGCCGCCTCCGGGACATTTGGCTCATGTTGTGGCGGTAAATCATGTCCTGTTTCTGAAGAATCAAAGATTTGTGATTGCTACAAACCGAGTAAAATACCTATTTTCTGGATTCTTAGCCAGACAGGACAGTTTATAATAGATGAAAGTTTACTCATACAGAGTTTGAACTCTGCTAATAACGCAATGATCGGTGAATGATGAGAGATCATCTATTCATTTCAACGACTCGAAAATCTCAAAAACCCAACTCAAGTTGTAGTCAATCAGTCAGATGACAATACAGCAGCTACATTCATTTTTCATTCAGTTTCCTAACCATAATTGTAATTTTTTCGATTGATCTGATATTTTTGTTGAAGATTAAGAATTATTGAAAATTTTGATACCTTCAATAAATTTTTGATATTAAAATTACGGTACTGTTTGCAATTTTGTTAGGCCTACCGAACGGCATCCCTAGAAATATAAATACCTTTCGTTTTGACAGTAAGGGCTGGTGGAGGTAGATTGGCATTTTCAGCAGCAGTAATATTAGCTACATTGTTAGCTAATGATGTGAACGCTGTTTGAGGAACTAGTCTAGGCAACAATGGAATCAACCTCCGACCTTCAATGGCCCAGCCAGTTGCGGAATTCGGTCCCGACATTCTGCAAAAATCAAACATTCTTACAGTCATTATCATATTCAGCTCAACAATGGGAGAAAGCTGGAGAATAGTAAGTAGGTCCAATTAAATCAAGCCTACAGACTACCAATGGTCTCCTCCACAACCAGTAATTAGGCATTTATAATCATAACAATAGGCCAATTTATATGTATGAATTTTACATTTTTAATATCATAGAAGGTCAATTAAAATTAAAAATATCTTATATAAACTCACTGTTCGGCAACTGTGGCTAATTTCTCATCATTGACAGCTCGTCGAACTTCTGCCTTATGTCTCTCCATTGATATGTTGAGTATTGAAGAAAGATCTTGCAAAAGCTTTTGTTTCTCGCCACTAAATTCGCCTTGTGCTCGCAACGCTGAAACGATGCTTCCATACGCATCCAATTCTTAGAAAAAATAAGAGAAATGAGATGTAACTTGGGTCTCCTGTGGTATGGTACCTACTTTTAAAGGAATACATACATATTAATTAGAAAGTACATAGAAGGCCAAACTAACTTTTATTCATTTATATTGGGTTAAACAACGCACTGTAATGATATCTAAGATTAAGGAGATAATGAGAACGGGATACTGTGACAAAGGTTTCTTCAGATAAAGAGTCTCAGGATAGTGTGAAAGAAATGGTCGCGACCTGTATCGTACGAACCAATCCGGCACATTTAGGCCTACCTAGGCTACAGAGGAAGATCACGAAAAAATCATGTGAAGATGATGGTGGCTGGGATCAAACTGAGGCCCGATCTACCCTCACTTCCAGTCGCGTCTATAATCGCAGCTCTAATAGGAATACCACAAACCCGAATTCAACATAATAGTGTCTATGAGGCCTATGCCTAGACCTTCCATACAATAGACAATACCATTTTCTTCACAGAATAAAATAGATAAGTCTCAACTAAGGCTTCAGACAATGTACCCAGCCTTAGCTGGGCTAGTTGAACCATTGGTTGAACTGCCTAGCTTACCTAATCGACGAAGAAACCTCTTGCACTCATCTCTAGACATGTCTAGAAACATTGGCCACATTCTAACCAAATGTTGGTAAACACTTCTCACGGTTTGGTTGAATTCTAGTAGCCTACTAGGCTACAGGCGTAGAATGTGTCAAATAAACACACCACAACAACTGACAACTCAAAAATTATAGGTTAAATTAGGGATTAGGGCTTCCTAAAACACTGCCTTCTTGACATACTAACATCTCACAGTGGCGCTTTGCATTATGGCGGTGTACCAAATAGTTTAAGCAAAGATACTACATTTCCTTTTGGTCAACCAAAGCGATATCAAACAGCACGGACATTATAATTACTTCAATCCCATTAATTTAAAGAGTGAGGTTGAACCTGTAACACACATCTGGCATTATTTTATTCACACTGAATGAAATTATTGTTTCAAGTACTGTACATACGAACTACAAAGTCTGGAAGTAGGCGTGTCTTGTCAACTTCTCTTTGGACAGCATACTGACCTCGAAATTGTTTATGCATTTGACATAGAAATTGGCGCCAAACAGTTGTGAATTGTCAGTGCTTGTGACTTTGAGAATAGCTTGTATTATTACTATCATCTTCATGTTATCGATACTGCTGTCATTCCGCTAGTCTACAATGAGTAGAAAAGTAGAGTCTTTAAAGTACTTTTCCGATTTGGGAGGTAAGATTACTGCTATGGGGCCTAAATGCCTGGGCCGCTAGGCAGACCGAGGCTACTGAGTTTTATGTTTTCACAAAATATTGTAGCCTAGCCCTAGTTGATAGGCTTTGCCTCCCCTTGCTTGGTTTACTTACACACCTTAATTAACTAGGCTAGACCTAGGCCTTGCAAGTCTACTCGATGAAAAAAAAATACCGGTACTTATAATGTGCATGTGTCGTAGGCCTACCTCAAAACAAAAAACTGTTTATGGACCATCAATCAAACAGTTGTCATTGCCAGGCTGGTAATTATGTCTAGTGACAGCTCTTTGACCATAACCATTGAAATGCTATAACTATAGTCAGATCTTAGAGAAGATCTCCCCACTAAGACCTCAAAGCTCTCATCTAACCGGTAGGCCTAATTCGTAATTTAACCTAGCTGTTATTATGCTGATTTACTTCGGTTAAACTACGAGAATGTGTACCGATAGGGCTATTTTTTGTCAAAATAGTGGATCAAAACCTGACCTAATGATAAAAATTTGGGAAATCTGAACTCAGAAGTAAGTTATAAATCAATAAAACACATCAAATACTTACGTGCGGTGACGACTTCACTCAGTGGAGGGAACAATATACGGACGCTAGATCAATCATGTCTTGGTAGTCAATCATGGTAGTGTGTCTCACTACCAGTATACATTATTGTTCGGGCTGATTCATTAATCTTTAGCGGAAGCTCTATTTCAGTTCATTCTCGTTGAGCTATTAATTTTGTCATAGTTATTTTTTCTTTATATTTTACGGAAGGCCTATGATGATACCTGATCATGAAAGATAAATGATAAATGGAGTCTCGTGCTGTAAGTTATTGTTAAAAAAAAGTAAGTAATTATTAGAATACATTTAAATTGCATTACCGTACCATATTCTCTTTTCAGTAGCAGGTAAAGATGCTACTGTAACGGAATATGACTTCACTACTGCCATTCAAGGACTAACGGTAGAAGCACATTCAGGATTCACAGAAGAAGAGATTGACATTTTGGTGACGGCTTTAGTTTATGTAAAACTTGGTAAGAATTCTGGGTTATTAAAGATTCCTCTGCTAGAAGAGTAGGGCCTACCTATCATATCTACGTAAAATAGGTGACATTTTCGAAATTGGTAAAGAGTTGAAAGAACACCGTTTGCCCACATATGTTATTTTTGTACCTTGATCAAAAAACTAGTTCAGAAGAACTATTTACATTCCATCTTATTCATTGGTAATATTACTACATAGGTACTAGAATGTAGTTTCTGTTTTATTTATAATAATAAAGATAGATATAATGTTGAATCAGACGCAGCTCAAGATGTTCCTGATAGAGAGTTGCTTCTACTCGATAACTGAGTACCGGTACACCAATTTATAAAATCTGATCTTATCATGTATTCCTAGTTTCTATTTTTTATTTGACGTATTGTACAACTCTGTACGGACGTTATATTGAATAGAACTTGATTATTATTATTATTATTATTTTCTGTCCTGGTAATTTTTCCGTATGGTAAATGAAGATGAATGTTTAATTAAATCATTATTACATTATTACCTATATTGTTTTTCTAGCTCCTGCAAGGTTCAAAAGTTTGCTACTGATTACAGTACCTCAAACTACAGTTTCTCAGAAAGCAGTTCAAGATGTCCTCGTCTGGGTTAGCACATATTTTGCCACTGGTGCATTAAGTACTGTCGTTGTGGCATTGCAGTGGATAACAGGTACAGTACATTTTTCAGGGGACTAGACTGAAAAAATGTATAAGTGAAACCTCTAGGCGTATGCAGGAAAGCGGGAAAACCATGGATCAGGCGATCCATGGTTTTCCCGCTTCTATCTTTCGTTTTGTCCCACCATACTACCACATAGCCAAAGTTGAATTTTCCTACGTGGATAGTTTCATTTCCCTGGTCTCTTGAAAAATGCTAGGTTGAGGTTTCACGGTGTCAATACGTGAGAAACTTATTCATGAAACGATATGGGCAGGAAAACAAACTTATAAATGTAGTAAATGTATAAAGAAGAAACTTCATAATAAGGTTCTACTGTAAAGGTGTACTACATATATGTACTAGAGTAGTTGGTATAATTATGAATATTTCAACTGCTAACATGAAACAGAGATAATTTTTAATCAATTAAACGATAATAATATTGAACCTTGGTCCTATCATTGAGTTGAACTCAATTAAAATCGATGTTCCTATGTTGAAAAGCTTGCTTCTTTGCCCTTAGGCCTATATTTCTTTAATTTTTATTGCATAGGCCTATTCGTGCATTAAGTGTCTTTTATGATTTAATTTCATATTTATGGATCTACATCTAGAAATGCCTTCCAAAAAACTCGGACCAACAAAAGTAAACAAAAACCCATCTCTTTAGGATCCTATTTCTTATTTTTTTTCTCTCTTCCAGGATTAGTGGACAATGGCTTAACGAACGAAGACTACGTTGACGACTTCTACGAGTTTTTTTTCACCATTTTAGGCAGGCCAAAATTGGTAATCATTATTATTGTTATCATCATTATCATTACTTATTATTATTGTAATTATTCTCAGCGCAATATAATAAAATCGTTGACGCAATGTTAAACCCCAATATTCAACCATTTTATTGTAATTATTATGCCTTATTATTTTTTATCTAGTTACCGGTATCACAGTCTACTCCTTGTTTGATGGTCTCCCAGAGATTAATTTTATTTCTTCGTTTTACATTCACCGTGTAATTTTGGATTTACTAAATTCACTATTCATCACTAGGAAAACACAGCGTTTACGTTACAAGTAAGATGAGCGAGATTTTATATAGAATGTACTCGAGAGTTATGTGGGCCTGCGCACCTTGATTTTAAAATAATTATAAGTCCTCCTTATTCATTTATTGGTTCATATACATCATTTCATTCTTATAACTTTGGATTATAGCTATCGTGACGATGGATAGGCAACAGCGATCCAGAGCTCTGCAACCAATCAGCCATATAATAACAACCAAAAATGTGCTCTTACTGCAGTGCAAATTGCACTACTCTATTACATATATTGCATTATGTAGCCTATCTATTACAAAATTGCCCACCGGGATACCGGGAAATCCCCCGCGAGGCCTCGACCGTTTTGGAGGCCTCTGATCCCTTATTCAAATTATATTTATGTGGATAAGATTTTAATTATGATACCATAAATGTCCATGATGATTCAATTATTAAAAATAACTTCGAGAATGTCCATAACGGTTCAATTATCGGACTCCAAACTCACTTGAAAAATGAACATTTTTCAAAAACTTCCCTGCGGGGCTCTACTGGGGGCTGGGGGACTGACGTCCAGCTGGACAGTCATTTTATCTGAAAAACCTGCGCCCCCCCCCCTCCATCATAAATACATAAATCATAACGACGTCCCTGGACAGAAGGGACGTTGCCAGGGAAAATGCCAGTTATGTCAATACTTTCAACAGTTTACACAATCACATGAAGGTACAAATAATTTGATGTTTATTATTCAATTTGGTGATCTATCATCAAACTGGATCTGGGGCCCTGATTTATTTTCCCCGGGAGGCCTCTGTACCTGAATCATTTTGTTTTAGTTTTAGTTTTATTTGTTATTTTTCATCTTTTAATATTTGTTCCATTGATGTATCTTTCATTCATTATAATTTATTAAAATTATCAATATTTCATTTCATAATTTTGTCTAACGTGTGCATAATTTGATTTTAGGAGGCACACGTCAGCAAGCTAATCTACATGTTGAGCAAACCTGACGACATCTCGAGATGGAGAGTAAAAATTCTTCTGAAAATTCACGAAAAAAATGGTCGTCAGAAACATACAAATGCCATTTTGTGGTATGTATTCGAATCTTAAGTAGAATTATTTGGCTTTGTTGATCGAATACGGAAGTTTCTACCAGTGAAGGGGATGATATAAACAATGTTATGCCCACAGATTAGGCCCACACTCATTATTATTTATTCATTATTTTAGTAATAAATGTAAAAATAATGGAAACTGGTTGCCGTTCGATGTCAAAATGTGGCATTGACGCATTTTTTATGATAATTAGATTAATCGATCAAACGCGAGTCGATTATTGAACAACTAGAAAAAAAGATTGATCTTTTGAATAGTTGTAGAAATAATTAGAAAAAAATAGCAAAAAAATTAGCCGCCCCGGTGGCTAAATCAATTATCGCTAGCGGTAGTAACTGAAGTCACCTTTGGGCGTGGGTTCGAGTCCCGCATAAGGCATGGGTTTTTGTAAACGTCCTTTCACCTATCATCATTTCATCGTTTCAATATCATCCGCTCATTCGTTCCCCCATATAACCCAGCTGTTGGTGGGTTATATGGGGGTTAAGCAACATAAAAAAAAAGCAAGAAAATTATAATGACATAAATATTATTCACAATATATTAATGTTTAGCGTTTAATATAACGTTTCATTCAATCCATCATTGAATTCAATAGTTTAAATCAACAAATTGATCAGTCAATCTGTAAAGTTGAAGCAAAAGGTTTGAAAGAAATAAGCTTAGTCAAATGAAAAATAGGATCAACTTGATTAGTTTTAAGAACATGTTCTATCTTTCTATGGTATTGAAGGGAATAAACCAATCGAGATGCGTTTTGGAAGTACGTCACTCTGTTGTAGGACATTCGCAGTAAACGGTTGATGCATCAGAGCCACCGTGATTCCAAACATGCATGTCTGGTGGCAGTGGAATTCTCACTCAATGTCTTTCAAAAAATTGAACAGAGAACGACCTTTCAACACTATTCGATAGTGTTCAATAAAAATTGTACTGTATTCAACTGTGGAATTCAATTGTAAGAAACGAAGCATGTAAATCAGACTTCAACAGATTAGTTTTCTTCAAATAATAGTGACTAATTTTGCAGCCAGTTCAAACTTCTCCGACCTGAATGTATTCCGGAGAACATACCAACTCTGAATGCTCATTTTGCGTTCAGAAATATCCCGGAACCATTGAGCGTCCAGTTCAACAACGCAAGGCTACGTAAACAAGCTGTGAGCGGAGCGACAGGGATTTCCAGGGGTGACTTTGTCTGGGAGAAACCGCTAGCTGCTATTAAAATGGTGAATAATGTCAAATTATTAACATCAAAACCACTGGTACTGTTACACCAATCATTCTAGCTTTTGACCTACATTAATTGCAACAAAAGATCTTACAATTGAGTTGTGCTCTATGGTTTTCTTAAATGTTTCTTATTTTCCAAACTGATATTTCTGAAAAAAATCTCAACCTCTTCTGGTATGATACCAATGTACAGAAAAAGCTCCAAGTTGATTGGTTACTTTTCCGGATCTGTATGCAGCGTACAAATTACAAACCAAAAAAACGTGAACACAAAGCCTGAACTTTCTTGTTAAGTGAAATGGAAACCTTTGCTACGCTCATTTAATAAAATATGTTGGTATCACTTCATCGTTGTGCAACTGAATAATTTAGTGATTCAATTATCAGTTTAATTGACGTTTGTTATATTTTTCATTTACAGACAGGCGCTCGGAAACATTCAAAGATTGATTTTATACCCGAAGTTGACTATATAGCGTTTGTATCTTCGCTGTACAGGAAAAAAGATATGTGCTCAATATTGCAATTCAAAAGGTAAGTTACTGAATATTTTTTGTGTCACTCATGAGAGATGATGTAAAATGATGATCATTTATAGTTTGGGTCAGATGACCGGTCATATTCAAGTTGAGCGATTCAAGTTTAAGTTTGAGTTTGACTGGCGAGTGAATAATTCAACTTGCCAACTTGAAAACAAAATCGAATAGCACTGTTGACGTAATAGGGCTTAATTTAACAAAGTGGTTTCACACAGAAATTTTCGTTGTGGATCTTAGGTAAAAATAATGCATGTAAATTTATGATTAAAAACACAACTACATATTTAAAAAAAAAGGTTTGAAGCTGCAGCGAGTGTCATTCAATTACCGGTGTTTTTATTATTATTTAGTTGGTAGGCCCTATGTCTCGTGTGGAATAATCATGATTGCGTTAGAATATATTTTTCTGTGCAGCATTGAAGCGCTAGGCTGTTACCAGCTGAGTGTCGACATACCGTGCCAATCCATGTCGCTGCTAGCCAACATCGGCGGCTGTCACGTTCTTGCGTTCGGCGGGCCAAGGCTGCAAGAACGCTTCTCGTACGCCCTCTACCACCACCTCTTCCCGGGTATGAATTTTAGCTACTAAAAGAATACACATGTCTGTACAGTTAATGTAAAGAGTAGGTCTACATTGTATACATGGTCTAGTATAGGCCTATATATAATTAAATTTATTATATATATAAAATGGAAAGGGAGAGACTTAGGTGGTACGGGCATATGCGACGAATGGAAAAGGAGAGAATACCGAGAGCAATGTTCGAGATAGCAGAAAACAATGGAGCTAAGAGAAGAGTCGGGAGACCAAGAGAGAAGTGGCAGGACGAAGTAAGGTGTGGGGTAGTCAACCGAGGAGAAAAATGGGAGGAAGTGGTAGATAAGAGATGGTGGGAAGATAGAGAACGGTGGAGGGAACTCGTAGGAAGAGAAGACGAAGCAGAGGATAGTAGTACATAGTGAAGAAGAGGAAGAAGTTGGAACTGGCAGGAACCGACTGATAAGAAGACTGCCCTAGAAGAAGTGGTGGAAACACCCCCTGGCCCAATCTAATTGGCTATCTGGCTTTTGAGAAATATATATATATATATATATATATAGTGCCCTACTGTATAATGATTATAATTATTGTTACATTTATATAATTATACAAAACCATCTAGTTCTGTGAAATGTGTGTCTAGCAGAAAGTACACAGTAGAATATTTTCTTAATTTGTGTTCTTTCGTTCCAGTGTTCATCAGAAGAAGTTCAACCGTTCCGAACAATTCTAAAGAAGATGTACTCAATAAACTAGTCGCATTTGAAGGTTACATGCAGCAGGGCATACCCGTAGTGTCGAGGTTCTTAGCCGAGTACGTACATGATTGGAATGGCTATGATTTTGCGCCACAAATCTACAAACTTCTGGAATGGATCACTTTCAGTTCCTTTGAAGGTTAGTTTGGAACAAAGACTCGAGTATATATATAGGTAGAGATGTAAGAATTTAGCATTAATGAAATAGACTATCAGATTTAAATATTTACTATTTGCGTCTACTTTTAAATCCAGAAGTAACCAATGCAAATCTTGCTACTGTCAGATTATTTTTCATTTTCATAAAACCAAGTTTTTGTAAAGGCTATTTAATTGTTAGATCAGATTGAGAGCTTAGTTGTAATAGGTTTGTATTTGATTTCCGTTTGGAAATATAATTATATTTAACTCATGAATAACGCTGGCTAAGCACCAAAACGCTAGGAGAGAAATTATAACAGTGCCCCGGTACGGTACAGCGTTATAGTCACCGTCAACTGACTGATTTAAAACAACTAGCTCTTGCTCACTGATTTTGATATGTGTGTAGGGTAATATTTGTCACAGGTACAGAGGTACTTGAAGGAACTGAAGTTGAGACGGGCGTGGGTTCAAGTCCCGTCTAAGGCATAAATATTTGCCTATCATCCGTCATCCGCTCATTCGTACCCTGAAATAACCTAGCTTTAGGTAGGGTTGTTCAGCAAACACCGTTCATCAAAACTATTTTTTAAACAATTGAGCAAATAGGCAACATACGCACATTTCAGATTGAGTTTAAACCTACATCAAACGAATTATATTTTTAGCGGATTCAATCATGTGACAGCCAAAAAAGTTGATTTTCGTTCTGGTTTTCATTATCACTTTGTATTGCGACGTATTGAACAATACTCTTGATGTCGTTAAAGATCGATGACGTCTAAACAAGAATCAAGATTACAACAATAATCGTTGTCTTGTAGCATTCAGACACGTCCCAAGTTCTTAAACTGCGGTAGTTTATCAAGTTCTTGTATTGTCTTTTGTTTCAGAGCTACATGCCATTATCCTAGAACATATCCATAGGTTTTTTGTCCAGTCAGACATTGACAACAAATGCTTAATTATTTCTACTATGCGTAGATTATTACGCAATTTGGTGAGTAATAATTTTGTTTATTTAGGATTCTTATGTTGTTGTTTTTAACTTCGAAACGGTTTCTCTCAAAAGTGGTGCAACTGATTGCGCCTTAGAACTATATCTAACAGTATCAAGATGAATGATTGAAAACATTGAACATTTGAAACATTGAAAACTTGACAGAAAGTCATTGTTTCCCTCTAAAGGCAAATTGGATAAAAGTTTAGGATTGTTTGAACAGGACACCAGTAGGGCGATCTTACCATCCCAAAGAAATAGTTGGATATAATATACCGGTAGTATACGTACTATATATAATATTTGTTGGCCTAAATATAACACATTGTAGAAATTATAATGAAAGTCAATACTTAAGAGATGAACAATTCAAAAGTTGTGTTGGGAAAAGTTTCCAATCTTCTTTCCAAATTGATTTCTTCATTTATCTTCCTTCATCTTACATTGTACATAATTAATCATCTATAATCTTGTTATCGTTGTGATTCAGTTCCTGGAAGTGTATCGTAAGCAGGAGAAGCTGCCTTCGCTTTTCGTTGGTACTACTGCTATGTGGGATCCCGTGGACACGCTGACTAAAATGTCCCGTTTCGTCGGGGACTTGTGCTCACTCGGACTGATCATCGAGCCAGATTCCGCTCTCATATTCGACGAGAGTTTATCTTTCTATGAAATGGTGTGTACGATGTGTGTATCTCTGTATATACTTGTATACACGAATGAAGGAGGTTGTTTACCAACATAATAAACACAAATGTTACAATTATAATGATATGATTGTGGCATTTAGAGGGTCAGTCATGTTTGACGAGATTTGAAGATTTAACACAACTACATCTTCTAAAGCGTGGAATATTCAAAGCTGCAGTGAGTTTCTCTACAATCATAAAAAAAAAAAAAAGTGGGTAGACGACTACCTTTGTGGGTTATAAGCTTCTTATATTTTTATTATTATTTTGTTTAATTAAACATTATTTCAGTATGTAGACTGAACAGATATAGGTCTTACAGTCAGTAAATATTCTAGTGACTGATCCACACATTTCAGTATTTACGGTACTCTATAATGATGACTAAGATCTATTGGTGTCGGTGAATTATCAATGAAGTGATGGAATAATAGAATAGTGAGATAAAAGGTTATTTTATTAGGAGTTCTTGGATAATGGGAAGGAGTCGGTTATGGCCTGTCCGCCTGTTATTAAGGAACTATCCCAGTATGGAGCTGAAGGACGGAGTGAAACTACAGAAAACCAGTCAGGATGGTCGACCATGGTGGGAATCAAACTCCGGTTTCGTGAATGACGATTCAGTGAACTAGGCACTTGACCACTCGCGTTACGTTTAATTACTGCGTGATATAAAGTGTAATTATGTCTGTTAATCCAGGTGTCTGAACTTGAGGACGAAAGCAGGTTGCCATTGTGGACTATTATGCCGCCTGCGATCGTATATAGAGGCTTGTTCACTTCCAGCAGCCATTTTGTCTCTCGAGTAATGACACTACTGCTCAGGTACAGTTGGAAACATAGGCCTATATTTCAGTGGAACCCGTTCCCGGATCCATTGTTTCCTGCTTCTGTCATTTATTTTGTCATACCCTTTGCCCATTTCAACTACCTGAAATTTACCCGGATGGATGATTGTCCTGCATGAATGTTTTTTTTCTGGTCCATTGAAAAATGATAAATAGAGATTTCACTGTTATGGGCAATTGTGTTTCAGATTTAGTTTGTAATCTGTATGAAATGAGTCATATTTTAAATGGATTTAGGGTCAGTTTTATCGACTTACTTATCTGATGATTAGCATTAAACCTGGGATTAGGCGCAAAATGACCTCGCTCCCAAAAATTCCCAAAAATTAGTCCTATCACCTTGAATATTTGTCAATTTAATAATAATAGTAATATTTATTGATTCATATGTAGGCTAACTGTGTACATTGTTGTAGAACACTTTAAATTAAATGGATAATACATAGGTGCTGGTAATCTGATTTTAATATGGTATAAACCGTATAATGTTATTAAATATTACAACAATTTCATTGCAGGTATAAGAATGTCGACAATCAGCGACTCAAATCCATGGGTGTACGAGTTGATTTCAAACCCAAATTTAGCATGGTAAAGATGTATGTTGCTGATTACTATAATTGTCTCTGGAATGGAAAGGTAAAAGAGGAAATTGTTTCTGCTATTAAAATAACTATAACTTCATCCATGTACTGTAATTTAAGTGTGTGTCTACTATTTAGATATATGTAGTATTTACAGTCTCATTGTCAGACCTAGAACTCCACTAGTATGTACATTGTTCAGTAACCATGAAATTACCAGGCAAACGTAGCATGTGTGTTGTAAGATGAGCGAGGAATTTGTGTGGAATGTTCTTGAAAACTACACACCTTGACTTGAAAACTATGAACTCTAGAAAGCCGTGATTTGCCATGTCAAGATTATTATTACTGTCACATAGAGCGCTATCAGTTATGTTCGTCTGTCATGAACTGATAAGAACTAGAGTACACTTTTTTGGGGGAGGAGCAACTTGAATGCAACTCATTGCAGGATGCGCTGTTGTTCGGTTTAACTTGGTGTATGTGAATCAACAATTACAGACGAACAGCCACCGAGTATCACAAATCATTTGCCGCAAATATATTTACACACACTGTATCTGTTTATAGCCCTACAGTCATAAATATTTGTATTAGTATTTTATTGTAGGCCTAAATATATACTAAGAAAATGCTTTCAGTTGCTCATATATTTACAATGAGAATTTGCATTTCATTACTATAGAGTGGCATTTTGTTTCTCGTATAATATCATTCTTGTGATTTTTTCCAGGCATTCAGTAAGAGAAATGAAGGTTTTATCTTGAGGGATATTTCCAAGAAATCCATATCTCGCGTGCTAGGTCAGAATGTGACTGATAACGACAATGCCTTCTCCCTCTTCAAACATTATGCGTTTGCACCATATCTCCTTTTCCCCGAGTCAGAAAATGATCTCTCGGCTAAACGAAGGAAAAAGGTACGTATTACACGTACCCACTTCTAACATATCCAAAGGATACTCTAATAGCCAAGCTGAAATAGAATAGAATAGAATATGTTGTATTAGTCCAAATTGATCGTATAACGATCAATCAATATTAAGACAGGTCTTAATAGTATATGTCGGTACAATTAATGATAAATAGTTTCAGAAATAAAATACATGCACATTATACAATGATGACAGTGGACAACAGTGGCAGTAAGTCACAGTGACCACTCTACTGTGACCAAGGCAATAGCCGAAATTCTATTCTTGCCGGGATTTCAAGTGTTGAAAATAACTTTCTCTTTTCCAGGATGATCATCAAATTTCAGATCGGCTATACTCGGTTAAAACAAATATGCCCGAGACAATAGCACTTCTTCTGGCTTGCGAGGACTTTTTTGGTTCAGATTAAAGTCAATAATCACAAGTCAAGGGTAGGCCTATTTAGTGTAGAAAACCATGCAATTAATAGGCCTAATAGAATAAAGGAATTTTGATAAGCATAATATAATAGTATTCCAGATTTCTGGTCCTAATGTATTTATATTTATTATAGTACTGTAAATACTTTCAATACCTAGAAAATGCCGGTATTTCAAATTGAATGTACCGGTATTGAATATTTTTAAGAAATCATATATATATTTTTTAAATTAAATGAGATCAATGTCTGCTTATTAATACTTATTGTTGTTTGCAGATTCATTTCTTGATCCATTTCTTTCTCTATCTAGGATGTGAAGTATATAAAAAATACATGTACAGTATTTGATAAAAAGTATAGACTACAAAATCTTCAATACATCTGTATTTTGTGCTTCAAATACAGTGCTCGACTTCAATGTATTTAATAAAGTGTAGGCTTACTTATATGTAACTCATTTCTATTGATCAACTCATTGATAACTCATTGATAGCTGATGTAGCTTGTCTTTCCAGAATCAAATTACTTTCTATTTTGCTGCTAGGATGAGCTCCTCTACGTTTCTTAGAAAACCATTGTTGACAGAGCCACTGAAACTTTGCAATGAAGAATCATGTTATTTTATTGACGTTATCATAATATATAAACATCATTTTTTTGATCTCCCCATCCAACGATGTCTGATTTGGGGGTGGAGGTGACTCCACCGCCGTTTCTAGGGTTGCCTGGGATGTCGAAGACGGTGAGTTATTCCGTCTTCCTTGCTGACGTTATTATAACAGAACAAATCTAGTATACTGTATTCTCAATATATATATGTATATATATATATTATATATTTTTAAACTTGACGACATCAGAAGAATAAATTGAAAGTGTATTTGAATTTCAAATACCGGTACACAATTTCCAGTGTATTGCAAATACATTTAGCAAAGTATTTTTTTGTGCACGTCTGTTCTATACATACTCATTCTGCATTTCAATTTCACTCGTCCTCTTTTTAATCTTAGGTGACAAATTTGCATGAGACTGTTCATGACTGCAGTCATGAACAGTCCATTTCCTAATTACGGTATAAGCAGAAACTCAAATGAATAAATAACTCATTCAGAGAGAATATTGCTTTGAGCTTCAATGATGACATACCAATATCATATTTATGTACTCAGGCGATATTGAATTCTAATATCAACTTTAACTATGATATTAGATCATATTGCTCACGAGTTCCCGCTACATTATTGACAGTAGGTTTGGTAAGTTGGCTTTTTTGTTTTTACTTTTAGTAAGTTGGCAATATTTCAAGTTCAATCTGGAAGAATCGTTGAGCTAGTTTCGAAAGAGTGTCATCAGAAAATATATTTTTCGACTGAAGGTAGGAGAATTATGTAGGTATTACATCGAAATCCATAACGTTGAAAAAGAATTATGCGTTCATCAAATCTGTAATGAATATGATCGTTAAGTAATACATTGCGTAATGTTTGTTGCACTTTATGCGTCTTATTTTTTGTTAGGTTAAGGATGATGTGATAAGAACCCTCCCATAGTATTGAAGTTATATAAGCCCCTATAAACCTAGATTGTATGGATTCATCTCTCCTTTAATTACTAATTATAATTTAATTGAAATTCACTTCATCTACATATTTGCATGGCTTGCAAAGTCGGTCTAGCTGTAACATTTCAAATCAGCAACTAGGCCATTTTCAAAGATTTCAAGTCGTGTATTTTGTGTGATTCAAGACAGTTAACCCTGATGGGGAGGGAGGGGGGGTGCTGGAGGGGATGATACGTCGGTTAGGTTAGTGTGGGAGGTTGGAGGAAAAAAATACGTGCTCAGTGTCTCAGTAATTTTACCGGTAAAAGGGCGTAAGAGCCAGTATCACGAATTCTTATTTAAGAATTAATTAACCAACTACCGGCATTAAGTATATACTTGATGCTACCGGTATTAGTTGAGGTAGGCCCATAAAAAAAAACATTCAAGTAACCAAGGGTGAAAACAACTTGATCCACTAAAAATTGCGAAATCCACCATCAGTTTGTAAAACCGCGTTTAACCTTTACTTGATCTACTCGCTATTAGTTCGCAAAACCAAACCTTAGATAGATAGGCCGTAATTTCCCGGTAATTTAGTTTATTAGATTTCATCAGTAACATCTTTGAGAATTCCATTAATTCTACCATAGACAACCCACCTTGTATTATTCGACACAAAAAGTAACAACAGAATACGATTCTAAATGCAATGTGGCCGACAAAAAGTTACACAAAACCAAGTCAAGAATATAATATTTTAATCAATGCCATTGTTGAAAATATGCATAAACTTTATATTCTGACTTCTCACTAGTTCTAGTTTTCAACACTTAACATCATAATACGGTACTCAACTTTTTCTGTTGAATACCTAGCTCTTGTTTGGTACCGGTAAGAGAAATCATTCACATTTATGGGCCTTGATTGTAATCAACCAGGCTGTGATGGCAATTTTTGTGTTCTAGGGCTACTTCTTTTATGTCAACAACTAAATTAAATTTCAGTTTTACTTTTTATACCAATTATGTTATTCTACTGGGTTTGACTTGAATCTGTAAGTATATGATCTGACATAGTTCCATATGGCACTAATGTAACTTTAGATTTCAATACATCTTTTATTAGGTGGAAATACTAGGCGTTAGCTTATGTTTCGTTGGCGGGTCTCGATGGCCACGTTTGTCACACAGCTGTGAAACGATTTAGATGAAACGGTTCAAATATTTCACGTTTATCATGATACCTTGAATCGTTTTAGTCAACACAGTTTAGGAATCGAAAAAGTGTTTGGTTATTCACAACGCCTTGTCAGCGTAGAGTTGCAAGCATGCCCATCTAAACCGTTTTGCCATGCTTATAACACATTTCTGTTATGATTTGACTTGGCCAAATTGCATCTTGAAGCTTGTTGGAACTGGATCATTTTGTCCAAACTCGATGTGTTTATCAGCATCTTTGAGCCGCTTCAGGCTGAATCAACTCAGCTAAGCCGTTGACCGACAGTGTGATGTATGTAGTCTATATTTGACCTTTACTGCTCATGAGGCATGAAAGTTCGACGATCACTAAATGTTCCTGGTTAGTTCCGTTATTTTCTCCTCATTTCCATTATAGCAGCAAAATAGTTTGTTTGATGCTATGCGATTGTACGCTTAGTTGATTAATTCAATGTACATGTTTTGTTGATGTTCAACCTTGGCTAAAAGCTTCGTAGATTTTTTTCATAAAAAATATTTGTGTTTGTTTCATTCGGCAAGTAGGCGTACAGTATTGATTTTCTAGCCATTGTGAGTCTTCTGGTTTATTCACAATTTATAACAATTTTCAAATATTTTTCCAGTCATCATGATGTTGGCAGCAAGACTTTGCCAAGTGCCATTGGCACCAATGCTCAAAGCTTCTGTGAACCGAAGTACGATACTGATCAAGCCGTCTGCCACGAGAGGTCAACTGTTCCGGAACTTTGCCAATGACGGAAGAGACTCGTTTTCCCAGCGCCTGTCGAGACGCAGAACTCTGCGAGAGCAAGCTATGGAGCCAGCCGGTGAAACGGCTTTCAATATTGGACAAGGAGCTGTTGCTGGCGGAGCTGCTTTGGGTCTCGGAGCTTTGTGCTTCTACGGTTTAGGAATGTCGAAAGAAACAGGCGCGGTCGATCATGCTGTGTAAGTATGTCACCAGATCAGGTTTCTAGACGTACCAGCAGCCTGCAGGTACTGCATCAGACTACTCATATCACCAAACTTACGTCTAAAAATTTAGAATACAGTATAATGTTCCATTTGCTATTTTTTAAAAATTTGTAATATTTTGATGTTCAAACTCCTAAAATATTATAGAGATACACTACGGTCCTAGAAATCCAAACATTTTTCCCTCCCTGTTGCCGTCTCCCCAGTGAAGCATATCAGACATGGTGATGATAATTTGCAGATAGGTCTAATTATAACTTGTATCTATAGCATACCCACTGTCCCAGTGATGGTCGCACTCACATCACCCACTAGTCAAGTTGGTATAATAAGGCAACTATTTCTTATTTATAAAAATAGTCTACCAGTTCTTTATTAGTTTTGCCTAGCGCAAACAAAATTAGATGTAACGAAGTCGAAGTGTAAACAAAACCTCTGGGGATGGGGGAGGTTCTTCAACCTTCAAACTAATTTCATACAGGCCCATTTGATTTTTTTTAACCAAACACTACCCCTAACAAACTTCTTCCCAATGCTTCAAATCAAGATACCTATGCCTGTACCAGTGTTTGTATTTTTTGAGAGTAAAACAATTTCTAGAGGTTGTTTATTGATCCCTTGTACAGATTCTGGCCAGAGTATGTGAAAACACGCATCAGGGATACCTACTTGTACTTCGGGAGCTCGGTTGCCCTCACAGCTGCCAGCGCAGCGGCCGTTCTACGCAGCCCAACAATGCTTAACCTTGTCACTAAGAATGGATTTTTGGTAAGTAACTACAGAAGTACATATACATTCATTTTGTAGGCTAATTAGTGTGTCCATACAATTTACAGAGGGAAGGTTTTAACTTGGCCTGTGGGTAACGTAACGATATTTTCACGTTTCGTCCGTCAAAACAATGCTCGACGAAAACTTTCAACGAATCAAATGTAAGAGAAAATGAAATGCGTGGGACGATTTTTCCCATTCAGGTACAGCCAACCTCACTTTTTTGCTGCTCAACGACCCTACCAACAGCTAGGTTATACCGCCACAGGGGTATTAATGAGCAGGAGATAATGAAACGATGAAGTGATGACAGGTGAAAGGACGTTTACAAAAACCCATACTTCATGCAGGACTCGAACCCACACCCGACCCGACTTCAGTTACTACCGTTAGCGATAATTGACTGAGCCACAGGGGCGGCCATACTGTCTTATCTTCCATTTCTAGTACTATAGTGTGGAAGTTACACTCACTTCTGTGCTAGATTCCTACGTTTGTTGAATCTAGTCAACTGTAGAACCTAACTTTGCAATCAGTTGACTTCAAATGTGACATGATGTTGATTGTAGGCACTTGCAGCGACCATAGCATTGATGATGGGCAGCGGGATGGTAGTACGGAGCATACCCTATCAACCGGGTTTCGGTGCTAAGCAGATTGCGTGGATGGTCCATACGGGAATCATCGGCGCTGTTATCGCACCCATATGCCTTCTGGGAGGACCAATTATTCTGAGAGCTGCTTGGTGAGTTCACTACTTGACTCTTTCTAATACTCCAGATTATTCTGAAGATGGACCTCAGTACCTTACCCACTTGAAATTACGTGCCAGGGTTGCTAGCTCCAAGAAGCTAGGACTTGGATTGGTTAATGTTCACTAAATAGCTTCCTACAATGACAATATATTATTTATAAATGATAACAAATTCACGGTCTCTTAGACTGAATAATTCATCAAATTTCTAAGCCCAATTCATAGGCCGGGCTCATAATTGCCGGAAGTAAAAAGGAAATGAGTTACCGTATTAAATTATGGTAATAAAATCAAAAAGTTCATTAATTAGTAATAATAAAAGTGGTGAAAATGAATGACAATAATATATTAGAATTGGATTTAAAGAAGCGTTGAAGAGATTGTTATGGAGAATATGAGAAGATTCACGTGAGATCGTGAAGACTATTTCGTGATATACTGTTCTTGAAAAAACTTCTTGAAATACACTTGGAAAAAGTGCTTATTCAACCTTTTCAACTGTTTTTCTAAAGCGTGTAAACTGCATGTTTTCCTTGACGGCTCCAAGCTATGCGATAATACAATACCGTTCTGTCCCGTGTGTTGCAGGTATACCGCCGGAGTGGTGGGAGGCCTGTCAACTGTTGCTGTCTGCGCCCCAAGCGAGAAGTTCCTCTACATGGGAGGACCGCTAGCAATCGGCTTCGGAGTAGTTTTCGCTGCTTCCATCGGTACGTTTAGACCTTCGTTAAAACCATTTGAATGATATTTTCTGTGTGTAGTGTCTCATTGTATTCGTAACATGGCATGAAAAGCTATAGATGGCATGAAATGCAATCCACCCAGTGGATTTGATTTTTAAGAAATTTCTTGTGACGTTTCTTATTTATTTTTGGGTCAGTTGTACTTTGATTAATGTAGGTCGTTTTTAGGGGCCGGAAAAGATTATGATTCAATTATTAATAATCTTTCTAAAATTCCCATCAGGCCTAACTTATCGATAATATCGAAATTATAGTTTTGTGGTATACAGTGAAACCTTCATCCATCGTTTTCAAGGGACCAGGAAAAATAATCTATCCGGGAGAATTCAACATTGCTTATAGTTATATGGGAGTAGGGTTGGACAAAATGAATGATGGGCCTATAAGCGGGAACGATGCATAGAGGTTTCATTGTATTTGAATTCCTGGCATAAAATCGTTCATCTGGCATCACTGTGGATTGAACATTAGAAAGTGAAGTGTTCTGTCGTTAATAGAAGCTGTTTCGGTCGGTAATGAAAGTTTCTTATCAAATTATATTAATAACAATAATATCGGTAATGAAAGTTCCCTATCAAATTATATTAATAACAATAATATCGGTAATGAAAGTTCCCTATCAAATTATATTAATAACAATAATATCGGTAATGAAAGTTCCCTATCAAATTATATTAATAACAATAATATCGGTAATGAAAGTTCCCTATCAAATTATATTAATAACAATAATATCGGTAATGAAAGTAATGTAGGCCTAAGTACCGTAATTAATGTGCATATTGATATCATCCATAATCTTGGTCACCTCTATAGGTTATGTCACTTGACCAATGGAGTCATTTCGTCAATTGTAAATCTTTCGTTAGAGAATTATTATATTTCATTACATATATATTTTCACATTTCATTTGACATAGGGCTTTTACTTATATGGTTGTGAAATGAGGAAAAAACAGCCTAGTATGCCTAATTTGAGTAATTTATACATTTTGTTTTCTAAAGCAAATATTGTAAGTCGCTTGTCAATGTGGTGCTCTGATGTAGATTTGTTTTAATGTTTTTGTGTCCAGGATCCATGTTCTTGGCTCCGACCACAGCCCTAGGAGCCGGTCTCTACTCGATCAGCATGTACGGCGGCTTGTTGCTGTTCTCCGGATTTTTATTGTACGACACTCAACGAATCATTCGCGCCGCCGAGACTTATCCGCTCGTTGCGAGAGAACCATTCGATCCTGTAAATGCGTAAGTATTGTGAAACAAAACCAGTGGGGAGCTCAATAGATTGTGTTACAAAATGTTTCAACTACTCGAGTTTGTATGACATTTTCCGTTTTTCCTATTTGTTCAAGTTGCCTAATTCAACAAAAAGTGTAATACTATTGCTTGGAAATCATGTTGTTCAGCGAAACAAACACAATATAACCTTGATGTATCAGTCTCAGCTCTATTGTTATTGTGTTTATGTCCCTAGCAGTAATCCCATACACCCAAGGTTGCTGTTCCATTTCAGTATTTTCAATCAACTCCATACCGATATTTTAGGACTTGATTTGATAACGAATTGGAATTTTCAATATCAAAACATTGATCGATATCGATTGAAAAATTGTAAACAAGCTAAGCAGCAAATGAAATTCCTGGCAGGACTTCAGGGAATTTTGTATTCCGTGGCTAGCCACGCAATCAGATGAAAGACACGGAGCATGTTGATATAATGATTGATCGAGGTTTCATTGCGCCTGTACCGTTTAACGGGTATTTCTAATACCATCAGGGACGGGTTCGTATCATTTGTTAGTACATAGGCATGTTTATCATGAATATCATCAAGTGTGATTTAGTGTCACTTACCATTAGACTCGGGTTATTGATGTTATTTACCTTCAGTCAATTATTTTTATCACATTGTAGGGCCTATATCTATTGAACAACAAATAATTTGTCATTTAATTTTATGTATATATGTAGTAGCTATGACTACCAATAACGTAACGGGATAAGCAACATGGCGTAAGTTATATACTTTCAACATTGGACGTCTTCTCACCATGATGGAAGCAAAAAATGTGACGCGCTGAAGTGTACATTTTTGAGATTCGCAATTTCAAATCAAAACGTACGCGTTCAGCTCGTATTTCAATGTAAAGTACATAGTTGAGTACTTGCATTGTTTCTGTTCTTTCTCGCAGATGTCAAGTAATTAATGCAGTTATCAATTGGTAAATGTGGCAGTATGGCTCTTGACTAGGGGTCCAAATGCTCTTACACACGTATTTAAAATTCAGAGTGTCCAATTCAAATGAAATGTATTCCAACGTTGCTTAATACAATTGGGAAGAGCTGGATTCACAGAGTGCATTACACGTATTACTTTCATGAATCAATATATAATACTACCAGTAAATTGAGTATGACGGCATCCCTTTGATTCCCGCATGGTGCGAAAGGAAATGATCTAGTTGCTTATCCCGTTACGTTATTGGTAGTCATAGGTAGTAGGTTGTGATTAAATAATAAAATTATGTTTGTTTTCAGATCGATTTCAATCTACTTGGATACCATCAACATTTTCATCAGAATTGCCATGATCTTGGCTGGGAACAATAACAAGAGAAAGTAAATTATGTTTAGAAATTTAAATTTCAAGTATGTGAAGTATGAGTTTCAAGTACCGTATTTCTGATTTGTATTCTATGTATTGATGAACTTGCTAGACATTATAATGTATATATATTGATATTGCTAGTTGTTAAGTTTTAGTTATGAACAAATAATGAACATAACATTTTACAAATATTGACTGAGTAAGAGCTGTACGGTATTAATTTAATTTGTAATAGGATAAGTTCACCTTGTTTTTCAAGACGGCAGTAGATGCAACGACGTAACCATAGCAACAGGAAATGAAAGAGGTTATTGCAAGGAGTTGAGTTAGAATGATAATATTGGTGTGTTAACATAAGTTACAGTTTGATGAATGATTTGTGGAATGTCAGTTATACCTACGACTATATAGCTATCTACAATGGATAAGCAACTTGGACTTCTCGCATGTTCTCCCAGCTGACGATCATCTCCAGTGCTAAGAAACTTTTCAACTCCACGTAGATCGCCTATATAAGCAAGCTACAGGCTCTACAGGGCTCTGATGGCCTGAGTAGTTGATGTAAAATTGAAACATTGCCGTCTAGATTGCCTTCAAGTTAGCTGAATGCCTGAGTAGTTGATCTTGGTGGCTTATGCAATCGGTTTCATAGATTCAGAACAATGTTGAGCTCAGTTGCGTATCCATCGTAGATAGCTATTGTCCTAGGTTATATAACTTTTCAACTATTTGAGATGTATTCTTGTATCCACGAAGAAAAAGGTACTCTACCGTGCCAAGAAAATATAATTGGTAATTAAAAATTGGTAATAATGTTGGTAATTACCTGATCTTGCTGTAATTTTGAGGATTTAACGCTTTTGAAAGTTGCAGTAGCATTTTTTTGTGGGAAACTGCGTCAGAAAAACCACAATACCGGTACTGTATTTTGATTTTTGAAGTACCCACAAGATTACAAGAATAACAGTGATACACCCCTATTTGTTTTCTTATGTTGGTAGACAACCTTCTTTTGTGGCTACACCTATAAATATTTTAATGTCAGAGTAGCACAGGTGTTTTAAAATTTATGGCAATCAAATGGGGTGAAAACCTTTCCACTGTTTGAAAACTGTTTACTACACTGTTTGTATGTGGTCAGAAATAAATATAATACACAACTATTTGATTACTAGATACTGAAATTTCTATCTAGGCGTATATGTGCATCAACAAAAGACAGTCATCTACCAACTAAATAATTGTAAAAGCTTTGCTAAATATATTATATTTCTGTAATTTTTTTCAAAGATGCAGTTGTGTCTCTTACAGGGGTGCCGACTCCGTGGGTGCTCAGGGTCCAGAGCACCCTCGAAAATTTGGCTCAACCAATATATATAATTACGAATTTGTATGTTTCATTAAATTTCTGGCAAATTTAACGTTTTATTTTTACTTCCATAATATCAATAATATGTCAATGTTGTTGTTTTGGAGAAGCATTTCTTTAGCAAGAAATGAGAAGAATATTTAGAGCCTTTTCTGATCTTTACTTTTACTGATCTTTGATCTTTACTGTCCATATTTCAAGAAAATACCTGCGGGGCTTGGGGAAGGAGTAGCAAAATCAATTTTTAAAAAGTCCATTATGATGTCTTTGTTATTATGAAAGTCTTCTTGAACTAATAAAATATGTACAAAAAACACGAATTTTCAAAATGGGGGTGTGGGGAGCGAACCCCCCACACCCCCATTGGGCTCTGACATGTTTTGCTTGAAAATTAGAGCACCCGTCAGAATTTTCAGAAGTCGACGCCTATGGTACATTTAGTCAAACAAAGGCGCGCAGTTAACCATGTACATTTCGGTCAAAAATTTTTGTCCTATGAAATTCATTGTTGAATTTCTCAGTTCTGTTGTTATTTATTCATATGGTTATCGAATTCGAACACAAATCCCGTCTCCGTTTCAGAATCGAGTTTAATTTAACGATTTTAGAGCAAAAATCAACTTAGTGTACTCACCATGGTAGGGTCCTATAGAATTCTGGAATCCTTCTAATTACTTTTCCATTAGCATTATTAGCAAAATTTCAACGGAATAACTCTTTTGAAATGTCCTCTCGTCTTCCTACAAAATTTTAGCCGAATCAAAAATGATGATTTTTTATGACTCTGAAAAGTGGCTGGAAATTGCAGTTTTTGGGTAATTCAGACACCTTTTTCTTGGAAATGGCTGATGCGAGTATAGCCAAATTTGCTGAGGATTTAGGGACCATCAAGTTATACTCTTAAAAAAATACTAGAACATCATAGCTCTCACCAGTTCATAGAAATTAATTGCGAAAGGTCCAAAAGTACCTTAGTTAACCCTGTACATTTCGGTCAAAAAATTTTTTCCTCTGAAATTCATTGTTGAATTTCTCAGTTCTGTTGTAATGTATGTGTAGTGTGATCAAATTGGAACACGAATCCGGTCTCCGTTTCAAAATTGAGTTTAATTTAAAGATTTTAGAGCGAAAAACAACTTAGTGTACTCACCATGGTAGAGTCCTATATAGAATTCTGGAATCCTTCTAATTACTTTTCCATTAGCATTATTAGCAAAATTTCAACGGAATAACTCTTCTGAAATGTCCTCTTGTCTTCCTACAAAATTTTAGCCGAATCAAAAATGATGATTTTTTATGACTCTGAAAAGTGGCTGGAAATTGCAGTTTTTGGGTAATTCAGACACCTTTTTCTTGGAAATGGCTGATGCGAGTATAGCCAAATTTGCTGAGGATTTAGGGACCATCAAGTTATACTCATAAAAAAATACTAGAACATCATAGCTCTCACCAGATCATAGAAATTAATTGCGAAAGGTCCAAAAGTACCTTAGTTAACCCTGTACATTTCGGTCAAAAATTTTTGTCCTCTGAAATTCATTGTTGAATTTCTCAGTTCTGTTATAATGTATGTGTAGTGTGATCAAATTGGAACACGAATCCGGTCTCCGTTTCAAAATTGAGTTTAATTTAAAGATTTTAAAGCGAAAAACAACTTAGTGTACTCACCATGGTAGAGTCCTATATAGAATTCTGGAATCCTTCTAATTACTTTTCCATTAGCATTATTAGCAAAATTTCAACGGAATAACTCTTCTGAAATGTCCTCTTGTCTTCCTACAAAATTTTAGCCGAATCAAAAATGATGATTTTTTATGACTCTGAAAAGTGGCTGGAAATTGCAGTTTTTGGGTAATTCAGACACCTTTTTCTTGGAAATGGCTGATGCGAGTATAGCCAAATTTGCTGAGGATTTAGGGACCATCAAGTTATACTCTTAAAAAAATACTAGAACATCATAGCTCTCACCAGATCATAGAAATTAATTGCGAAAGGTCCAAAAGTACCTTAGTTAACCCTGTACATTTCGGTCAAAAATTTTTGTCCTCTGAAATTCATTGTTGAATTTCTCAGTTCTGTTGTAATGTATGTGCAGTGTGATCAAATTGGAACACGAATCCGGTCTCCGTTTCAAAATTGAGTTTAATTCAAAGATTTTAAAGCGAAAAACAACTTTGTGTACTCACCATGGTAGAGTCCTATATAGAATTCTGGAATCCTTCTAATTACTTTTCCATTAGCATTATTGGCAAAATTTCAACGGAATAACTCTTCTGAAATGTCCTCTTGTCTTCCTACAAAATTTTAGCCGAATCAAAAATGATGATTTTTATGACTCTGAAAAGTGGCTGGAAATTGCAGTTTTTGGGTAATTCAGACACCTTTTTCTTGGAAATGGCTGATGCGAGTATAGCCAAATTTGCTGAGGATTTAGGGACCATCAAGTTATACTCTTAAAAAAATACTAGAACATCATAGCTCTCACCAGTATCATAGAAATTAATTGCGAAAGGTCCAAAAGTACCTTAGTTAACCCTGTACATTTCGGTCAAAAATTTTTGTCCTCTGAAATTCATTGTTGAATTTCTCAGTTCTGTTGTAATGTATGTGTAGTGTGATCAAATTGGAACACGAATCCGGTCTCCGTTTCAAAATTGAGTTTAATTTAAAGATTTTAGAGCGAAAAACAACTTAGTGTACTCACCATGGTAGAGTCCTATATAGAATTCTGGAATCCTTCTAATTACTTTTCCATTAGCATTATTAGCAAAATTTCAACGGAATAACTCTTCTGAAATGTCCTCTTGTCTTCCTACAAAATTTTAGCCGAATCAAAAATGATGATTTTTTATGACTCTGAAAAGTGGCTGGAAATTGCAGTTTTTGGGTAATTCAGACACCTTTTTCTTGGAAATGGCTGATGCGAGTATAGCCAAATTTGCTGAGGATTTAGGGACCATCAAGTTATACTCATAAAAAAATACTAGAACATCATAGCTCTCACCAGTTCATAGAAATTAATTGCGAAAGGTCCAAAAGTACCTTAGTTAACCCTGTACATTTCGGTCAAAAATTTTTGTCCTCTGAAATTCATTGTTGAATTTCTCAGTTCTGTTGTAATGTATGTGTAGTGTGATCAAATTGGAACACGAATCCGGTCTCCGTTTCAAAATTGAGTTTAATTTAAAGATTTTAGAGCGAAAAACAACTTGGTGTACTCACCATGGTAGAGTCCTATATAGAATTCTGGAATCCTTCTAATTACTTTTCCATTAGCATTATTAGCAAAATTTCAACGGAATAACTCTTCTGAAATGTCCTCTTGTCTTCCTACAAAATTTTAGCCGAATCAAAAATGATGATTTTTTATGACTCTGAAAAGTGGCTGGAAATTGCAGTTTTTGGGTAATTCAGACACCTTTTTCTTGGAAATGGCTGATGCGAGTATAGCCAAATTTGCTGAGGATTTAGGGACCATCAAGTTATACTCTTAAAAAAATACTAGAACATCATAGCTCTCACCAGATCATAGAAATTAATTGCGAAAGGTCCAAAAGTACCTTAGTTAACCCTGTACATTTCGGTCAAAAATTTTTGTCCTCTGAAATTCATTGTTGAATTTCTCAGTTCTGTTGTAATGTATGTGTAGTGTGATCAAATTGGAACACGAATCCGGTCTCCGTTTCAAAATTGAGTTTAATTTAAAGATTTTAGAGCGAAAAACAACTTAGTGTACTCACCATGGTAGAGTCCTATATAGAATTCTGGAATCCTTCTAATTACTTTTCCATTAGCATTATTAGCAAAATTTCAACGGAATAACTCTTCTGAAATGTCCTCTTGTCTTCCTACAAAATTTAGCCGAATCAAAAATGATGATTTTTATGACTCTGAAAAGTGGCTGGAAATTGCAGTTTTTGGGTAATTCAGACACCTTTTTCTTGGAAATGGCTGATGCGAGTATAGCCAAATTTGCTGAGGATTTAGGGACCATCAAGTTATACTCTTAAAAAAATACTAGAACATCATAGCTCTCACCAGATCATAGAAATTAATTGCGAAAGGTCCGAAAGTACCTTAGTTAACCCTGTACATTTCGGTCAAAAATTTTTGTCCTCTGAAATTCATTGTTGAATTTCTCAGTTCTGTTGTAATGTATGTGTAGTGTGATCAAATTGGAACACGAATCCGGTCTCCGTTTCAAAATTGAGTTTAATTCAAAGATTTTAAAGCGAAAAACAACTTTGTGTACTCACCATGGTAGAGTCCTATATAGAATTCTGGAATCCTTCTAATTACTTTTCCATTAGCATTATTAGCAAAATTTCAACGGAATAACTCTTCTGAAATGTCCTCTTGTCTTCCTACAAAATTTTAGCCGAATCAAAAATGATGATTTTTTATGACTCTGAAAAGTGGCTGGAAATTGCAGTTTTTGGGTAATTCAGACACCTTTTTCTTGGAAATGGCTGATGCGAGTATAGCCAAATTTGCTGAGGATTTAGGGACCATCAAGTTATACTCATTAAAAAAATACTAGAACATCATAGCTCTCACCAGTTCATAGAAATTAATTGCGAAAGGTCCAAAAGTACCTTAGTTAACCCTGTACATTTCGGTCAAAAATTTTTGTCCTCTGAAATTCATTGTTGAATTTCTCAGTTCTGTTGTAATGTATGTGTAGTGTGATCAAATTGGAACACGAATCCGGTCTCCGTTTCAAAATTGAGTTTAATTTAAAGATTTTAGAGCGAAAAACAACTTAGTGTACTCACCATGGTAGAGTCCTATATAGAATTCTGGAATCCTTCTAATTACTTTTCCATTAGCATTATTAGCAAAATTTCAACGGAATAACTCTTCTGAAATGTCCTCTTGTCTTCCTACAAAATTTTAGCCGAATCAAAAATGATGATTTTTTATGACTCTGAAAAGTGGCTGGAAATTGCAGTTTTTGGGTAATTCAGACACCTTTTTCTTGGAAATGGCTGATGCGAGTATAGCCAAATTTGCTGAGGATTTAGGGACCATCAAGTTATACTCTTAAAAAAATACTAGAACATCATAGCTCTCACCAGTTCATAGAAATTAATTGCGAAAGGTCCAAAAGTACCTTAGTTAACCCTGTACATTTCGGTCAAAAATTTTTGTCCTCTGAAATTCATTGTTGAATTTCTCAGTTCTGTTGTAATGTATGTGTAGTGTGATCAAATTGGAACACGAATCCGGTCTCCGTTTCAAAATTGAGTTTAATTTAAAGATTTTAGAGCGAAAAACAACTTAGTGTACTCACCATGGTAGAGTCCTATATAGAATTCTGGAATCCTTCTAATTACTTTTCCATTAGCATTATTAGCAAAATTTCAACGGAATAACTCTTCTGAAATGTCCTCTTGTCTTCCTACAAAATTTTAGCCGAATCAAAAATGATGATTTTTTATGACTCTGAAAAGTGGCTGGAAATTGCAGTTTTTGGGTAATTCAGACACCTTTTTCTTGGAAATGGCTGATGCGAGTATAGCCAAATTTGCTGAGGATTTAGGGACCATCAAGTTATACTCTTAAAAAAATACTAGAACATCATAGCTCTCACCAGTTCATAGAAATTAATTGCGAAAGGTCCAAAAGTACCTTAGTTAACCCTGTACATTTCGGTCAAAAATTTTTGTCCTCTGAAATTCATTGTTGAATTTCTCAGTTCTGTCATGATGTATGTGTAGTGTGATCAAATTGGAACACGAATCCGGTCTCCTTTTCAAAATTGAGTTTAATTTAAAGATTTTAGAGCGAAAAACAACTTAGTGTACTCACCATGGTAGAGTCCTATATAGAATTCTGGAATCCTTCTAATTACTTTTCCATTAGCATTATTAGCAAAATTTCAACGGAATAACTCTTCTGAAATGTCCTCTTGTCTTCCTACAAAATTTTAGCCGAATCAAAAATGATGATTTTTTATGACTCTGAAAAGTGGCTGGAAATTGCAGTTTTTGGGTAATTCAGACACCTTTTTCTTGGAAATGGCTGATGCGAGTATAGCCAAATTTGCTGAGGATTTAGGGACCATCAAGTTATACTCTTAAAAAATACTAGAACATCATAGCTCTCACCAGATCATAGAAATTAATTGCGAAAGGTCCAAAAGTACCTTAGTTAACCCTGTACATTTCGGTCAAAAATTTTTGTCCTCTGAAATTCATTGTTGAATTTCTCAGTTCTGTCATGATGTATGTGTAGTGTGATCAAATTGGAACACGAATCCGGTCTCCGTTTCAAAATTGAGTTCAATTTAAAGATTTTAGAGCGAAAAACAACTTAGTGTACTCACCATGGTAGAGTCCTATATAGAATTCTGGAATCCTTCTAATTACTTTTCCATTAGCATTATTAGCAAAATTTCAACGGAATAACTCTTCTGAAATGTCCTCTTGTCTTCCTACAAAATTTTAGCCGAATCAAAAATGATGATTTTTTATGACTCTGAAAAGTGGCTGGAAATTGCAGTTTTTGGGTAATTCAGACACCTTTTTCTTGGAAATGGCTGATGCGAGTATAGCCAAATTTGCTGAGGATTTAGGGACCATCAAGTTATACTCTTAAAAAAATACTAGAACATCATAGCTCTCACCAGTTCATAGAAATTAATTGCGAAAGGTCCAAAAGTACCTTAGTTAACCCTGTACATTTCGGTCAAAAATTTTTGTCCTCTGAAATTCATTGTTGAATTTCTCAGTTCTGTTATGATGTATGTGTAGTGTGATCAAATTGGAACACGAATCCGGTCTCCGTTTCAAAATTGAGTTTAATTTAAAGATTTTAGAGCGAAAAACAACTTAGTGTACTCACCATGGTAGAGTCCTATATAGAATTCTGGAATCCTTCTAATTACTTTTCCATTAGCATTATTAGCAAAATTTCAACGGAATAACTCTTCTGAAATGTCCTCTTGTCTTCCTACAAAATTTTAGCCGAATCAAAAATGATGATTTTTTATGACTCTGAAAAGTGGCTGGAAATTGCAGTTTTTGGGTAATTCAGACACCTTTTTCTTGGAAATGGCTGATGCGAGTATAGCCAAATTTGCTGAGGATTTAGGGACCATCAAGTTATACTCTTAAAAAAATACTAGAACATCATAGCTCTCACCAGTTCATAGAAATTAATTGCGAAAGGTCCAAAAGTACCTTAGTTAACCCTGTACATTTCGGTCAAAAATTTTTGTCCTCTGAAATTCATTGTTGAATTTCTCAGTTCTGTATGTATGTATGTGTAGTGTGATCAAATTGGAACACGAATCCGGTCTCCGTTTCAAAATTGAGTTAATTTAAAGATTTTAGAGCGAAAAACAACTTAGTGTACTCACCATGGTAGAGTCCTATATAGAATTCTGGAATCCTTCTAATTACTTTTCCATTAGCATTATTAGCAAAATTTCAACGGAATAACTCTTCTGAAATGTCCTCTTGTCTTCCTACAAAATTTTAGCCGAATCAAAAATGATGATTTTTTATGACTCTGAAAAGTGGCTGGAAATTGCAGTTTTTGGGTAATTCAGACACCTTTTTCTTGGAAATGGCTGATGCGAGTATAGCCAAATTTGCTGAGGATTTAGGGACCATCAAGTTATACTCTTAAAAAAATACTAGAACATCATAGCTCTCACCAGATCATAGAAATTAATTGCGAAAGGTCCAAAAGTACCTTAGTTAACCCTGTACATTTCGGTCAAAAATTTTTGTCCTCTGAAATTCATTGTTGAATTTCTCAGTTCTGTTGTAATGTATGTGTAGTGTGATCAAATTGGAACACGAATCCGGTCTCCGTTTCAAAATTGAGTTAATTTAAAGATTTTAGAGCGAAAAACAACTTAGTGTACTCACCATGGTAGAGTCCTATATAGAATTCTGGAATCCTTCTAATTACTTTTCCATTAGCATTATTAGCAAAATTTCAACGGAATAACTCTTCTGAAATGTCCTCTTGTCTTCCTACAAAATTTTAGCCGAATCAAAAATGATGATTTTTTATGACTCTGAAAAGTGGCTGGAAATTGCAGTTTTTGGGTAATTCAGACACCTTTTTCTTGGAAATGGCTGATGCGAGTATAGCCAAATTTGCTGAGGATTTAGGGACCATCAAGTTATACTCATAAAAAAATACTAGAACATCATAGCTCTCACCAGTTCATAGAAATTAATTGCGAAAGGTCCAAAAGTACCTTAGTTAACCCTGTACATTTCGGTCAAAAATTTTTGTCCTCTGAAATTCATTGTTGAATTTCTCAGTTCTGTCATGATGTATGTGTAGTGTGATCAAATTGGAACACGAATCCGGTCTCCTTTTCAAAATTGAGTTTAATTTAAAGATTTTAGAGCGAAAAACAACTTAGTGTACTCACCATGGTAGAGTCCTATATAGAATTCTGGAATCCTTCTAATTACTTTTCCATTAGCATTATTAGCAAAATTTCAACGGAATAACTCTTCTGAAATGTCCTCTTGTCTTCCTACAAAATTTTAGCCGAATCAAAAATGATGATTTTTTATGACTCTGAAAAGTGGCTGGAAATTGCAGTTTTTGGGTAATTCAGACACCTTTTTCTTGGAAATGGCTGATGCGAGTATAGCCAAATTTGCTGAGGATTTAGGGACCATCAAGTTATACTCATTAAAAAAATACTAGAACATCATAGCTCTCACCAGTTCATAGAAATTAATTGCGAAAGGTCCAAAAGTACCTTAGTTAACCCTGTACATTTCGGTCAAAAATTTTTGTCCTCTGAAATTCATTGTTGAATTTCTCAGTTCTGTATGTATGTATATGTAGTGTGATCAAATTGGAATACGAATCCGGTCTCCTTTTCAAAATTGAGTTTAATTTAAAGATTTTAGAGCGAAAAACAACTTAGTGTACTCACCATGGTAGAGTCCTATATAGAATTCTGGAATCCTTCTAATTACTTTTCCATTAGCATTATTAGCAAAATTTCAACGGAATAACTCTTCTGAAATGTCCTCTTGTCTTCCTACAAAATTTTAGCCGAATCAAAAATGATGATTTTTTATGACTCTGAAAAGTGGCTGGAAATTGCAGTTTTTGGGTAATTCAGACACCTTTTTCTTGGAAATGGCTGATGCGAGTATAGCCAAATTTGCTGAGGATTTAGGGACCATCAAGTTATACTCTTAAAAAAATACTAGAACATCATAGCTCTCACCAGTTCATAGAAATTAATTGCGAAAGGTCCAAAAGTACCTTAGTTAACCCTGTACATTTCGGTCAAAAATTTTTGTCCTCTGAAATTCATTGTTGAATTTCTCAGTTCTGTTGTATGTATGTGTAGTGTGATCAAATTGGAACACGAATCCGGTCTCCGTTTCAAAATTGAGTTTAATTTAAAGATTTTAGAGCGAAAAAACAACTTAGTGTACTCACCATGGTAGAGTCCTATATAGAATTCTGGAATCCTTCTAATTACTTTTCCATTAGCATTATTAGCAAAATTTCAACGGAATAACTCTTCTGAAATGTCCTCTTGTCTTCCTACAAAATTTTAGCCGAATCAAAAATGATGATTTTTTATGACTCTGAAAAGTGGCTGGAAATTGCAGTTTTTGGGTAATTCAGACACCTTTTTCTTGGAAATGGCTGATGCGAGTATAGCCAAATTTGCTGAGGATTTAGGGACCATCAAGTTATACTCTTAAAAAAATACTAGAACATCATAGCTCTCACCAGATCATAGAAATTAATTGCGAAAGGTCCAAAAGTACCTTAGTTAACCCTGTACATTTCGGTCAAAAATTTTTGTCCTCTGAAATTCATTGTTGAATTTCTCAGTTCTGTTGTAATGTATGTGTAGTGTGATCAAATTGGAACACGAATCCGGTCTCCGTTTCAAAATTGAGTTTAATTTAAAGATTTTAGAGCGAAAAACAACTTAGTGTACTCACCATGGTAGAGTCCTATATAGAATTCTGGAATCCTTCTAATTACTTTTCCATTAGCATTATTGGCAAAATTTCAACGGAATAACTCTTCTGAAATGTCCTCTTGTCTTCCTACAAAATTTTAGCCGAATCAAAAATGATGATTTTTTATGACTCTGAAAAGTGGCTGGAAATTGCAGTTTTTGGGTAATTCAGACACCTTTTTCTTGGAAATGGCTGATGCGAGTATAGCCAAATTTGCTGAGGATTTAGGGACCATCAAGTTATACTCTTAAAAAAATACTAGAACATCATAGCTCTCACCAGTTCATAGAAATTAATTGCGAAAGGTCCAAAAGTACCTTAGTTAACCCTGTACATTTCGGTCAAAATTTTTTGTCCTCTGAAATTCATTGTTGAATTTCTCAGTTCTGTTGTTATTTATCCATATGGTTATCGAATTCGAACACAAATCCGGTCTCCGTTTCAGAATCGAGTTTAATTTAACGATTTTAGAGCAAAAATCAACTTAGTGTACTCACCATGGTAGGGTCCTATATATATAGAATTCTGGAATTCTTCTTATTACTTTCCCATTAGCATTATTAGCAAAATTTCAACGGAATAACTATTTTGAAATGTCCTCTCGTCTTCCTACAAAATTTAAGCCGAATCAAAAATGATGATTTTTGATGACTCTGAAAAGCTGACCTTTCACATCGTGATCCAAATCCACCTACGCTAGCAACTAAGCTACCTAGACATGGAACATTTGCAAAGTTATTGAGATACTTGAAATGATATTTGAATTATTACCTAACCTGTTGGTATATTCTGCTCCTCTGGTAGGAGAGCTGAGGTTTGAAAGATTATTTGAACTCATTTGTGTCAGGTGGAATACCTGTTGCGGCATTCTGCTTCCCTGGTACTTGAGTCAATTTTCCACGAACAAAAGTTTTCGAGCAAATTGGTCAACAGTCCAGTATTCCTACCAGGGTAGCAGAGCAATCGACAGGTCGAGTTTTATTTTTAATTTCTTCTTCAAGGATCTCGACAACTTTGCAAAATTGATATGTCCAGGTAGCTGAGTGGCTAGCGTAGACGATTTCGGATAGTGGTCCGGAGTGGCTCGCTATCGAATCCCATACAGGGCATGCTTTTTTGTTAAATTTCACTCAACATTTAATTAGATTAATTCAGTAATGAGAGTTATTACAGGGTGATAAATTTATCCAGGGAAGAAATAGTTTCTATATTAATTTTGTGCATCTTCCAATGGTGAATAAAAATACCAAAAAAATGTTGTCTCGAGATTTTCTTAATCTCATTGTACACTGTACTGTTTTCTTTATTCATACTGTAAATTAATTAATAAGCTGTAACTCAGAAAAAAAACAACACATAATATGAATTATACCGTTTATTTTTTGTAATACAGTAGGGAACAGTTCATAATTACCATCTCTAATTAGGCATATATGTAGGTTCGAACAATCGTTCAGGATAAAATGTTCAAGTGGCTTAAAATAGCCCAATAATGACCTCAATAAGCATCAATGAATGCCTAATAGCGGTTTTATGCGATTTAATATCAACAAAAAATTCTGAAATCAGTGCACAAATTAGTACTTACAGGACAAGCAATAATCAAAAGAATATTATGAGCAAAAAATAAGTACATATTTGCATATAGAGTAATTATTCCTCCTAAAGATATACTAGCTGTGAAGACGACATCAAAATTAGGCACAGAAGACTATTTCAGTAATACTTATTACCATGAGAATCCTCACATTCATTGGAGAAACTCAGACCGATACATGGCAAATCTAGATAGATAGATAGCGAGTGAACGTAGAACTATTTGAATGGGTGGCAACTGAAACAGATATGAACCAAACCCTGATATAATTGTAACCACGAAAGAAGGTGCAAACCACCTGTGCGCTAGGGTTGTAGGATAGGGGGGCTGGTCGGTTAGAACCTTCATCTTTTATGGTTTGTTCTACAACCAATTACGCAAAACAATAATTGTTTCGATTTATAAATACATATTGGTTAAGAACTTAGTAATTCATCCAACTTTTAAAATCACTTTTGTTATACTTGTATCTTTGACAGAAGAAGGCCGTCTTCCAACTAAATAATTGTCAGCACTTCGGTAATTACATTATCTCGCTGTATTTTCGTGGATTCAATTTTTTTGACAGATGCAGTTGCATTTCATCATCAATCTCATTCTTAAATACCATAATAGCCTGAATACATCACAGTATTTGTATTTGTTTATACTCGACCTTCTTCTTTCGTGGACACAAGTATAGCTGGTGCTAATCCTTAATTTCAAGTTATCACAGCTGGTTACCCATGTTGTGACAAATTCACAAGCTTACCATTAACTAACGTCGAGTGAAAGATGGATTATCGCGGTAAACAATTTGAATTTAACCAGTAAAAATTTGTATCAAGCAAAAATAAATTCATAAATAACTATGAGTGCTGCTTTGAATAGTTTTTTCTTCATTTAAGTAGTAATTCTTGCATCTTCTTTCATGACATTGGTATTTGGCAGACAACCGTGGCAGAAAGACATAGTACAAGTCTTCCAATATACTAGCATATATTGTGCTATTATCCTCATCAGGGAACAAGGTTAGTTTCCAACTGTCACAGTTTCAAGGATAAAAACACTTGTCACTGGTGAACAGAACAGATCAATTCAAAACTAATAATATAACAATTTAAACAAATATAAGTAATAAATATAAAAAATACTTTGGCCTAGACATGAATGTATACATTATATTTGCCCAAAAATACCAATAGGAAATTGCAATATTTTACGTATTGATGGAATTTCTTAAATTAAAAGTCAATTATATTGATTACATATACCATCGATAGAGCAGTGATGCTCACCCAACTTTTCGGATCAAAATAAAGTAGATGTTGATACGCCGTAAAACTCAAACATTCATCGATTCATTCAACTTTTCTGAAGTACCCCTCCGAAGGGAAATAGCCACCGCACCGATACATCCAAAATATAACCAACTAAATTAAATCGGTCGAACTTTGTAGTTACAACCAGAAATGGAGTTGTTCAATGATGACTTGTTTTGCACTGACTTAATAACATAATTACTGGTACTCAATTGTACCTGTAGATACAAAATTATAACCATCCAACCACATGACCCAGCACAAGGTAATCAAACATTGGTCAAACCAATTCCACAAAGTGTATGTAACAGGGTTCACTTCAAGTCATGTTTATCAACGACTTTCAGATTAATTATTGCCCTCACCAAAGGTTCTAATCGAAAAGGCATTAGCACAAGAGGATATTAATATCATAACATAGTGTAAGTACAATTTTTTAAACTTTCAACTCAAGCCTATGAAGTTTCTATAATTAGCCTTTATAAGAATCACGTAGGCCACTTTATATTCGTCAATACCGACTTGCTAAACTGTTCTTGACGGCAACTTGATTGACAAGCAATGAGAGTTTTAGAACAATATCATAATATTCAAGACTATATCACAAAATAATCTCCGTCTATTAATGATGCAGCAGTTGCCACACGGGAACTAACAAGTAAAATATAAAAGTAAGCAATAAAGCGGCTTTGAAAAGTTATTTATATCTTCATAAAGTTTGAGTGATAAATGGTATAATACAAGACATCTTGTAAAAATGACATCTTCTCGCAATTTTCGAAGTTCTTCACAAAGTATAGAAGAGTTGACAGTGATGGGATCTAGCTTTGTCAGCTGACGCACTGCTTTTAAACAGGAAGTCAAGACAGCTATATGCTCAAGTTCCACCAGCTCAGAGTTCCTGTTACATGTCCTATTGATGTCTTAGTAATACACTCAAATAACCTAGCTATTGTCGGGAACATTAGCAAACAATTATTATCCGGCCCTCTCTAGTATAGGGTGACCACTCGTCCCAGATTGGTAGGGATTTTCTTGTTTTGAGTGAATGTTCCAGAATACCGGCAAAGGTAGCAGATACACTTTTGTCCCGTTTCTAATAAAGAATATAAAAAAAAGAGAATTGTGTAAAATTCAAGGAATATGATATTATTTGTTCACAAAAAATTATGGCATGCAGTTTATTATCCTGGAAAAATATCTTATTAAAAAAAATCCTTCCTCTACCATGTTGCTTACTGGAATTCTGTCGATAGTTCGTTACTCACTTCGTACCGGTACTGGTAATTAGTGGCAAACCGAGATCAGAGAAACGATTTTTGTAAAGCTTTGAGGATGTCAATAGCAAGCAAATTCAATTCAGACCACAGTCCATACACACATAATATTTTTTAACACTATTCATTACATTAACCTCTTTCAACTTCTTTCTCTTTATCAAATTTCTACTCGAATAAAAAGAGACCTCAAGTAAAAATGAAGAAGATGCAAAAAGTTAACTTCATCCCTTATTGGGTATTGGTCTGCTTCCTTTTCGTCACTTTGAATCGACTGTCGTGGGACTTTCATTCCAATAAATGGTCACCCTAACCTACCTTACCGTCTTCCTAACTGAGAATTATAACCTTTTAAGAATTCATTTCTTTTCACTTTGTTCACTTAAACTTAAGAATGGAAGGTTTCAACAAATATTGTGTGCTTCTTTGGTATCTTCTGGAAGAATTATAACCAGTGGTTTCATAAACTGTTTACAACAAGTGTAAGTCAAAACTAGTTTCACAAATTCACCTACGTAACGGCACAAGTGTTATGTTTTATAAGGGTAATTGGTGGCAACTTACTGCTTTTGGCAATGGAATTTCAATCGCTATAAATGAACAAGATGTGATGATGATGATACGTAGAACGAACACTATACCTAATGGTAACGTGTCGCCAAGAATATTTGATGTGCCTTTATG
The DNA here is from genome assembly GCA_907164805.1 of Brachyptera putata. Classification (NCBI taxonomy): domain Eukaryota; kingdom Metazoa; phylum Arthropoda; class Insecta; order Plecoptera; family Taeniopterygidae; genus Brachyptera; species Brachyptera putata. Next base: position 22,042,867 of record OU015465.1, read on the forward strand.
AATTGGAGTTTCATTGCGTGATATATCGCAAAGTTTGTAAGTGAAGTTTAAATGTAACCTAACAGCCGATGATCTTGTATTTATATCACCTTGGACCATATAGAATACTTGTGTACAGGAAAGAAGAAGGTGGAGGAGGCAGGGGGCAGCCCAAGACATTTAGACCGAGAGAATTTTAAACAATGCTACCAATTGGTTTCAATTTTGACAACAAAACAAATCCAAATTAATGATACTTTGATGATGATACATCATTCTCTTACATCAAGTTACCGGTACTGAGGTAAACACATTTTATAAATCTAGTGCACCAGTATGTACTCGAGTTCTATTATTTTTGGAAAAGCAATTACCGGTAATCAAAGCTTATCTGTACCGAAACGATTGTTTCATGCTAGCTCACCCTTTACGGTTTGGATTGCACTGCAGCAAAGGCCAGATGAGTGTGCGATATTTTATTTCAGTGAATTTTTATTTTTATGAGTTGGCTAAATAAAATGTTCTGTCTCTAATCTCGTTGCCTTCCTCATTCGTTTTTTTTCTTTTTCAATGCTGCTTAGTGACCCCACCAACAGCTAGATTATTTGGGGTACGAATGAGCGGGTGATAATGAAACGATGAAGTGATGATAGGTGAAAGGACGTTTTACAAAACCCATGCCTTATGCGGGACTCGAAGCCACGCCCAACGGTGACTTCAGTTACTACCGCTAGCGATAATCAACTTAGCCTCCGGGGCGGCTTCTTCATTTGTGGACACAACTATGATCATGAGTGGCATATAAGTCTGGCAGACGACGGAGTGTGAAACGTTATTTACACGTTATATAAACGTTTGAACGAAATATAGCGTGATCGTTAACTACTGCCGATACACGAATCTGACACACGCTTCGGATCGTCTGGACCTAGTTAGCATCACTGCTATGTGTTATCTGTGTGGTATTATTCTTTATGATCCAAGGTATTAAAAATGTGCTCAGTTTTACTATTACCCTGGCAAACCTATGCCGTTACCATTTTCAGACAAAATGTCAATCGTTCAATTAATACCAACATACGGCTATTCAATCCGCAGTCTAGCTAAGACGCGTTCATCGCATTTCCACATAATTAACCCTGTCTTCTGCTAGACCACAGTTTAAACTATGACTTGACAACTGGGCCTTGTGTTAATATTCATACACTAAGGCCAGCGTTGCCCTCATGCTGCTTCTTATAACTATCATACATCTGCCGAGCTTGGTTGAGAACTCTAGTGACATTATGTTTACGCACCATTTTATCGAAATGCATTGCCATCTCATTGTAGTCCATATTGTTGCGCATGACGAAGTCTCTGTGCTGCCGCAGCACGGTGAGACATAGGAACATGAGGAAAGGATTGCCAGCGCCAAACTCGTGAGGCGGGGGTAGAGAGGTCAGTGACGTTGCCTTCGAGTTTAGAGGTTGTGCGTTGCGCAAAGCAAGTTTCTCCTTCGCCTCCTCGCAAGCTTTGACCGTGGAGCTGCCCGGAGACGGCTCCCGGCTGCCCTTTCGACGTGGCGCGGGTACGAGTTTCTCGGCAGCAGGACGCGAGTTTGGGGTGCTATCAGAGCTATCACTCGCTTGAGAAGTTTCTACCGGAGATGACCTATGTCTCCGATGAGAGCTACCAGCAATGCTACGGACTAATCGTATAGGCGTGACAGACTTTACTCCACCTTCATTTTCAAAAATTTCTCCAGCACTATTTGAGGCATTAAAACAGTTGTCGCTTTCCACACTCGTGCCGGTGCCGTCGAACTCCAAGTCAGCCTGCTCGTCGGGCGTCGTCGGGTACTGAAGAGGATTCTCCCACACGAATATATCTTCCCCACCGCCCAATCCATTGCCAGGACTTGAGCGTCTCGGCGAGTGGTTCGGCCTCAGACTGGTCGAGTCTGTTTTCTTCGTTGTATTGCCGAGTCGATGCCAAGATCGATCCAGTTTGAGCACCAAAGGTTTATTGTTAGGTTCGCTACACAACTCTGCCACCCCCGTCGTAGTTGCTTCACTGGGTAATTCGGATTCTTGTTTAGAAAGTACACAATCGCACGTTAGCAACTTACTACCGGCGTCAATCGTTACGTCACCCGACCGGCATGATTCACTGACGGGCGACTCGAGCTCTTCCGAGTCGTCGAGCGCGAGACTTCGTTGATTGAACTTGGCACCAAACACCTGGCGATCCAGGTTTTCTAGTTCGAGCCTCAACTCACGAGTCATTGAAGTAGTCATTGGGAAGTATTCGTTGGAATCGTCTGGTGAATCGTCGGGAGTACGCTTCATTTCGCTGAAACCATCGACATCCTTTTTCTGTAATTGAGATTCTTCTGACGATACTTCTGTCTTTGTTATTACGGGAGGATATGTAATCTCTCTATCATGTAACGTATTGCTTGAAGACTGCTGATCGAACATCTTTTCAGGACTAACATTTGAATTGTTCTCTTCATTGAAACAGTTTTTATTATTTGTTTTAAAACTTAAGAACTCATTTAAATTTTTAACTACCCTCCCTTGCCTTTTTTCAGATATTGCCACCGCATCATCTTGACAGTTGATTTTATCCAATGAGGAGAAACTCCCCTTGGTAACTTTCGGATTATTCGCACCCGTAACAATATTTTCCGAGCTTCCCGACGAATGGCTTGAGTTTGTTTTCTTATTAATATGGTTGTTGATGTTGGTAGCTTCTTCTATCTCGGGAGCACCGACCACTTCGAACGGTGAAGTCGATCGGGATCTTGACTCGTTACGTCGACTGAGTACATTTATGCTAGTATCGTCGAGGCTAGTAAACGGTTTGACTTTACACTGACTCTTGAGAACGCCATGTTTCGGTCTTCTGATTGCCGTCTCGTCAAGACTTTGGTTTTGCCGATGCGTGAAGACTGTATTCTGCCGGTATGTGGAAACCCCGCTTGCGATTGAATGAAGAGATGCTGCAGAACCTTGTCGCCTCAAGGCACACACCTTAGTGTACGCGTTCTCGCGGGGCGTTTTCACCAGCGGGCTGACAGGAGCTAGGGTGTCCTCGGCCTCCGTCTGAGGGCAGAACTGCAGCTCGTAGAGCGGGAGCTCCTGGCACGACGTCTGTTGAGGCAGAGCGCTCCACAGCACTTCAAGCATGCAGAGAGCGTCGTCAAACGCAAACTCACGTTTCATTTCTAGCAGAAGCCATCGATAGCAGAACAGCAGATCATCAGCCTGAAACAGAACGTGACATTTGCATTAAAATTAAGTCGACACACTCAAGGTCGACCTTGTAGCTCAACCAAGAACAAACACTCATGATAATCCTCTCAGGATGGTTGACCATGGCGGGAATCTAACCCAGGTCTCCTGAATGACAGTTCAGTTTATAAATCTATCCTAAATATAATTATAAGTTTTGTTCAGTGACACGGGTTTAAATTTCTAAGATTGATGTTTCTGGCCTGTACAAAATTTAATTTTGCCGCGTTTCACAATATTCTTTCATTTCCACAAGTTTCCAAGATATAGGTAGATAGACAAGTATTAAATAGATAATACATGCCTACTTATAATGAAGTTTCCTCAGTGCGGGTTTGAGGTTTCGTACCTGATGACTTTTGAGATATGCGTAGAACTCGGGGTCGTAGTAGAACAACCCTTCGGCCAGGTGCTGGAATTTCAAGGTCATAGTTATGCCGTCCATCAGGAAGTTTGAATGAAGTCGCAGCATCAGGGCGCAGAAACAAATGTAGGCATGAGCTTCGTCTCCCATGGTGACAAGTAATGGTGATGCCAAGTCACTCATTCCCTGACAGTAACTTACAGTAGGGTGATTTAGTGCATATCTGTGGAACAAAGTAAAAGATCAAAGGAAATAAGCATCAAGTTATTATTTGAGGTGTTATTTTAATAAAAGTGAAAAATCTTTCTTTATATTGTATATATGCATAAAAAAAAATTAAATATAGGCCTACTGTCTATAATTAAAATGAGATAATTTGTGGCTTGAATCATAATGGCAAGTTGAAGCTTGAAGGGCATCACAACACTAAACTTTGCCGTTGCATATAATATGTCAAAAATATTTGTATCAACAAATTGTGGTGAAAACGACACATTACAGTATAATTCCGAGCACCAATTAAAAATATGCTCGTATGCCCGTATTAGGCTTAGTTGTGATCTGCTTATTCCAGAACACGATGACTATCAAGCGTTGAGGTTTGAATGATATACATACGTTGTTAATATATTGAAAAGTGATGCAATATTCTGGTTGTCGTCACTGCCAGCGTAGAACCTGTGGTGTCGATCTGTTCTGAGCACATCTTTCCGCACCATACTCGTCACAAACGCTAAATCCCCTGTAACCTGCAAGCAGAAAAATGTCAATATAATAAAACAGCTTATAAATGTAATTTGTTCATTTTTGTTTGTGATTGATATAATCAATAATCTCTGCAACTTGTTTTCAAGTAGATTTCAAGATTGAATTCTTAAATTTATATTATCAAGTTCCTTGGTTCCACAAATTGAATATTAAATGTAATGTCAGTAGGCTTACATTTGAAAACATCAGCATGCCAAGAATGTGGTGAGGACAAGATGTTTTTAAAAAATATATAGGCTCAAGGCAAGTTATTCAGTGAGTTTGATGCATAAAAGTAAAAATGAGGTAACAAAAAAAATATTGAAACAGTTATTTGACTCAACAATGGAGCTAGTCAGGTGGATAGATCTCGCGACTTCTTCAACTTGAATCATGTTACAAATTCGATGGAACCCTCTTCACCATTTTCCATTATTTATGACTAATATAATCTACAAAAGTTTAGGAAAAATAATGGCAGACTAGTGCTGCCAACTACTAATTTAGATATTTTAAGAACAAAGTTAATTTTGAATGTATTATTTTCAACACTTTTCAAAATCAAGATCTAGAAAAACAATCACCATTTTCCTCTTATGGCTAAGGATGTATTTATTATTGATATTGTTTGAAAGTAGCACCTCTCTGTTATTTGAAGACTTCAAGGCAGTCTCGTCACTAAATTATATCGACTCATCACGGAACATTTTTCTCACCTGTCCATTTTGTAGAATATCCTTCCAGCAGTCGCGTAGAGCTTGGTATTCATACGCTTTCTTCTTCATATAATCCATTCTTTCTTTACCGGACATGCCATCTGGGTACACATTTAGCAAGTGTTTCCAAACCACTTTCCTGAAATTTAAACATCGTTAGGGTTATATATACGAGCGTAGAAATTAGCAGCAATGTCATTGATCATAGGTTAATTGATCGAATATAGACCATCATAGGACTACATTGAATCATTAATTTATCTGCATCACCCAAAATAGATTGAAGATTATTATTCATATGATTATTTATCGACGTATTTAAAATAGGTTTGAAGTTTGAGCTGTGCAAATCATGTTGTTAGCGCACAAAAAACATAATTGCTCATCATATTATGAATGATATTCATTTAATTATATTTTTGATACTACTTTTGCAAATTATTTCTTCGATTAGCCTAATCACATGAGCGAATACCAATTAATTATTTTGCAGTTGTGAAATACTCGACTACCGTGAAAAAGATGTTCAATCGATGTCACTTTTTGTGATATGGCTGCAGAAAGAGAATTGAGCAGTAAGAATGTATGGGAGATCTAAGCATAAGGTGCAGGCACAGAATATAAACTAGGATTTCAATAGTTCCGTACAATAGATTTACAAGATGAGAAAGTCGGAGATTACAGGTAGGCCTACAAGTTCACCATAATGGAGAAGCAATTACAAATTATAGCTAGATATTTACAGTGAAACCTCTATTCATCGTTTTTCAAGGGACCAGGAAAATAAAACCATCCATGCAGGAAAACGATCCATGCAGGAAAAATTAACATTGGTTATATGGGAGTGGGGTGAGAAAAAATGAATGATACATGCAGGAAAACGATTGGATCCGGGAACGATGCATAGAGGTTTCACTGTACATGACTACTATGGCAGAGGACAGGAAGTGTAGCCTATGGTAAACAAAAATGTAAATACCAAATTCAAATCTATTCAGACTTGGTATGAATTGATCAACGATTACTGTACCGTAGACTTGGTTCGATCCCGCCAAAGTAGATCACTTTTCTAAGTTCTCGATACTGGACCACTTGACCGATCGGATCGAGAAATTTACGAAACTCTGCGTCGGCCAGCGGCGGTCTCGGCGGCTGACTCGATACGGGGATCTGATCCTCGACGAGGTTCAGAGCTCGCTGGACTAGGTTCAGAGTCCGTTCCATCTGGTTCATGATCAAGCCGGGTAACCGGTTACCAGGCTTGGTCTCGGGTATCTGCGTGCGCGGTATATCGCACCCAACAATATCCCAATCATCTGAACTCTCTTCAAACGGTTTCAAGTCTACTTCAAGACAAAGATTGGGTTCGGATGCGCTGAGAATGAAAGAAGACATTGTCTATGGTATAAACGGTACTGGCCTGTGGTGAGTATATGGCTTGTTCTGACAGAGGAATCCTAGAATTAACTTGGACTTATTCATTTAATGCTTTTGAATATTATTTTGGGAAGTTTTTAATTTTGAAGAAGGTAAAGAATCATTCTTGCTTAATAATTTACCATAAGTTATACAGTACTTTAAAGTTAAAAGTAGCCTACATGGGAATTTATGGACATTCCAATATAAGAATTAAGAATATAAATTTGATTATCAAAATTTAATTCCATACTTTTATGGGGAAATACTACAGAGCATTCATAATATTAGAATCAAAATTTTGATGACACATCAACGTATCAACACCGAGCCTATCCAACTGATGGCTTACCTGAGAAAAGCTGCATCCAGATCCCAATCAGACAAGAGTGACAGGTAGGTTTCATGTCCATAGTCATCGAACGTGCGGTAAGAAACGGTGAATTCTCTGAAAAAACATTCATTCCATTACTTGGCAACTAGAGCATTAGTATCACCTATTTAACACAGGCCCATAATTTGCAAAGAATAAAGTTGAAAAATTTGATAATAAAAACAGGTTTGAAGTGGATAAACATTATACGCAATATAAATGTACTACCGGTAGGCCTACTTCACAAAATGTTATTTCTGTCACATTTATTTTGACTGGGGCATTAGATGCTCAATCAACTGCTAAACTCACAGTGGTGCAGGTTAAATACTATTACTATAACACCACTAACACTATTAGGGCTGATACAGGCCATTAAAATTTGGAAATTACAAAAAGAAATATGGCAAGTATTTTTAAATATTAATAATAATAATCGCTTTTAATGAAAACAGCTATCATAGTCTCAATAACTATACAAATCTATGGTAAATAATACACATAGGCCCTACAATGTTCTTAATTAATCTATTCCGCAAACCATTTTACTCTGAACCGTAGATTTTGCTAATTATTTATAATTGGAATTTCACATTTCCACAAATTTCCCTCATTGAATCACGCAAAGTAAGTAAGCCTACCAACATTAAAAAGATACTTTATGAAAAAAAAACACATTATTTTGCACAATTGTACATAGGCACTGAGTACAGGCACATTCATTGGGTATTCAAATAAAATATCAAGTATGGTATCAATAATATTGATTTTTGTAATTCTCATTCGACTCCCAACCAGATGGACATCTCACTTGGTTGAACCAGATTCAGACTTTGAAGAATCATACAATTTAGTAATACCGGTACAGACATGCAAAGAAGACGGTAAACAGGAACATAGCACAAGTCAAGCTATGGTTACCGGTAGCTCACTTACCCTTTTATATCAAATGCTTTTGCTAAGATGCTCTGGAGTACCTCAAAAGATGTTATCTGTGGATCCACACTGAATTTCCTATTTTCTGGCTGAAGAACGCCTTCGCGTTTCTGTCAGAAACAAAATTACCCCGTTATTATGAGAACACTTCTGAATCGGAAAATTTAATGATTACTCGAATAACATCATAGGCCTACTCTTGCTCACAAATTTTGATGAAATCACATTTCCTTAAATTAAGTTGAATGGGATAAAAACTTTGTAAAATATTCACTGAATTTAATTATTTTGACTATTTATTCATTTTGACATTTATAGTAACATCTTGTCTTGTATTGTTTATTAATGGTAGGCCTACAATAATAATTATAGGCTGACCCAATATAAAGTAGGTCATCTATACATTAGCATACACATTTTATTTCTCATATTTAGAAACAAATTTTAGAAATTGCAAAGTTACATAGCAAAGACAGTAAGAGATTAAACTTGACAGTTCTAAAAGCCAGGTTAGAAAATAGTATTTTTAGTTGATCAACCTAATTATTAGCAAATGTACATGATAACTTGAATTATATCTTATTATCTCTCTAGACTATATATCGGCAGGTCGTATTTTGAAGTTAGCTATATTCAGAATTCTAGTGAAGGGTTACTGGATTGGCTGTTCAATTGTTCGGCGCATATCAGGCATCGGCGTTGAAGCGCCGTAAGACCACAAACATTTTTCATCATTATTGTTACCGTACAAGTCTAGTTGTAAATACACAAGCTTAGACTTTTTTGGCAATGCTTTGGCATAGCAGATTATGCAGATTACTTGACTAAACAAAAATTGCAAGAAGGTGAGACTAGGCCTACCCTCTCACAACTTGGCTAATTCACCATATGATGAGTGAACATCCTGTTTGATCAGGAAGAGCGAGTAATGCCATGCATGGGCAAACACTGACCTGCCCTAAGCCAATGCCTGAGCTAGGCCTAGGCTAGCCCTACTTCCTGTGCCATTTAGTTTATAACTCGATGTGTGTCAGAAGGTCTTTGAGAATTGGGTAGGCCTAGACCTAGACCTATTACTGTTGAGTTATACTAGGGGCCTCCTTGACCCAGCCCTCATATTTTATGTTTTTGTTAGAACTCAGCCTTGGTCATATACAGGTCCTAGAACCTACACTATTGCTGACATGTATTATAAGAATATCCCAGATGAATATAGGGCCTTCCTAGGCCTAGCCATTGAGTTTGTTAAACTACAAACTACAAACTCAATGGCCTAGCTAGGTCATAATGTATGAGGTTTGAATTTCCTTGTCTTCCAGGGTTAGGCCTAGGTCTACGTACCTTAACTTTGACACGCACTGCTTCACGGCTGTATCCAAACATTCCTGCCATTTATACTGGCAACTTTCAGCTTTAGTTGATCAAGCTAGTTTTCTTTTAACCCATCTTTTTTGTCATTCTTACGCAGGTCCTCAACTTATCACTGACAGTTCTTTTCTTTACGAATTCTTCTTCTTCTTCTGTCATTTAGCTCTTTCAGTCAGTTCTGGTTCTACTGGTCTTGAAATCGTTCAATCTAGCCAGTAGTATTCCAAATCTTGTTTCTAGCTCAGTAGATAAAGCAGTATTTGGAATTCCCGGTAAATATTCAAAGCCCATCCGCCAAACTGTGAAATGCAACTATTATCAGTAGGCCTACTTACCTTATCATTATCTTTATTCTCAAGCTGTAAATTATGTTGGAAATGAAATTTAGAACCCAAGACATTTAACTACAAACTCAATGCCCAAGATACATTGAGTTTGAAAATTATCTACATTCGTAATTAAATTTTCTAAATTTTGAGGAAATAATGGTTATTGCATAATTATATAAGTACCTACCTCAACAACAAATTACTTGTATGTATAATATTATGCAAAAATAAATTATTTATTCTGCTTCCTTAGTTCCTATAATATCGACTGTACTTTTTACTTTGACCAAATATTGTACCCATTGTGCTACATCTCAAAGCACATTATTAACTATCAAGTGACATGCGCTGTTTCTTTTGAAAATGTTTCAGTTAGCCTACTACTTTTAAATTATTGCAACCAATATTTTACCAAGACAAATAAGTGTCACCCAAGTTTATTTTATATTTCAACGTCCTCGAAGTGAATGCTTGGATGAAGTACTAATTGGCCACGACCTTTAATTAGTAGAGTGATTGAGGCCCATCACTCCTTATTTTTTTATCATTTGTATAATGATGAACTTTGCACCTGCTGTCATTGGAAGAAGTGAACATTACCCAAGAGACTTTAGTTCAAAGTGAAAGATATCAAGATTCGTGTGGTTGGATTATTCCTAATACCAATGTTGGTAGTGTCCGGATGTATCACAAAAACAGTTTATATTGTGTTCCGGACTTACGGCAACTGAAGACTTTTATCTGCGGCGAAGAAGTGTGTTCACAGACAGCGTAGACCTGGTGTCAAAGTTCTTTGCTTTAATTTAGAATAATAATAAAATGGGGTGGTAAGATCGCCCTTGTGGTGCCCGTCCAATCGATCCTACTCTCATCCTTAGCCTTAATAGGGGAACAATGATTTTGTATCAAGTTTCGATGTTATTAAAAAAAAAAAATCAACGTTATTGTAATTCTCTACGTTTCAATTTGTATTCATTTGGAACTTGCAACTTCCACAACACATTGTCTCTCTGCCTCACTCTGCATTTGAACGTTTTCAACTTATTTACATTTTGATTGAATTAATGATTGATCAGTGATAGGTGGGGCTTATTAATTGGGCACCTAGATGCAATACAAGACATCACCCCCCTCACCAAAAAGCCTGCTCGATTGAATATCGTTTTTCGTAACTTTAAGGGGGCAAGAAAACGAAAGTGGTCAATTATTGTTGACTATAGGCCCCTACCTATTTTTGTCTACATAACAAAATTATGATTATTTTATATTCTAGCAAACTTTTACACACATCATTTTAGTCGTAGCCATGGAAGCAGATTGCTTGGTACCTCGTTTGTTATTTCAGTACCGGTACCTGTTCTATTTGACTACAGTAGTTACCAACGACATTAATAAATCAATCAATTTGATTCAGTTTCACCTAATTGGATAACTAGCGGCTGGTATTAAGGTTGTTGCAAATATGACAACATTTCAATACTGTATAATGGTATTACACAATTAATTATTTATTCTCAAATTCCATCTCATCACGGCTCTACAAGCCAAATAAAGAAATTTAAACAGTGAAATTGATACAGAAATCTATGCCTAGCAGCAAAGAAATACAATAGTACATAGTATATTTGCTTCTGAGTGACCATTATATAGCAGTGGGTAGATACATGTAATGCTAAGCAGTACAAAAATAATTTGACTGATTGTGAAATAGAATATAAACTATTTTACAGTTTGATTTGTTAGAAAATAAATCGATTAGCACAGAACAAAATAATATACAATATAATAATATTAAATATTATCAATATGACAATACCAGTACAACAGTACAATAACATTTGTTATTTTATAATGCCCAACACTGATTTATGTAGGCCTACGATAATTTTCATTTTTGTGTAGGTATTAGTCAGTAATAGTTGTAGTAGTACACCCCCTTCGTAGTATTTAGTAGCATATCGGAAAATTATTTTAAACTTGACTGAATCTACAAATAATATATTACGATAAAAAGAATATACCCTGACATTTCATCATTATTTAGGCCATGTTAGTGCTACTAGCTGACATTTTATAAGAATTCCAATAGGACTTATTCGACGCAGTCTGTTTAACGCTGTACGTGGGAAATACGCTATAAATTTCCAAACTGAATTACAGAAGGCACATGAAATGACACAGTACACTTTCCCAATAATCCGGAATGAGCAAGAATAGGCCTACTACCTTCTCGCGCTGCGATTTTCTCAGATTACTGAAAGTTTATTAAATATGCACAGCACTGTTTCATTTTATTTGTATTGCAAAGTTTTCTTGCACTTTGACTCTGGATGGTTTCATCTGTTACATTTCTCAGTCTTTCTACATTATATTTATACAAATATTTCATTAGTAGTTCATCATGTGGATCTTAGACATACTATTATAATAATTACCATTATATAAAAAGTAATAACAAAACATTATGTTCTCAATGCAACAAACCGTTGGTTGACAGTAGGCCTATCTATAAGCATATTTAGGCACACAGTTCCAGTAGTTGTAACTTGCGAAGCATTAAGAGCCGTGTTCGAACTCTTGATACCCTTCGGCCCCGGTGAATACAACGTCCACCCAGATCCGCATAGCTTCGGCACTTGGAGCCATAAGGTGATACGTCCGTTCGGAGGTCTTGACAACAAACGTCAGCTGCGGGCTAGGAGATTTCACGGAGTTCAGGTGATCTACGTAAACCTCTTCAATTGCCTGAAATAATAAATCAAATCATTTATCGAAGTACCGGAAATAGAAGAAATATTATTGAAATGGCATAACGGGTCGCCAAGGCTTTTGTCAAATTATTTATATTCTTTTTTTATCTCCATTGGAACTCCGTAATATATTGAAAAGACTAAAAAAGATGAACTTTATATAAACAATTGGTTCCTAGACCGTCAGTCAGTTTCATCAGATATACCGAAGTTTTAGCTGATCAGCCATCTCATTACCACTGATTATTCTCTTCCTGCATCCTTAGTTCTCTTCAAATATATAAATAAATATAACTACGAGTCTGCTTACCTGAAAGTAAGCTCCGCCTCGCGCTTTCTTTTCCGTACGATCGCCGTAGTAAGTGAACGTCCGTTGGTTTCTATCGAAAACAAACCACCGTTTCCCCCAGTGGTGGAACTTTGAGCCAAGCTTATGCAAGTTGCCTCGGCAGGACGTGGTGTCCAGCGTGACGTGCTGGCACAGGTCCACTTGATGGCCGGCCGTCTCGATGTGTTGACGCAGGTCGAGGCGCTCGCTTCGGATCGGCAAGTATCGGGTCAACGGCCTCTGGTGCTGGACAACACAGAACAAAAACGAACTTTATTTCACACTTCACACTAATAAAGGGAAATGTTTGATTTATTTATTCATTTTATTTTCTTCCAATCAAGGATGCACAAGATTATTATTACAATAACAATGAGAAATCGAATGTAAATCATATACCGTAGCTTTTAATACATAATCGTTATGAAAAAATAATATTAAAATGTACAAATAATTAAATATAGGCTTATGGTGTTTCCATGTTGATATCATAGGCCCTACTGATTTCTTGTTGGAAAAGGCTGAAGAGGAAGAGAAAATGAAGAAACTAGGAGTCATAAAACTGACTTTTTAAAAATGAAATTTCGATAATTACAGAGATAATTACTAACCAACATTTATCAAAACATTAACATTCATATTTTTATCGACATCAAAAACATCGCAAGTCAAGGGATCAAACGTTTGTGTTCATAACCGTAGAAAAACAACGGAACGAAGAGAATTCTACAAGGTAAAGAAAGGAGGACTTGCTGACCTGTAATCGAGCAGCCTTGTCTCTATCGCGCATGCTGACGGCCAGCTGTTGCTCGTAGTCGGAGCCGTCGGTCAGCGGTCGCATGTCCTCTCGGTTGCGTTCCAGCGCCAGCTCCTTCTCACGCATCTGAAACAATCACATCGCAACACACGATTAGACGACAGGCAAACAGAATCTCGACAATTACACATACAATATGCATGTCTGTATGTCTATAAATATAGAGTCTATAGTCTAAGATAAAGGTTATGTCTATATAGAGAATAAAAGTATAGAAACAGCGTTTACACTTTTGAGATTACAAAAATCATAAAAATAAAGCAGGTAGGAAAATATTATAACCGTGGCGTACGAACACAAAGTAGTCTCTACTCGACTGAAAATAAATATAAATTTAATACTGAAATCATTTTCATGTCTATTAGCATGATTTTACCATACCCAAAAAATTGGGTTTCTAGACCACCTGAAACAAAAACTTGCATGTTTTTTATTGAAAATTAACTTAGAATGTCAAGTTCAGTTATTTGAAAATTACGTCAATATTGTGGAAGCATTGGTCTAGTTCTTTTTTTATTATGAAATAAATAGAGATAGAAAATTCAAACTTTGCATTTCTTCACTAATATTAGATCTAGATTTTATAACGGTTGAATAAATTTTGGAATCAATTAAAATATATAAGCCTAAAATGAAAACAACTGTAAATTATAAATGAAGTTATCAGTCACAATTAATTTTTTTGTAGTGTGAAAAGTGAAGATACCCTTACTAAACAAAAATATGAATACCGTGCATAATTTCTAGAGATTATCACAGAATATAAATAAAATACAAAAAATGAAGTTGTCATTTCAATTTTTATAAGGTTGGACAATACAATAAACTACCATAGGATAAGTGAAATTTTCTAAAAGAATGCGAGTACATTGTTGCCCACATTGTTACTTTAATTCATTGTTGGGTAGCACAACATCTGATACCCTAGTAAAATTATTAATCAAATCAGATACAGTAAAAGCACTGACATCCAGTCATTTCAATACCATAGATATGGTATCTCTACATCTATGACCTAGAGAAAGAGATAGAGAGAGAGAGAGAGATTATTATGAAACACTATAAACACCTGTTGTTTGAGGAAGAGAACATGAGGATCACCAAACATCTTGCTGTGTTATATATATTCGCACTTTTCCAGTTTTGACTCTATACCCAAGTCTCACTAATATAGTTTAGTAAATATAACTCTTCAAAACCATCACACTATTTACTTCACAGCCATTTATATTCAACTTCGGTATTCACGTCGATTTAGTGTTTACATTATTAATCACGGATCACTCCTCTAGTTGTTATTGGTAACACTGATGTCTGCTGCTATAAGGAAATGAAAATGGAACGATATACCACACTGACTGTGCACGTGAAAATATAGTGACTTCTTTATCACGACAAAAGATATTAAAATGATGAATTAAAACGATATAATTTTACTACCAATGATACATGACCCAAGAGTTCGACTCATACACATAAAAAAGAAATATATCAACTCTAGAAACGACCATCCCACAGAGTATTAAAAACCAATTACCCTTAATTTATCTACGTTATTATACCACCACAACTACGATGGATCACACACTAAACAGCACCCTTTACTAGCAACGAGATTCGCGAACTCGACTAGCTTCCTCGTCCCCGCCAACAGCTGAGACAACTAGCAAAGAGGATATTAAAAATGTGCAAAAACATCCACAGAGTTGGCAATTATTTGGCGTTGCTACATTTAACAACTAGGCCGCACCCGCACTATTGTTAGCATCGTCACAACACATGCTAGACTATTACCAACAACGCATGCTAGACTATTACCAACAACGAACTCACTCGACACTAGACTAGAAGTAACGTGTACACATGACATTTCTACCTTCAAACGAATATTAATGAATCGCAGGAATGTAGATAAACGAATTTGTGGTCGCCAGATAACGCGAACAAGCTAATGCAATCAGCTGAGTCGTCAGTTGTGAGCTGTAAGTACACGCGGAAGTACTAGTTGATAGGTAGTACTAACTAAACATGTACTAGAAGTAGAAGCGAATTGGTGGGTAATGCTATGAACGTGAGTAATAGAAAACACACATATAAAAATGAGTACGTGAGCAAAAGAAAGATAAACAAAAGTTGTAACTAGTTAATTAAATATTACGGCATTATAGGCACACGATTTCATAATTATGATAACATGATAGTCTGCATACGTATGTGGGCTGGGTATAGTGAATATAGCTACGATAGAAGGCGCGAATCATCCGCGTGCGATAGAGCGTCGCTCGGAACCTACTTTCGCGCGTACACGTATACCATTTTCCGAGCTAATTTCCATACACTGGAATCTTTTCAAGAAGTCCAAAGAATTAAGACGTACTCCCAATCGTGAGTGTTGAAAGATAGGCACAACAGTAAGAGGCGGCAGTCGTTCGGAATCCTTATTTTGCCTCTACTGGAGATTTTTTGTGTTTTTCCTACCTTCCACTAGTTTTTTGGGGTATCGTTAGGTTAGTTAGGCTAGGTTAGGTTTTTGTATTATTAACCGAAAGTATAATGTTTGCCATGTTCTCCGCACAGCCTTTTTTATTCAGGTCATTTAGAACATTCAGAAGAGACTGTATTATCCAATCCAGAAGGCTGTGGTTCTCCGTAACAGAGCAAGAATAATTATTTTGTTATTTGAACTAGATTGTATTATAAAATGAGGTAATAGTTCGCGCTGTTACAGAAAAACAAACATTTTTTCATAACTATAAATAAAAAATAAAATGCTAACCTAACAATAACATTACTAAAGAAGGCTGTGCGATTAGCGAATAAAATAGAGACGTAAACAAATAATCTATTTGTGCTGAATCAGCCTGGAAACTGGTGACGAGAATACAAACATCCAGTACTTACTGTCATACTGACAGTTAATTGTTGCTCGATCTTCGTAACTATATTCCATGAACTAAAATTTATACAAAATAATAATATTATGGCCTAGATGTGTAGATTTTTTTCATACATTGAAGAAGCTGAGAATTTTATCTCGGCCCTAACAATCAGTTTCCCTGACTCGAAGTGTTTTCGTAAAAAGTAGAAGTGTGACAGTGACATACGCCCCATGGATTATTATTATTATTTAAAAAAAATGATTTGAACATATTGAACACATATTTTAGCTGTAACTTCCACGTTTGACAATGCAGTCAAATAGTTATACGCCTATAACTTACACAAACTTGAAGGTATAAAAATATCTGTCTTTCCTCTGCACTCGAATTTTGATGTATCATACCGTTCGAAAGTTTTCACAAAAATATATATATTTCGCTACATCGACTCCCATGCGCTCTTGTGAGATTTTTCTTTCTTCATCAGGCCTACATATAACCTATGACTACCAATAACGTAAAATTATATTATGAATGAATGAATGTTATAGGGTGTAGAGGCGCGTCGTCAGCTAGGTAATTTTGCGGAGGCATCAATACGAGATTATGTAAAACGAAAAATGAGGAAATACTTAAAATTGAATAACCTTAAACTAATTTAATCTAATCCAACCTAAACTGGCAAACCTAAGACCTAAACAGCCTGAACTAGTCCAACCCTTGTGAAATGGGTGTAGAGCCATGTACACAGAGGACTTTGATTGGTGAATGCACAGCCTTCTTTATTCAGATCATTCTTTTCTGATAAGAGACTGTCTTATCCGATAAAGAAGGCTGTGGGTGAATGTTGACTAGATGACAATGCAAGATAGTAACAAAGTCACGGTCTCTTGGACTGCAAAAATTTGTCATATTTCGTAGCCCACCTCATAGGATTTTGTTCTTACGAGAATGAAAGTATAAAGAGATTGGACATGTTGCCATAGAATTTAGCTGTTTCAGTAAACATGAACGAATTGAAGTCCTAGTCTAACGGAGCTACGCCTAGGGCCACCCATGTCGTTCGGACTGGATTATTGCAGTAATATGGGGGAACTAACTGAAAGTCGTGAGCGAGTTATGCAGCCGTGGTGCTATTTACATACGATGATACTGAAGATTATGCGCAGGGCAATGCTTGCCAAAAACTCTGATGGGCCAATTAGTCCGAAAATCTGCCATAAGCTCGCGCGTGTTGCGCTTCGGGACCCACGACACTGTTCCGATAATTCATATTGACATTTGGAAAAATTGATGTTCTGAGTGTATATATGGAGAGTATTCATTTTATATTGGTGGATGGTTAACCAAAATTTCCTTTTTTTGCGGGGGAGGGGGATTGGTGACAGTGTCGAATAGGAGGGGGAATTACATCACCTCGCACGATTCAGCTAAGGGGGGAGGGTGCGAGGTGATGTAATTCCCCTTCTATTCGACACTGTCACCATTCCTCCCCCCCCCCAAAAAAGGAAATTTTGGTTAACCATCCCCAATGAAAAAAAATGAATACTCTCCATATAAGTGATATAATTCGAGTTTTCACAAAATACTACAATATAATCAAATGATTACTGGTATTAAGTTTTTCTTCACGAAATATATCTTGATTTTTAATATCTACACGTTTACGTCTGTGATATATATATATATATATATATATATATATATATATATATATATATATATATATATATATATATATATATTCGATAAACTAACCTATAACTAATTGGACCTATTTCTCCACGAATGTGAATACCGAAGTGCATACACAGATGTTGAATGTTTCTGCGTTCATCTCAGTTTATCCATACATTAATGGCACCTCCACCAAAAACTCAAGTACTGCCAACATTAATTTCTCACCAGAGCGCACTGTTCATCTCTCGTCGACAAATTATTCAAGATATAGCTGGGGCATAAAAGTCGAGAGTATAGCCAACACGGTTCATCACTATCTTTGAAATAGCGGTGGTCAGTGTAAAGCTACATAGAAATTCTAGTATAGGGTCTATGCCTATTTCACGAGAGAAGATAATCTACCAACAAAATAATTGTGAAACTTTCAGTCATTAGGGGTAAACAACTCGCACATTTGGTGTACACCTGATTTCAGGTGATTTCAAAGATTCCAAGAGATTTCAGGGGATTTCAAGAGATTTCATACGGATTTCAAGTGATTTCAGGGATTTCAAGGGGATGTCAAGGGGATTTCATGGCAAGTGTACACCGGATTTAAGGAGTCGTTAACCCCTCGGTCATCGTATCAAGAAACTCGTGATGTAGTTTTTGAACGTATGTATATTATGTTGGTATAACGACCTCCTTTCGTGGATACAAGTATAGGTCTATAGGCCTATTATACTACTTTGGCTACATGTTCGAGAAATATTTAAAAAACAATATCTCGACGTGTTCTCGAGATAAGTATGACGTACACGAGTTATAAATACATTTTAAATTGAGCTAAGACAGTGTTTACCCGAAAATTTAAAAAGTTTAATTAAGCTAATTATTAATAGAAAATGTATTAATTAGTACGAAAATAGTATTCTTTTGGCAATAAAAAGCTTATCCGCTTATCGGACCTGGTTGTACCAACTGGTAATTAAATATGAATTAGTTAATTCATTGTTTAAGGTACGAAATTAGCAAATGTAAGCAAGGGTGATAACAAGTTCAGTAGCTAGATTTACTTGATTCACTAATCGGCACTTTGTACAACTGGCTCTATAACGACCGGTTTTACAAATAATACATTTGTTGATTACGCGATAATTAACAATGACATTCTTGTATCTTAATTAATAATTAGCCTGAGTGACACATTTTTATTCCTCGTAAAACGCAGTCTTAAACCACTAACTGATAGTTCTTCTCAATATAAAATGGACCCTATGACTGTGGTTAGGCACTTACTACTGTGCTCCTCAACTTAATTAATAAATTATCGGGAATCGAACCCGTATCTTCAGCTCCCCCAAACTAACAATTCTTCCAAAGATTGCTTATCATTTTCATATACATTATCCACTTTCTCTATAAGGTTAACACATATATGGAAGTGCAATGGTTTATGCCGTAGTTGGTTAGATATGGATTCAACGAGACCAGTGCTATTATTGATCGTGAAATAACACATGAATCACCCACTGCTACAGTAATAAAACATAAGAGTCCATTCCCCTTGTTTGCTCGAAACACGGTCGGCCCCCATGGGAGTTGCTGACTAAACTATTGCTACTGGAGTCCGTGCGGACAGGCGAGGGTTGATCGAATACGTCGCGTCGCGTGCCGATAAACGCAGAATAAAACGCGCTGCGGTCGGTAGAAAGGCGCAAGTCAATGGCGCAAGAGTTGATCGAATACGTCGCGTGCCGCTAAAACGCATAATAAAACGCACTGCGATCCTCGGCTGAAAGGTGCAAGGGTTGACCATATACATCGTGCTGCTATGACGCAAAATAAAACGCGCTGCGATCGGCAGAAAGGCGCAAGGGTTGATCGAATCCGCCGCATGCCGATAAACACATAATAAAGCGCAACGCACTACGATCGGCAGAAAGGCGCAAAGGTTGATCGAATACGTTGCGTACCGCTAATCGCATACAAAAAGCGTTGCGATCGCAGAAAGGCGCAAGAGTTGATCGAATACGTCGCGTCGCGTGCCGCTAAAACGCATAATAAAACGCACACTTACTTCCATTGAGCAGCTGCTAACGCGCCGCTTCTTAGTCCGCCGTTTATAGCCGGACTTGACATAATTCATCCACATAGACATATGTCCTATCAACTGTTTATAAGTGTATCAAAAGAGAGTTCGTAATTCACTAATCCAAGTCGTACAATTAAAATTTCAATTAATTAACACAATTATTCACTTATTCTGGAACGGCGACAGAATACTTTGCGAAGTCAGAACCTTCACTCGATTATATAACATCATAGTTATTTCAACTAAATGAAGAACAAATAGATCTGCGAGTTTGCCAGTTCAGTTCTTGTGATGATGCGAAACACTCATGTTTTACGCAGTCGGTACTTGACAGTCGACCAATGTGAAACACGTTATTTTCAGACCGTCAAACGAAGAATCCGTCATAAAAACTGATGTTTTGGACAGCTGCGAAGTGCAACTTGCGACGGACTTGGTCCCTGCTCGATATTGAAATGAGCTCTTCTGGTAGCATGCAGTCCTGACCGGGGGTTGGGAGGAGAGGGGGGGGATGATAGATCAAGTTGGCAAGGGGGAGAGGTTAGTTAGTCATAGCGGGGAAGCCAGACTCGGGCGATAAAAGCAGAGGAGAGATCCGTTCAAACTTGAAATGTATATGGAATGAGAAAAATAATTTTGAAATTTTTGTCAGAAAAAATAAAATATGGATTCTTTAGTGGCAAGTATAGTTATCGTAAGTTTCTGAATGAAGGATAGTTTCTGAAAACTGAGTCAGATAACTAGAAACAAAATAACTGGTACAAATACTGATGGTCAACTTTCCGGTGATGGACGGTTGTAAATTGAATTCGACTATACTCAAAAGGAATACAATTGCGAATTGTATCAAATTATAGAATCAGCTGGAGTAGGAAAATGTCAACGATTTTCAGTGAGATTTGAAGCTGATGGATGTCAAATGATGGCAGAATTAATATGATTTATAAGTAAAAAATAATTGAATTAAAATCGCACAGGAACCAATTTCACGAAATATCATTTTTTGCGTAACTTACTAACTTTATTCTAATATGCGTACGAACTTTCAAGTTATATCGCAAATTACCGCAAGCAATAATTATCACAACGAATAAGATATGGACGGCATTTTCAATTGATCGTACACTTTCGACTTTATTAAACGAGAACTATAAAACCGCGTGCAGAACAATTCCAACGTCGTTGTCTCCGAGAATAGAACGCACGATATTTCAAGTGCAGATTATTGGATCAGGACTGAAACCTGTAGACAAGTTCACACGAAATAGAACTTATTCTTGTGTGAATCTAAGTGAAGATGGATGTTCATTCCTCGAGAGAGTGTCAACGTGACAGACGTAATTGCCGACTGACAGCCACGATGGAGTGGCGCCAACAAGTCTAAAATACGATCACTTTCTTTCCCACCTTGAGACAACATGTTTAATAGCTCGTTTGATTTCTTTCAAGTGCACAATCTGATACCGCTAATGGGGGGTATACTTGATCCACGAAAGGAGAAGGTCGATCATCAATTAAATAAATGTATTTATCATCATTTTAATATTGCTTGACGACCCCACCAATAGCTAGGTTATACGGGGGTACGAATGAGCGGGTGATAATGAAATGTTGATGGGTGAAAGTACGTTTACAAAAATATTTTTTAAATTTAAATGATATCAATATTCAAATTTATATGTAGTTTATACTCATAAGTTATAATAAAAACAGATGCACCATTTTGAAAACATTTGTATTAAACAAATAAAAATGTCCACATGTAGAATAGGTCTAAACGTTAAAATATTTTTAATAAAATCAAACAAACCGTTTGAGGAATTTACCCAAAGAAAGGTTGAAAAATGTAACAATGGACAAATGTATGACAGATGAAAGGTCAAAGTTAAATTGTATTCGAGTCTTGGGCGGTCTTGGGTCGGCAAAACTGACTGAGGAGTTAAAATTAACACCAAGACATCGTAAAAATAGTAACCATAGGCCTACTCATAAAAATGACAAACATCACATAAATGACCAATGACATAACATCTAAATCCGTTCACAAAACATGACATTCTTCGAGTAAATGTACGACATTACTAAATTTATCGCATACATACATTTCTTTACAAATTACTTCATTTTAAATCTCAACTATGACCAAGTCATCTCATGTGATCGAATACAAGCTGTATAAATGCCTCCTCGTCGTCAAGTGGAAGTCGGTAGCTCCAAGCGAGGACTTGGATCGTTATGAAATATGATTGCTTTTTAAATAGTCCGACCCTCGTATTTAACTTTTCAAGGTGAGTCGAACGAATACCACAATATTGCCAATCTAATGTACACTGTCTGCATATTAAACACGGGCGACATTTTAGCTTCCTCGATCTCTGCCAAATCGCGTCATCGAGTTGGGGTTAACACTGCCAGACTTTAGAACAGAATAGAAGCAATCCATTCAAGAGGCCGCAATGACGAACACGGGAAACTTAGATAAACTAAACTAAACTAAACTTGGTAGCGAGAATTATTATCTAGTACTTGGCAGTGATTAGTGGATCGAACGAGAACCGGCGCTTTGAGCATATTCCACTGAAGTCGATTTAGCAGAATATAATTTTCTGTGATAACTTTTGAACGGTTTGAGATATCGAAATTCTGACAAAAAGGAAATAGAGATATTTTCAACACCCTCAAGATGGTATAAGTAATAACTATTTACTCCATATCGCCTAATTGTCACTATAGTACCTATACGACTATAAAAACAATTTTTTTCAACTATATACGGTACGCGTGACAATTATGCTATATGAGGTAAATAAGCATCACTTAGCACCGCCTTGAAGATATTGAAAATATCGATGTTTCCTCTTTATTAGAATTTCGATATCTTATACCATTCACAAGTTATCACCAAAAAACTGATGTTCCGCTAAATCGACTCCCATGGACTCTTAGAACTTAGAAGTACAAACTAAACTTGGTAGCGAGAATAATAACATTATCTAGTACTTTGCAGTGCTCAGTAGTTACTGCGGAGATCGGACGCTTTCAGCATATTACGGCTGTTAACCTCATATATGTTATATCATCTTGCAGAACTTCTTTCTGCTTGAATCTTGATGGCTTTGACGAAACACTTGCTATCGTGTCCTTGTAACTACACTCTTGTTCACGACAGATGAAGGTCCCGAGCGACCGTCTCCCCTATCACACCCCACTAGAGTACGGGTGGTTCGCGTTATCATCACTTGGAGTGAATAGAATCTGAGTCGATTTAGCGGAATATCAGTCTTTTGATGATAACTTTTGAAAGGTATGAGATATCGCAATTATGAAAACGAGGAAAACATGGATATGTTTAATACCTTTAAGACGGTGTGAGTAATAACTATTTATCTCAAATCGCCTTATTGTCAGGCGATTTGAGATGAATAGGTATCACTTACATCATCAGGAAGGTATTGAAAATAAATGTGTTTCATTGTTTTCAGAATTTCGATATCTCATACCGTTCAGAAGTTATCATAAAAAAACTGATATTCCGCTATGTTGAGCTAGTGTTATACCATCAAATTACTGATTAACCTTGAACTATTACAAATTTGAGTGTCTTTTCTGCTTGAATCTTCTTTTATAAATTATTTGAACAACAACCTCAATAATCTACTTCTATTTCAAACCTCAATATAGGGCTACACAATAGATCAAGTTGAATATCAAAATTTTGGTAATCACTAATTATATATTCATCTAAAATTTGACTTCATAATGGTCGATTTCATTTCTGTAAACAATTGTAATGGAGTGAATCTTTTAGAGTGAATCTTTTTGAAAATTTTCCATTTTTTGAACTGTCCTCAAATTTAACTGACCTGAAAGCGACTGACTGTATTGAAAATCAACTGTCCTAAAAAACCAACTGACCAAAACTTATATTTCTCAAATAAACTGTACAGAGGTCAATAGTGGGTCAAAAGTGGGTTCCTCCTCATAACAATTATTGTACCTCAAATTAAACATGTTTTATGATTTTTTTCAGGAAAGATGGGTTAAGGTATGTGTCAAATGAAATTTCTGAAAAGTCCCACTGTAACTTCTGTACAGGTTGCTCAAGAAGTAGATGGTTTTAGGTCAGTTGGTTTTTAGTACAGTTGGTACCTTATCAATACCAGAACTAGCTGTAATGAGCTTATAATGTGGAAAAAATTGAACCCCATTTTCTATTATTTGATACCTGTATTATGGGGTCATGTCTTGACTGATCAAAGTTACTAGCTTTTATTGTTATTTATACCATTATAGAACTCCATACCTCACTGACAACCAAACAGATCCTTCCTCCTCACTAGCTACAAAGCTGTGAAAAAGCTACAATAACTCTACTAAAACCATGAATACCAAGGAGAAGAAGAATACCAGTATTCTCATAAGCACATGGCAAGATTAATTATAACCTAGCGACCATAACGAAAACAGAACCTACATCTAATTGGGAATCTTGCCGTTTATTTATAGCAAACATATTTTGTAAGAATGAAGAGTTTAGCCAATTCCAGTTTATTAGTATCAGATTTTGTTGAATGCAGTGTGAATAGAACATCCTGTGCTATTTGTGTGCCTCTAAAGCTACCGGGTGAGTGGGCGACCGCAGACGATTGGAACAACGATTAAATAGAGTTCTACACGGTACAGCAAGATATCATTAGAATATTTCCTTCGCCAAGATATATCCAAGATGAATAAATAATTCTATAAATATATAAAATATATAAAAATACATAAATATATATATAAATATATATTTATATAAAATATATAGGTCTATATGAATAAATATAAATATAGGCCCTACTTGATGTCTTTATATACATGTTCTACATATGCTTTGTTTTCCTTTTTTCACTACCTGTGTGTTGATTTATAAATTGATTATAATTTCTGAAATTGCGGCGATGATTTCTAGTTTTCTCTAAATTAACAGAAATAAATAGTCATTATTTGTTCAAATTTAGTTTCAGGGTTGTGATGTTGTTTAACATTAAAATTTGGTAGATGCACAGATCGTTTTCAATTCATTACCGATAAAACTTAGAAGTGACATACAAACAATTTAAATTCAACCTGAACTCTTTAGATATTTTCAGTGTAGTTTTTATGGGGTCCACCATCTTGAAACAAGAAAAAATCTATCACAAGTCAATGTGGGACTATATTCAAAATTAGATTTAATTACTGGTAGGCATATTTATTATGACAACCTCCATGGGTGCATTCCAGTACGATTTAATCCGGTTTTAGAGGGTTATTACTGGTTTTTCAATACACGTTTAGCACAGGTTCAAGTTAAAACTGGGTTTATCTTGTACAGGAATGCCCCCCCCCCCCCCCCCCCCGGGTTAAGAACTCCTGAAACCAGTTGTACACTTCCCATGAAATCCCTGAAATCTCCTGAAATCACTTGAAATCTCCTGAAATCACTTGATTTCCCTGAAAATACTTGAAATCCCTGAACTCACTCAAAATCACTTGAAATCACTGACATCCCTAAAATTGCTTGAAATCACCTGAAATCACCTGAAATATGTGGAAACTGCGAAATCCCTGAAATCACTTGAAATACTTGAAATCCCTGAAATCTCCTGGAATCAGATGGAAATCACCTGAAATCACTTGTTATCACCTGAAATCCCCTGAAATTCCTGAAATCACTGAAATCCTGAATCTTGAATGCTTGAAATCCTTGAAATCTCTGAAATCCCTGAATCTTAAATCCTGAATCACCTGAAATCCCTGAGATCACCTGAAAAAACCTGAACCACTTGAAATCTGAAATCAGGTGTAACACCCATTTTCGAGTTGTAAACCCCTCAGACAACCTTTATATTTATTTATTCAATCTTCTTCAGCCTGTTATGTGCAAATATTAAAAAAAAACTTGGCTTGTTGCTTTTATGGTGTCGCAGTAATCGCAGTAATTTGAAACAGCGGCTAGACCTACTTATTACTTTTCCAAAAAATCACAATTTTCAATTTGATAACTCAATAATGAAATCTTTCATTTTTTCAAAAGTTTAAAAAACACATGTCGGTGTAGCATTTTGATTAGCATCGCTGGCTATCATGTTCAGGGTCTGTGGTTCGATTCCCAGCGTAGTAACTTACTTTTCGAACCAAATAGGCCTAACTATTTAAATGTTGTCTCAAGCATAAGTTTATGGAAAATGATATGTTTTCAAAGTTCAACCACAGAAACAAAATTATCTCAACAAATGTTGTGACTCGTAGGCCTAACTATGTTTTTAGTTTTTATTTAAAATGCGAGCTGCAGAAAAATTCTCGAATCAAGATCGATCTTCCACATCCTACAACCATCACTACAACAACAACAACAACAACATCTTTTAGTGAAATTATTGAATGGTTATTGAAAAGTTGGCTTACCAAGTCGTGAAGTCTAGGGCTCGAGTCAAGATCATGTTCTTCGAGTTTATCATCGGTCGTCTGCGCTGACGATCGTTTGTCAACCATGTCGTCACTAGACGCACTGCAACAAAAACACAACTCTGTAACGACAAGACACTTGTGACATTCAAGGTATGGCAACGTTCCAATCCTCAGTTCTAATACATACAAACCAAATATTTTTAAATTTAAAACATGAGAAAAGTCATAAAATTAAGTGAGATTTTTTCCATGAAATCCATAAATTTTCATTTTTCATTAGTGTGGTAGGAAATCACGACAGTTTTTTCACGGAACCAGGGAAATAATAATCCATTCATAAAACGATTCATGCAGGTGTTGTAGTTGCCTAGGTAACGAGATTAAACACTCAAGAACTTGAAACAGATATATTCTTGTAATGATGTCGAATGACTTTGTGTGTAGGAAAATAGCATATTCTGTAAGTATAACAAATACACAACAACAGTTCAGCTCGGAGATCACCAACCCCGTGTTGGCTCTCCGACTTTCCTTATTACAGTGGGGTAGCGTCCGTCCTGTGCTAATACCTTGTATAAACCTAATGACTATTAACTAACGGTACATGTACAATCTACTCTAAAGATGATGGCCCCTTACGCTATCTTATGTCTAGACCTGTGCTACTCCAACTATCCATTACTATCTACTACCTATCACTATCTACTATGTATTCTTATCTATTCCTATTCTAACTAACCTAATTAGGTGAGACCTAATACTACGGTTCAAGGTTTTGCTGTACTCAGCTACACCAGGAAGTAGAAAATTAAAAATACAAGTTCATCTTACAGTGTAAACTTTTAGTTTAACCTTCGTTCAAGTTCCTGAACATTATTCATTGAACTACTATAGTTTATAAATTCGTAACTCTACTATTTATTCTCCACTGAACATCTTCAATATGAATGTGAAACCTACCAACAGCAGCAGAAAACCATTTTCTTCTAAGTGTTTATTACATAAAAACATTGAAGACACAATTTATTCAAAATAGTAAACAATACTTTGTAATCTCTTCACAGACTGTTACAGCATTGATAAAGAAAATTGGAGTGACACATGCTGTTCCTTCAAGCCAAGTGATGAGTTTATAGTCATTGATGGGTGTTACTGTTACTCTGATCAGAGATAAAGCTAATCCTTATCAGCTAACGCATGACACAGCTTCCTATTTATAAGCACCTCACTTACAAGTTAAAATCAATATTATTTAACAGAGAAATACTGGTTTCATAGATAACATCTCTTATCTCGTATCATGGATCATGCTTACTTTATACCGGTAATAGGTGAGTGTTCATTGAGGCGATGAAGTGTGATGGTTCAATGAGCAAGAGAGGCAAATCGATTTTTTTTTCTCAATCAAAAATGATGTTGCAAATGTTATTTATTCATTGACTTTGTTGAACCCAACGATCGATAAAATGTATGCTTTTAATGCATTATCTTTTTTCCTTTTGGGTTATTCCTATGGGGATTTTCGATGTTTTTCCATTTTTTCCGAAGAACCCGTCGAACCAATTTTGTTTAAAAACAATCCCAACCTATTCTGGTAAGACACCAATATTTAGAAAAAGTTTCAAGTCAATTAATTACTTTTCCTGACCTGTAGCCTATACCGCGCAAAGAATTAGAAAAAAAAAACAACAACAAACGAAACCCGATTTTTTCAAGTTATTGATGTGAAAGTCTTCGCTATCATTATCTAAAAATCATTTTAAAAAGCGTGTTCCGAGGTCAGGCTAGAAATGAATGTTACATCAAGACGGCGTACTAACCTCTCCGTAGGCACGTCGCTCGAAGCCTCGTCGCTACCGACACTGTTCAAGCTGTAGCAGTTGTTGTCTCGCTGCCTTTGCTCCGCCCACTGTGCTCGCACTTCGTCCTGCACTCGCTGCTTCAGCTCTTGTACACGCTTTCTCTCGTTCTCAATCACCTGACTCCCTGGAGGAGAAAACAAGTGGAAGTTTTTAATACCAACCTTACGTACAGTTGAGTAAATTGGGTCAATAGTCATTTAAAAAATGAATTTGGTAATTATATCTTGCCATATATTTGAGCGTGATACAAGGTTTTTGTTGAGGGTTTCTATGAATTGCATTGTCGTGGACAGATGTTATGCCCGAGCTGATGACCAGTAATCACACTCTCACGTAGCCATATCTCGACCGCATATGAGTGAACGTAAAAAGCAATTTACTTGGGTTTTCACTTTTAATTGGATGAGCATGATTTCAATTTGAAAGTGGCGTAATCGTGAGTCATAGCAACGAAAATCCTACTTGATATTATTTTGTTCAAGTATTGAGTTAAAATATATCTACAGTGAAATGATGATAAAAAGACTAATAAGTAGGCCTAATCACTAGGGTTGTGCGAACAGTTAAAAATCAAACTCGAACTTTTGTTGCTAGTTCGAAATCAAACTGTACATGTTCGAAAACGAACTTTTTCAAACTTTCTCGCTCTTTTTTAATTTTGCCCGCATCTCTTCTGAAGGTTGTTTTTAAAGGCTTTGGAATTGGATTGCCTGACAGATGTAACTGTCATGGCTACCTAGTAGGAAGTGTTTCACAAAAAAAAAAAATATGTACGCCTACTTATTATCTGCATTATTTGTCAGTAGGCCCTATTAGATTTTAAATAGTACTAATCACTGATCAAGTAATTGATTATTTTACCTTGCTGTGCGAGATGGAGTTGTCTGTTTCGTTCGATGGTTTGAAGGGACTCGAGAGTCTTGCGACCGAGGGATCCGGTAATGATCTCGAGCGGAGCACCTTTAGTCACTCGACTGATTCGAGCGATGTCTTCCGGAGACTGCGTGGAGCAGGGACGTACAGTCTGTTGAACACGTAACAAGAAAAATTGGTCATTAAACTTGTGTTCAGTTTTTAGAAACGCTCATCATACCATCAAATCAGTTGACATGAAATAGAAAATGAACCTGGGCCTATTTGTAAATTCCTTCATATATTTTCTTCTATCTTATTATTTTTTGGGGGTACGATCGCCCTCGTGGTACCCAACGTTTAAATGATCCTCCGCTTTCATCCACCGCCTGTACAGGGAAAAAGGGCTTTGAGTCACGTTTTCGGAGTTGATAAAAAAAAGATCAACATCGAAAACTTGTCATAAAGTAATTGTTTTCCTATGAACGTAAAGAATGACAGTTTATAATTTCAAAATCAAATATTTAGTCAGGTTGGTAATATTGCAAATATTAATGCCAACCAATATCATAGCACCAAAAATATTGAAGTGAATTATTATCAAAGGCTTGACCAAGATTCTACTTCTGTTAAGGTTAACGGCACGTCAACTACGAGGTTATTTCACGCCAGTCTACGATTACGTACGTTTCTGATTAACTGTGCAGAGTGTTGAGCGTAAGAAGTAGTTTACTTACGTCGTCATTATCTGAAGACGCATCAGGGCTCGAATCTTGACTGCTGAACAAACCCTGACTGGAGAGCTCATCTAGTTTCGTCTCGATCGTTCGCAATTTGTTGCGTACCTAAATCAGAGAAATTCATTCAGAAGATCGCTCGAGAATAACACACATTCAAATATCAGCTAGTGATTTTGTTTTTTACAACAATAAAAATTCGAAATAGAAATAATTTTGATAACCAGAAAGAAATTGAGGCAAGCCTACAAAATTCAATAAAATACCAGTCTTACTTATATCATCAATCATAGATGAATAATTTTAGTGCATGCAGTTCAGTTACTAACACATTCGCTTCATGTGATCCGAGAGGCGAATCGGACCTGGTTCGAACCCTGTCACCACCATTCTTTACAGGGGTTTTTCGTTGTTTCCCTCTGTAGTCCAGGCTAATCTCAGGATGGTTCCTACAATACAGGCCGTCAGCATCTTTCTATTATATGTACGAATCCTAATAATGTATACACCTAACAGCGAGTCACTCACCTCTTCCAGCTTGCGTAGATTATTGATCAGCTGCCGCTCCAGCCCTTGGCTCTCCAGCTGCGCCGAGTGGTCGGCCTCGAGTCGCTGGCTCTCCAGCTCGGCCAATCGCGACTGCCGAGTCTCGAGTCGCTGCGTCACGTCGCTCAGTTCTCGCTGGAGCTCCTCGTGGCCCGCCAGACAGTTGGCCTCTTCCTCGAGGTGGCGGAACTCCAGGTCTTCAAACAGCTACACAATCATTCACAATTATTGTAACTTTTCTTTTTTAATAACATCGAAACTTGGAACAAAATCATAGTTCC
Organism: Brachyptera putata; assembly: GCA_907164805.1. Lineage (NCBI taxonomy): Eukaryota > Metazoa > Arthropoda > Insecta > Plecoptera > Taeniopterygidae > Brachyptera > Brachyptera putata. The sequence goes on from OU015465.1 coordinate 22,073,614, forward strand.
CCAATGAAGGCGAAGGCTGAAAGGTAGGATCGTTTGGAAGGGGCACCACAAGGGCGATCTTATCACCCCACAATAATTATAAACGATTTATTCATGATAAATATCAATTGGTGGATATTGTTGTCCGCCCTTTTACCAATGAGTGACGTCACTTTACAGAAGCTCTTAGTATTTTTTTCTTACTGCATTGAAATCTTCAAACTACAACATATTCATCCAAATTTTCAGAAATGCCCGAATCAACTTCATAGCTCTAACTAAATATTTTCTGTATAATATTTTTGAGATATCAATAAAGAAAATCTGATCTATGTAAATATAAAAATTCAATGTGAGTACAAATCAGCTTTGGGGAACATCCTAAATATTGTAACCTACCACTAGACGGTGCAACTGTCAGATTACATGCTGGAAGGGTATACTGGTAACAACACATGGGATCTGCTATCCTTGCATCAAACTCATCTTAAGTACGTATTTTACTTGATGACGTGTTTCATTTTACTCTGAACTACTCTAATTAGTCCCGCGAAGTAAGTGTAATTACCAGTAAAACCGAGTAAGACAAACTAACAACGCTAATGTTAAATATATTTACCTTTCTCTCCTGTTCAAGAAGTTCTTGCTGAGCTTTTACTCGGTCCGTTAATCGTTTCTGTTTTTCAGCATCGTCACCACAACTGCCCAATTCAGCTTCCGATCTGTCGACATAAAGAACACACAATATCAATACGTGTATTAAAACAAGTAGGTCACCTGGGTTTGAGGTAAGGTTGTGATCTGAACTTCACGGTAGGAAGGAGTAGACCATCTTTATAGTGACTGTGAATTTCAAACGGTTGCCCAGATTTGCCCGTTTAAATTAGGGATGGTTACAAGTTACAGCGTAGCATGTCCGGAAAGACTGATTGCGTTCGAATATATATATATATATATAGAATTTGAAACTAAATTGATACTCTCTAAAAAGGTTGCAAATGATTCAACACAGATTCTTTTTGATGAGCGTCCAAGTATTTAGAAACTTTTCATTGAATTTCAATTGCCCCCGCATGTGCCTCAGGTCAGCCAAATGGACATAGTTGGACAAGTGCGAGCAAAACTCGTTGAAATAATTTGAGTTTTCAGTGATACATTAAGGAATTCAAGAAAAACTGAATGGTAACAAAATTCCACATTTCTATCAATTGAATCCGTTAAAAGTGGCACAAAAACTTGAATAACTTGTACGTCAAAATGTTCAAGTAAGAGTGTTTAGAATCAATTTTCACCAAAACTTTCACCAAAACAAAGCCGATCCCAATAGAGACTTCCCCATCGCTGTGAATAGACATAAAACTTCTGCATTCAGTTCTCTTTTTTTTTCTTCATATTGGGTTTAACGACGCACTGTAATGATAGCGAAGATCTATTGGCGTCGGGCGGATCCCGGCATTAGCCCAGACTACAGAGGGAAACCATGAAAAACCCCTGTAAAGATGGTCGGTGGCGGGGATCAAAACGGGTCCTAAAACCCCTTGTCCTCGGCTGCGTCCAGCCTCGTCTTGCACTCGGCCTGGCGCTGGATCTCCCTGGCCGAGAAGTGCGCCACGTCAAGGTCAAGCTGCGTCAGCTGGCGGCGCAGCTCGACCTGGCGCGCCTGCTCCTGCCCCAGCTTCTCGCTCTGAGCGGCAAACTCTCCGTCCAGTAGCGCGCGCTCCATCTCCAGCTGGACACAAACACGATTATTGTCGGGCGTATAGCGTGAAAGATTCCAAAACGAAGGACAATCATGGTCTATATTACTATAGCACTATGTCTGATTTGCTAGGAATAAAAGTAGATTTACATAAATATCACAACAAAATTGATTACAAATTTGACATAGTATTTGATCAATCGATCTCGTTGAGTGGAAAAAAGTATTTTAATTTCATCTATGCAAAAGAGAAAAAACTTTGGGAAAACAACTACGGGCCCGGTTCAAGGTCCGGTTTTACCAAAAATATACGGATAGAAAATTGGAACATTAATTTTATTTTCCAGTTAAAAAACACGATAAACCAAGCAATGATGTACCTGGAGGTGCAGACTACAAGATAAATTTGATTCTCCAGTTGAACTCTATATACATACACCTATGACAAAACAGGGTATAAGAGACGAGGATGAAAATAGAAAATATAAAAAGAATACTATCAAGTAGAATGTTGTACTAATCCATCTACGGATTATGAACACCACTCATAACATGCTCTTTGATGATTCACATATCTAGTACGAACTAGCTTTCAACGAGTATCGACAGTCGTAAATAACGAGAATAATTCACGCTGTATATGAAGGTTGTGTCCGCTTACCTCTCTCAGCATTTCCTCTTCTTGCTGCTCGATGTCTGTTACGTTGCGTTTCAGTCCGGACATGGCTGCCAGCAGCTTCGCCCGTTCTTTACGCAGTGCCTCGTATTCAGTCTTCATTATCTAACAGGAACAGAAATCTTTTAGAAAATGGTGATGGTTAACAATAACAATACCATGCTAACAGCAACATACTTTTGATCAATCATTATTTGTTGAATCTTCTTGAGAGTAAAATAAGTACCCCTACTGTACCAAAAGGCTGATACAAATTCTCGAAAAATTGTTCTTAGAGAATGGAATGTTGCTGGATCCACCATTTTCCAGATCCTATTATTAATTTTTTCCCACCCTATTCCCATATAACGAGATCAAGTTTTTCTAGATGAATCGTTTTTCTGCATAGATGTTTTTTCCCTGTTCCCTGGGAAAACGATAGAGGGGTTTCACTGTAATACAATAACGATACTAGGCAAGAGCTATGAAATCAGTCGAAACGTACTAAAAACTACACATGCCTCACATAATAAAGATTCACGAGTACAAAAGTTTCTAACCATGATATGTCGTTGCCGTTCGACCTCTTCAGCAGTATCCTCCACGCCTGTCTTGTCTGCCGCTAGCCTCGCCTCTTTGTCTTGTTTCTCCATTCCACTCCTCAGCTCCAGACTTCTCCGTCTCTCACTATTACGCTGAGCGTTCTGCGTTTTCATCGCAATCAGCGCTTCGCTCAGGCGATCCACTGGGTTCATGTCCAACGGAAGGATTAGCTTCTCTCTCTCGGACGAAGTTCGATTGGGAGTAGTACCGATGCCATTGCTTGTGACCTGGTTGTACTGAGGGGTATTATTTGGCTGTGGATTAGTGACTGGTGATATATTGATATAATGTGAACTGGAATTAGTGAGTTGAGACGTGGAACTAGTGGTGTTGGTGGAGACAGATTGTTGCGACGTTGACGGCTTATTGTTGATATGTGCTGGTTGCTGAGGTGCCGGAGACTTGTTGCTCGTGTGGCGAGGTAACGAGTGGATGAACTCGTAATCGTTGGCCAACGACGCCAATCGGTTCTCGATCACTTCCGAGTTGTCACGACTAGAAGATGAGTAAAGTAATAGTTATAGAGAATATAATAGAATCAATTATATGATCAATCAATTCTTGAGAAATGGGTCTAGTCATGAGAAAACATGTAAAGAATCAAAAGTATCAGCTTACAAAAATTCCATCAATTGTGGTTGTTTATTAGTTGCTATGCACAAACAAAATTTTAAAATACAAATTCCAGTAATAAATTGTCAATTTAGAGTTGTTTGAGGATTATTTTGTGAATTCCAAAAATAAACCCATTTAAATCTATTGGTACACTATGTAATTGATTGAAAATAAATTGAAAACCGAATATTTTATAAATAATAGTCTCAGGCATTTTTCCAAGAAATGAATTCGTAGATGCAAATATAATGATTCTGTTTACTATAATCAACTTCATTGTTAGGGCCTACCTAAGAACAACTATAAAAATATTTCATTTGATCATTATCAAAGCCTACTCCTTTCAGCCCACCAACAATTATGCTAAGTAGCACAGCTTCAAAGTATGATAATACCAGTTAGCATATTGTAAAGTAAACACCCCATTAACTAATTACAGACTAAACATACCACACAATTTCAAGAGTAAACATATCTTTCAGAACACTGCAAACCAAACATGCAAACAAAAGTAGTGGATATTTATAGTCAAGATGAAAAAAAAAACACTATTCAACTTGATTCAAATCCAAACCATGGGCTAGACTAAATTCAACTAAAGAACCACTTTCACCCACGACTCTTGCTTATCTTATCTAAAGCCATATATTACGAGAGGTTATACACACATGGGAGTTGTTTCTTTGCTGGCAATGGTGCGAATCCTCGTGCGTGGGCTCTGCGGGTAGACGACGCCGCCTGCCGTAAGCATCACGTTCTCGTACGGGCTGCGGGCCGTTCCGACGCCGTTGCTCAACACCCTCGCGGGCAGCGGAGACGCGGAGCTGGGCGGAACCGTCAGCGACGCGGGGGCACACGTCTGGTCGAACGTGAAGATGTCCATCAGTTCGTCGTCGGTGGCCGATATGCCCGGAGACGGTAGCCGCTTGTCTCGCGGTAGCGAACCGTTCGTTTTGATTCTGAATAAGTGTAAACGTTTCACGATAAGGAACACTAGCTTGGCAAGAAAATAAATACAGACAAAATAAATGGTAATAGTGTTGAATTCTCTGAAAAATGAAATATTATTGTGAAACAATAATTATGATCAAAAATAACATTACCACATTTAGAATAGTGCTTCTTGAATAATCAAGGAACATACAGTCCAAGTAGAATTAAAGTCTAATAAGATTAAGATGAAATTATATTACATTTTAAACACTTCTTCTAATAATTAAATTCCCCTACTAGTAACTGTATTCTTCTATTGTAGACACGTTACTGTAGTCTACAGACTAGTTTATATTTCACATTCATTACAAAACACGATGAAGTCATAAGAAACAACCAACAAAGATTAAACTATAGGTATGTATACATTCTAGCTACAACTCCTTATCTTATCAGAAATACTATAAGGGTGGGGATAGTCATACAGCATAATCATTTGTGAATGAAGCGACCAGCTATATCTAGAATCTACAATCAGACAGCTTTTAATTAATTATTACAACAATAAATGATTCATAATGCCGTAATTGGGCAAAGGTGTGTGGGTGCGTCATAAGAATTATCCAAGGGTAAGTAAATAAGACTATTACTCAGAAAGCCAATCCCTTTATACTGTCAGTGAGGTAAGTGCAATGACCTCCACTTGAAGTTGAACACACATTTATTATTTACATAATATGTAAGGCTTCCTGTAGACAGGTTAACTGGCAAAGTGTTTCACTCGGTGATATATTGGCCAGACTAGACTTACAGGATTAGACCCGACTTCTAGGATCAATATGTGAATAGTATCAAATTCCAGTCACTTGGAAAAAAATGTCAGTGACAGGTCATTGAAAGTGAAAGGAAAAAATATATTACCAATTTTTTGGGGTAGATTTAATACATTATGCATTCTGGTAATGCAAATTGAAGGCAACAGTGATAAAATATTTACATAATGGGGTCATTAACTATATTATGTAATATTTATCATCTAGGGCATATAATTATGACGTATACCTTTTGCCTAATAGAGTAATGTTACATACATATATTATTATTAGTAGTAGTATTGACTATAATACATCCCTGCTCTGGATTTTTGTGGTCTACACATGAATGGAAACCACAAAACATACTTAGTTTGTTTATTTACTTATTCACTATTTGATTGATTGCTTCACTAATCTTTGGTATAATTTTCAATATGCAATACAAAGATAATTATGCTCAATGGACAGTTCCCAAAATAGCAAGCTGTAAAGCCTATATCCCAAGAGAAAGAAGACAAAAATATCAAAAAGTTGAATAGATTACAATTTGTGTTGAATGAAGTTTTCACTACTGTGCATACACTCGTTCTTGCTATCTGGAAAGCTATTCTTAGACATTCAGTAATGGTAAGTAGTTCTCCACACATAAGGAACTTGAGTGCTCACTTCTGTGCCATTTCAAAGAGCTAAAAGTGGTTATCTGCAATATGTTAACACATACACTGTGGAGATTAGCAGCGATTTATTGCCGCTATATAGTTAATAGTTGTAGGCCAGGCAGCGAGCTCTGGGTAGAGATTTTCATACTCAGACCGACACAGTTTACCTGGGCTAATGTTTACACAGGAACACAATAGTGTTATGTTCAATACAGAGGGCTATTAATCAACGATTGATAATAGCTTCGTCTATAGGCTTGCACCGTCATCTACCGTTTTATCAATTTCTCATTAAAATCAATAAACTGTGCTTCACTATCAAGGTTGAAAGCTACTATCACAGATTTACCTGCAGGACCCACCAGTTATTTGACCAATTACAGTACTGACAGATATTTTTACTATGCATTTATTTGTATCAACATGCAATCTTGATATATAATCATTATTACCCAATTGAAGCATAGGATGAATAAACAAGATCATTTTCAGAAGACTTGCTGCTTGGTTGACTTAGGACTTCCAAGGCTATCACAATATATTTTTCAACTTCAAAATAAAAAATAAAATGATATATTTAAATAAGAATCTACAAATAAATGATTATACAGTTGACTTTAAAGTATAGCAGAATTTCTATGAAATTGATTCAGTACTGCAATCATTCTACTTAAATGAATGGCCTGACCTGCCACCAATTGTAAAAAAAGTTTGAAGATTGGATTCAATTCAGAAAAATGTGCTGATCAATGTACTCAGAGCACCATCTTATCAAATTGAACATTTCAAACAATTGAAACTACACCATCGGTACCAAATACGTCTCATGTACACAATAACACCGAATTGAAAGCTACATATAAAATGTAAAAAGCATACACACATACTAGAATGCAAAAACAACTGGTAACGCACACTATCTTGAAAATGTATAGGCCTAGAACTTGGCAGTTTACCAACAAAAAAATAAATAAAAAAATAGTGCAATAATTATTAAATGATGAATAATGTTGATGAATAGTCTTGATATACAGCCTAATACTATAACAACTCTTACCTGTTTTGTGGAATGCCCGGAGACTTGCACTGTTTCTCCAGCTGCACTTGTCGTTCGTAGTCGGCACACATACTCAAGATCTCTTCCAGTCTCGCTCGTTCGTTCTTCTCGGTTTCCTGCTCTCGTAAACGCTCAGTTTGAGCCTGAAAGAAAACATTTAATAAATATCTCAATGATTCTCTGCCATCTTCGTGTCCTAGTTTCAAATTATACACGAATACGTATTTTTATTTTTTTTCTCATCAATTGGCAAGATCTATTTAGTACCTACTTCATATTAAATACAATATGCACTGTATTGATGACCAAGTTCTACTAGTGTTGGTGAATGATGAATGAGATGATATGATATGAAGATGATTTTATTAGGTATTTTAGATAGTGGAAAGGGAACGGCCACCGGCACAGCTAGCTCAGTTGCGAACGCCCTTGCTGAATGTGATCTGGGAGGTGTGAGGCATATCGAACCTCGGTTCATTTACCGCCACCGTCCACCTATACGTAAATTAGGCCCTAAATATGAATGTAGATGAAGTTTTCACTTGCAGTATAAATCAGCTGATAATGGAGAAGGCAGTGGATGAAAATTGAATAAAAAGTAGGGAAAGCTATCTTGAGAGTTATTGCATTGATACTTATTGGCAACTCCCATCTACCACCAAGTTGTTTGTATAAAATAATATCAGGAATATTAGGCTATTCATGTTTTATTACCTTTTTTTAATAACAATTAGTCATAAATTCAAAAAGCGACTCTCTTTCTAGTTTATAACTTACTAATTGCTCCTTATTTAAAGAGTTACATCACTAGTTATCATTAGTAGACATATCCACTTCATCGTGTTGGCTAAGCAGCGAAGATTGGCTACATGTCGTTTAATATTTTCTTCTTGACAATAAAAAACCTACGGAGAATGTGCCTCGTAACAGTCAATAAAGGGGTCTCATAGTAGGCAGTTAATTACTACTAAAGGGGCAAAAACTACATAGTTGATGAAGTAAATTACTTCTCATAAATTGAAGAGATGAGTGGGAAATCATTGTTTTTTCATTACTTTCAAGTGCAGTACGCTCATATAGACTGAATATAGATACCGTACAAACTGGAAAGACCCACAGGCCTATGATCATGGACACAAAAATTATAACTACGATCAACATAATATGTAGATTACTCATTATATTACGGAAAATAAGAAGTAAAACAAGTCATTCATGGATACTTGCAAACTGAATGTGGATAATACATTTGAATTAGAATTTGATAGTATGTCAGTTAATGCCTGTAAATGTCAGTAAGTCTATAAATTGCCTGTATGATTCGAAGCGATAGAAATTGGGACTATGCTCAAAAGTTCAACAGTACGTATAAAATTTTAAATGAACGAATTGAATGGTTGTACGGGACATCAACGCTGCACATATAAAAATTAGAGAACACAATAAGAATTGGTAGATATTGTATTAAATAAGTTGAGATTTTTGTTGAAAACTTCTTAAATGCGCCATCCACATGAGATGAGTTAGTCAACGTCCCCTTCACTTTTTACTCCGTTTTCAACTCATTTATTTATATCTATTCCAATAATCGTCGTCTAACTACGTTACACTACCTCACTACCACAAAAGTACGTATTTCAATAATACCAACATAATATAAAATAATGTATTATTACCTGTTTCCTCTTGTGCTCGAGCTCCTCTTTCCTCGCCGTCATCTCCTCTTGACTGCAGTTCGAGCCGTAGCTCGGAGTCGGACTGGAAACTCGTCTGATTGGCTCGTTGCCGTCCTGCGATCCCGACGAGAGAGTCCGACGATGCACTACGGTGTTCGGCGGGGTGGGCGTCAAGCTCCTCGACGTGTAGATGTTGCTCCGTCCACTCGGCGACGGATTCCGGTTGAAGGCAGGGGACGGCGTCGTCAAGACACGATACTCGTTCATTTCTTTACTCAACGTTGGACTAGGCATGGAAGACGTATTGATTCCGGGTAGAGAAGACATCGAACCCAATCGCCTCTCGGCTAATGTGCGGCTGTCTTCGAAAGCGGGACTAGGCGTTATACTTCGGGGGTCGATTGGCATTCCGGCACTTTTGCTGTTTGTAAACGTTTGAGAAGCGATAAGTGTGGGGGTCTGTGATCTACTTCCGCTGCCGTTCGTGAGGTTGTGAGGGGCACCGGAATTCGGAGTAGCACATCGAGCTTTGGTAGTGGCGTTTGTGCTGAAAGTATTCGAAGTCTGGCAAAATGCCGATCCGTTATTTGGCAAACCGTTTCTTAAAACAATTCCGTTCGGTGTCGGCGATTGTAGTCCCGAGACTTTTTGACTGTTGACGATTTCGTAAGTAGATTCTATATTCCTGAGAATATCTCCGTTTGATTGATTTTGAACACTTCTGAGTGGCGTTTGATTATTCGAATAGGAGCCTAAAACGGCGCTGGCAGGCGAATTGACGGTGGCGCTGCCCATCGGGAACACTTTGGGTGACAACACCTTGGCTTGGTTGTTGAGGCGGCTGCCGGAGAGTGCGCAGGTGTCGTCGCTGCCGCTGTTGCAGCTGCTGCTGTTGCTGACCTCGCCCCAGCTGTCCCTCGGAGACCGGCGCGGCACCATCGGAGGCTTGCGGTCCATGCCGTCAACGTTCTCCACGCCTGGGATAGAGACTACAGTCAAGCAGGTTATTTGTTTGACACTACTACGTGCAGCATGCAATCTACGATCGTGCGGCACTCATGTACAAGCAAGCATTTTATTATTGTCTGGGGAAAAAATGGGTAAGAATTGTTTGTAGTCGTATCCGAGTAAGCCATGCGGAAGTTGTTGTTGAGCACTACCCCAACTAATTATCCAACTAAGTAACCAACTCTAATTTAATCTACATAAAACTGACAGAATCTAACTTGATCCAATCGAAAACTAACAAAATACCAATTTATTTAGCTGCATACAACAGATTCTTCAGTAAATAGTCACTTCGAAAAAATGGCATTCCAGGAATCAATTATTGATACCCAAGTCATTTTACAAAACATGTATTATTGATTTATTATGTGTAGTGCAATTTTGAATAATCAAATTTCACACTATAATTTTTAGGTCAGACCAACAAAAATTAGTGAAAGAAATAATTATAATTCATTAGTAAAATGAAGAATTGAATTACAATATGACTTTGAATAAATTATATTTGTTGCCTATATTAATTTACCGTGCGTGGGGCTTACAATAAATTTAAAAAATGTATCTCTTGTTTATCAAAACACAATTCTTCAAATTTACTGCCTATTAAATGTTATTCTAGAGGATGCAGAGTCCACTTGTGTCATACACTTAAAATGCATGCTAGATATAAATAATATTTCATAATATTTCCTCATCTACAAGTGTGAGATAATGGCAAATTACAACAACACAACATGTAGATTTGCAGATTTACTAGGCCGACGGGATTTAAAGAATCATTATAGAAACGATCTCAATACTTTCATGCTGTTTGATTTTGTGTCTAATAAAATAGTTATCTTAAGAGCCATACGTGATGATGATTGGTGATTTAAGCAAAAGTTATTGAACTGACTTTGTATCATCTTCGGTTACGTATGCTATTTTCTTACTCTTCAGTTGGTACAACGTACACGTTAATTGGCTTATTTTTTTATTTTAATATTACTAATAATTATTATCAAGTTGTTGATCAAATTGTTCCTTGAATCATTGTTGCTGATATCCCAATATTATTTCAATTCACAAAACTTAAGATTAAGGATAATCTTCGATTAAAACTTTCATAGAATAGAATCTTATAATGGGCAGTAACATTACGAAAAAAGAGTCAACACGAAATCAAATTTCAATACTGATGTCTACTATGCAAACAAGAAACTAAACAAGAAATATCACTCATCATTCCACATGCACAGATCTACGTTGTTGAGGAGATTTTTGTAAATTTTGAAAATGTTGAGCAACTACGAGAAGAGGAGAGCTGTTACCGTACCAGTATAGAAGTTGAGCGGAACCATCGAGATCCTCGTGTTGGGCAGAATACTTCTCATGACGCGAGCCTCAGCAGGGTGGTTGAATCGCATGTAATTCGACCGGCCGATGCAGACCATGCTACCTGAACATACAAAATAGTCATAATTGAAATATTTCCATCTTTTCAATTTGAAAAATATTTACTTCTTATAGAGAGTGTGAGAGAAAAAATATCAGATTTAGCAGACTGAGAATGAATTGAGATGAAACATCTTGAAGAAAAATTCGTCAGCAATAAAAATATATACGAATACTCATCTATATATATATTTGTTATGATATTTTTTCTACTATCATTACATTACTACAGATAGAGCTCTTATCCAGTTGTAAAAAAAAAAACAGCTGTTTGTAAATTAATTAATACTGCAAATCTTCGATATATTTCATGTGTCAATTCGTAAAATTTAAATTCAAGTTGATACTAAAATAAAGTGAAGAGTATACACTTGTGATACTGGAAGTGTAATTGATAAATTGTTTTACTATTTGGTGCTAAGAAGAATAAGTGCCCATCTCCAACCACATGGGCCAATTTTTAATATTAAATAATTATTCAATAACACTAAATGTTACAACCACCAATGAATGACATCTGTGATTGGTTGGACAGTAGTTTTGAACTGAAGCAGTACGCCTTCTTGGCACCATCATAATCAAGATAATAGGCTACGTAATAATATACTTGGCATGAAGATCCATCAACATACCAATCAACAAACATACATATCAATCACTGATATGTTTTACTGGTTACACTATTATCGGAGTATAAGATTTCCGATTAGAACATAACTCCATCTTCCAAAAACGTTAAAACGTTTCACACGGCAGCAGATTCTCTACAATTATTATTATAAGTTTCAACAGTTGGTAGACGACCTGCTTCTCCCATGCATAAAACATAACATAAATTTATTACGCACTGACCTTGCGTAAGTCTGGTCGGGGTCATGACCCTGACACCGTCGACTGAAGTCATCTCTGCTATAGGGAATAACGTGACGATGCTGTTGGTGTTGTCGATGCTGCAGTGATTAGGTTCGACTCCCGTCCCCTGCACCAAGATGTCTGCGGATTGACCCGAGCCGAGCGTCATGCGACCTATGAGGAGCAAATCAAGAGAATAGGAGTCAAGGACGTTATTTGATTGGATCAGATGATAATTCATAACGGAGTAACGAGACGTTCGAAGTTTTAATATTTGAAATTAGAACGTTTGAAGGACCATAGCCTTCTGGATTGGATAAGACAGTCTCTTCGTATAGAAGAGAATGATCTGAATAAAGGCTGTGGGGAGAACATCATAATATCATCTTTTTGTCATTTATATATTGACACACTTATGTCACTATAATAATGACTTGATGTGAGTTGTGATCCATTATAATTGAACGGTAATGGTTTTCAGTATTCTTAACAGTCTACATAGAAATCAAATACATGAATAAATAACTAACTTCAGAAGGATCATAAATAAAAGCGGAAGAAATGTTGCAAAACAAAAAGTAAAACAAAACAATTTCACGACATGCGTATTCAGTAATGAAGTCCTACTTAATATTCAAATTACGACAAATTAAAAAACATTATTTGAGTAAGTAAATAAAACATACATTATACATGTAATCAACCCGTCAAATTATGTAAATTCGATATTCGTGTAACATGAAGAAACAATAAAAAATCTTCAAAACATTAGCATACCTAACTGTTAAACGCCTTCTCGCCCCTAGAAAGCTATACAGACACAACTCCAGTCTGTATCGTGTTTTTTTAATGAGAAAATCAAATCTCAATAAAAAACAAAGAATAAACCGAGAGAACGACCGAAGAAGAACACAACACGAAGAGAGGAAATCTACTGTTTACAGCTGAGCTAAACGTGTGGGTCGCAGCTGGTACGAATATAAACTGAGCATCCATATGAGACACCCTATCCAGAAATATCTCGCCGAGATTTGTGTTGTTTTGTAGACTCTGAATCGACCTTCATTGTAGAACTAGGTAAAGGCATGTAGAGGTTATAATGTAAGAGTGCCATGTAAGGGTTGACACCATATTAAGAGTGTGGACAAGTATCAGTTTTTCACCAGTTTTCAACTAGTTACGAAAGACACGAGTTGTATACAAATGGGCGTAGATACGTTACTGTCAAACGAGCCTGTATCTCGTCTGGTATTGTTTTACAATCGAACCAGACAGCCGTGGTAAAGGATACAGTTTTAACCTACATTTATATAATATAATATGTATAATATATTCGCTTTTTTACATGTCGTTATAAGGTCAATCACGATTTACGAATTCTGTCAATCTGTACGGAAATGTATCGGCCTGCCGTTCTCAAAACTTACTTGCTCTAACTGAGTTTATTATTGAATTAAGAGACCGTCCCCCTGGCTTATAAAGTAATGTTAGAGAAACCGATGTCAAATCGGGCGTGGGTTCGAGTCCCGCATCAGACACGATGATTTGTAAACATCAACAACTCCATTCATACTCCCAAATAATCTAGATGTTGGTGGGGTCGTTCAGCAAAGAACAATAATCCTCGTCGTTTGAATCATGAAGTTCAATTTATATTGGATTTTAACGACGCACTGTACTGAAGACTACGACCTATTGACGTCGGTGAATGATACATGTGATGATGGAATGAAGAGACGACAGGTTATTTTATCAGGTGTTTTTGGATACTGGCAAGGAGTCACTCGTGGAAAGGAGTCATTCGTGGCCTGTTGTTACAGAACCATCCCAGTATTGACCTGATCGAAAAAAAAACATGTCAGGATGGTCGAACATGGCGGGAATCGAACCCCGATCTACTGAATGACGGTCCATTGTGCTAGCCACTCGACCAATCGTCTCAGTGAAGCTTAAAATTTTTAGATAAAGCCTCAAACAACTTATCAATTTAATTCAAGTTTGAATTGAATGTCCTTCGAGCCGACAGTTCCACTCGTCACATCAAAGAATGCACGCATATATGCAGAGATGCACTCCTAATTTGTCGTAGCTGATTGCCATGAACGAACTCCAAGTCGCAAGAGTCAAGAACGCACGTGCCAAGCATCAGTGATCTGTCACAAGGCGATACCAGATTCCCGATATCCGCCGCGAACACAACATCTCATCAGCTTGTCAGAACCATGAATGAAATAAACGACTCTTTCTCGTATTCTCTTCTATAATTAGTAATTACAGATCTATTCACTTTTCATTACTAATGCTAATTACAGATCGTATAGAAGTGAAACAGTTGCGAGTTGGAGATGAAGGGAAAGTTTGTATATATGAGGAAGTGCACGAAGACAGCGTGCGTGATCGGACGAGAACTGGTGACCATCAAGTAAAGTCGAGATGGATTTCTCGGTTTCGACAAGTGTAAATCATACTATTTGGACGTTGGCCAGAAAGTAACGATAATTAAATCGTACGTGGCGGATGAGTTTTCTCGTAACAGATCTCCGATCCGACGAGTTACGAGTCAATGGAGTATAAAGGCGCCGTAGAGAGGCTGTGCCAACATGCCAATGCGGAAAAAAAGAACGCGATTTGCTGAAAGTCTTGAAACTGTGGAAACAACAATCACGAAGCATATAAATAAACTAGTCTAGAGGCAGTGTCGCAACTAGGAGTTATGGGCCCCAGGGCAAAGAACTCACATCTCTACCCCCCCCCCACACCCCCCAAGCTTGAAAAAACTCACAATAATTTCTTTTACGTTTTTCAAGGAACCGTATGTTAGGATACTGTGCTACCATAGTGGTTATCATAGCCAAAACTTCTAAAAACGAGTTTTACGAATTTTAGTCCAAGTGGGCCTACAAATCTTCAAACCACAAGTTAAGGTACGACCACAGATAATTGAGCTATTACGACAATAACATACGTAACTAAGGGTGATAACAAGTTAATCCGCTAAATCTAATGCTTATTCACCTATCATTTCGTAAAACTGGGTCTTAGTTACACATTTACATACACTGCAGCCCACCCCACTACAAATTGCATCAGTCGTTTCCATTGAGGTACGAATATTAAATAAAGTAAATATGTGACTGCACCATACAAATATTAAATAGTATTTTCTAAATTATATAAATATAATGAAATTAATTATTTTTTCGAGGATCATTTATTCTTTTTTCTGGATGGTACAATATGCCCCCTCCCCCCAAAGCCATGCCCCCCCCCCCCCTGGGCGGTTACCGTAGCATCAGTTCTATCGCCACTATCTATTGATAAGATCATCGATCCCAGTTTTTTTCTGAAAGTTTATCACTCTTCAGTAAGTCAATGTGAACATTAAACATAATCTATTTCAGGACTGTGTGAATTAGCCGGTGAAATCAACACTTTAGTCGATATGCCATAACTTTCAACGATCGAGGCCTGCTGAGTGGTAACGCTTTAGATAAGAAGAGACCGGGCCAAGTGGTGGAGAAATTCCCCCTTTCGCCTTTTTAATTATAGATAACGCTGGTAACAAAACAGAAAACTCTGTGACTTCCTTTGGTTAAGTGCCAGCACAACTTCTAGACGCATTATTGTGGGAAATAAGGGAAGTCATTTATATGAAATGAAAACAGTCAAACGGAAAAATTTAGCTTAGTTATACGAATATACTGCAATAAACGCACTTCCTGTTTACTATCGACATTCAAAGGCGTCTTACGATTACTTGACATGCTTGAAAAGAACCACGTGACACTTGATGAATAGGACCACGTTATGTCACGATTTATGACGTATGTCAACACTTATGTCAAAAGTCTCAGGATGACATAACAGTGTCTTCGCAATTTTGCGACTTGCGACTTCAAAAGTTTAAACCACAGGGTATGGGATACGACGATTTTATTAGCAACCGATGTCAGATTAATTTTTAAAATTGGTTTTAAAAACTATCCTACCCCATAACCCGTGGTTGAGATACTCATCAAGCTTTACTTGACAGTTGACACTACATATTTTTGACGTATCTGCACCATTAGGACACAATTATTCTACTGGTTATACAAATGAAATAGTTTAAAAGTTACTAAAAAGAGTCGATATAAATTACAAAACATGAAAAAAATGCACGAGGAAACTATCGTTCATCATTCAGTTAGCGAAACGAAAACGCGATAAAATGAATGTGAAAATTTATACCCATCATAAGTGAATGAAAAAGTAGAAAATCATTCCCTCAAATAATCTAACTACTGGTGGGGTGTCCGTTTAACGACCCCACAATAGTTCGGAATAGATGAGAACTGCCTAGAGTTGTGAATGCGACCGACTTAGTCGACTCATCTAGCTTAGTCATACACGAATAGATTAGAATCTTAATTAGTTGAACCTTTTTAACACGCGCCGGGATTCTCCCAAATAACTAACTTATTAATAATCCACGGTGTCTGACTCCAAGCCGAGGAATGCAGGAAAATACATGGAAGTAGTGACGTAACCATGGGAACGGTGTCGCGGGGGAACCAAGGGGGAACAAAATCAAGTTTGTACTTACAAAATATATATTTTCATTGATAAATAAATATCGATCGCCAGGTTCCAACAAATCAGGTCGGGGGGATGTTGAACACTATTTATATGGGGCCTCTCAAATGATAAAGGCTGGCGAATCCTGTTACATCGCCTTCACTTTCTTCTTCCATTTCCATCCCTACTAATATTAGCCATGCTTTCCGTTCTTCCCACATTTTGGTTGATATCTTAGTAAATTGCCATCAAAATGAAAATTATGTCCAAAATTTGTTTCTTTCAGAAGAATTTGCACCAAACTATAGGTAAGAACCAGATGATAATGTGAGGGGAGGGGGCTGATATGATAGTTACTCCACTGCCGAAGTGACTGCATTGTGCATCGGACGTGCAGGAGCTACATTGTGTCAAAACCGCGGTATCAAGTCAGATTAGGTTAGATTCGATTAGTTCAGGATAAGCTTATAAGATTAGCTTGATTCAAGTTAATTTAAGGTGCGTGTAACAAAAACAACATCTAATTACTACAAGTTACATACAAATAACAAATTATTACTTTGTACAAAAATTCCTGTTATTATATTAATAAATTTGTATTCAACAAGTACCAAGTCTGATATGTTGAATTGAACCATTACTCAAGGCTGAAAAGTGTACTTGTTGTATATTACAATACGTGTATATGCTATTGTTGTTGCGGTAAATTATATATTTTTTTATGTTTTAATGTCACACTGACGTTTCCCAAACCATTATAAATAATTTAGCAATAATTACCAAATATATAATAATAATAATAACAACAGCAACCAAACAACAACAACAACAACAACAACAACAACAACACCGTTCGCATGGACGACAAAAGAGAGAGAGAGACGTACCTTCTGGGAGCGGATGCAGCGTCACCGCGGTGCTGAGACGACCGCCCCCGAGGCTGACCAGATGCGGCACCTCGGACTGCACCTTGAGCGCCCGCCCCGCCTCCCGCACCTCCACCCCGCCCCCCTCGTGGTGGGTGGTCATCGCGTCACCTGCGGGGCAAACAAACACACCGTTAGTTAGCGCACGACGCCTCACTGCAACTATTATACATTACAACAACAGAATGCGCTTCGAACCCAAATAACCTGGCTGTTGGTGGGGTCGTTAAAGACCGTCACAATCCTGAAACTAGATTTTAATTAATAATGACGATATTCATTTTCCTTAATTTTAGACGAAATTAGTAATCATTATTCATATTCAATTAGTAATCATTAAGGGCCCATTAGGAAAGTATATGCGAGATCGCTTCCCTCATTGTCACAAATCGAAGACAAGTAACATATTTACGAGTAATCATGTCTCATAATGTTGAACGTCAACTGTGGTGAGTGGTTTCAAAGACACCAGAGGATACAACAGCCTAACAGGTTAATAATTCGTCGGACGTTACTTTGCAAATAAATACTGATAAGAGATACAATTAATCTTGATCTTTCAAATTACAAATTTCTTCGAAACGTCACAGTCTAAATACTCTAAATAAGGCAGTCTAAACTCGAAACGGATGGTTTCAGAAATTCAAAGAAAAATCTTTCGGAATGGCCAAGCAATTACAGTATTAACTTCAAGTACTGCACCCTTCCTAGACGCGTCTAAGTATATCCACGAGATGCCGGTTCCGATCGACCGTCTCCCCTATCCCACACTACTATCGCACGGGTGATTCGCGCCTTCGTCTCTCGCGTGTTTCAACGACATACAAAAAGTTTCGATTGACCGTCTTCCCTGCAGCGCACCACTACCGCGCGGGTGGTCCGTGTCTAACTAGTGTCAACTAGATATGAATGATCCGATCGACCGTCTGCTTCATCACACACCACTAACGCACGGGTGGTTCGCACCTTCGTCTCTCTCGGATAAAAATATAATAAGTAAAACGTACATATATGCAGTCATGCACGCACTGCCTGCATTTTACACACACTGCACTTATAAAGTAAGTAGACTAATTAACGAGTGTTTAGCTAATTCATAATACTTGGTAATTAATTAAATATAAAGTGACGTCAATAAACACTTTTTTAATGATGATTAACGACCCTACCACAGCTGGGTTATATGGGATTGCAAATGAGCGATTGATTAAAAATACTGTGAAAAAAATCAAAGGGGAAAAATAATATTTAGAATAAAGGAAAACACGACTTTGACACGATTTTATTTTTATTTGTACAATTTCAATATTAATGACCATTCATGTTTATACATATTCTAATTCTCGTGATTTTATATTCAAATTTAGGCCTATTCAAGTGTAGGCCTACACATGAGTGTTATTGTGATTACAATGTATATGAATTGAAAATATGTTCTCACTATTATTAATGATGAAACGGTGAAGTTGTAAGTGAACGGAAGTTTATAAGCCTGAAGCAGGACTCGAACCAATGCCCTGCCAAGCAGTACTGCAACTGTCCGATCCAAACTGACAACGATCAACAGTTGAGTTTGAATCGTTTATACGGTTTTTATTATTTTTGTTCGTGAAACTCGATCTGAACTTTAATTCGGGTTCAAACTTGAAAGAATCGGTTGAAGCCCGGTTTTGAGAAAAAAAACGTGGAATTTCCAAATGAGATTAATATACCACCCACCGTCACTGCGTGAAAAAACAATAGTAAGTGGATTGAAAATGGTGGATATTTAAACCAAATTAAGTCAATTTAATTGCTTGTATCATCGTTATGTAGAAAAAGGTAAAAACAAATATTTTAATTTCTCACACTTTGCTTGCTGATCCATTGCACGCACGCTGCACACATATAGCGTGTATACAAAACAAGCGCCACCAATAACTTGAGTTTTAAATTAATGGCCAGAGATACAAAAATATGCGAAAACCAGCATTCCGGCATAAATTAACCAATAGGTATAACTAATGTTGTGCCCATAACTCAAATATGCATTTTTTACATTCATTATTAAATTAATTCGTAATGGAAAATCACTTTTTAAATATGGTAGGCCTATACCGTGAATGAAGTTAGTTTCTTTTAACAATCAATTGGTTCGGGCTACTTTAATGGTGTATGTAGGTAGGAAAAACCACAAATATAAGATTGTGTAGAATTTCTGATAGTTAATTAATTAATAATTCTGAAACTGACAGCTCCATTGCTCTCACATGCAAACTGCATTCGATTGCTCAGAAATGAGCTCACAAATTACTACACGTTTTTTCAAAGACAATTATTTTCTATAACGAGATTAACAATCAAAAACACAACAACATCTTTCAAACGAGTTACATATTATTAAAACAAACGAATTTCTACAATTGACGATATGTTTTCCATTATTTAGCGGCTAAACGACCTCATTCTTCGTGGATATCACCACTCAACGAAACTCCCACATGACGTTAGCTCATGACATGCGACGATAGAAGGCGTTCGAAAACGAAGGAGTACTTAGATAAATTATATACGAATATATCAAACAAAAGGCAATCAAAATAACGAAAGATTGATGAAGCACGTGAAGCCAAATCTATCATTCATTAGTACCACCTTAACAGACATTTCTGTTGTGACGTGGATGCCACAATCATCACAGTCGTATATTGTGGTCCATACAAGAACAACAAAAAGTTCCAGTACACTCCTCAGCGGTGATTGGTGGGTTGTGTGTGGGACATCTCGAACAAGCTATTCATCTTTAATATGAGACAATTGTCCACGGTGTGAGATAATTCGGGAAACCAGTTGCATTTATATACAATACGGATAATAACAATAGATTATATTATATAGCATAGTACAATAAATTCAGGAGTTGAGAAGAACAAAATCAAGCCGGCTTCAACACGGTTGACCGGTTTCTTCCGTCCTTGTAAGACTTGATAAGAAGTAACACGCACGGATATTTCCGTCTCGGTAAGTTACGTAAACCAGTCAGAAACGTTCCGTAAAGTTTCTGACTGATTCACGTGACTTACCGGTACGGAATAAGCGGTGCAACCATGTTACTATGTGAATCAAACACAAGTCCAAATTAACCAGTTGGAAGTTTTACGGATAGTTTTCACGATAGATTTCGGATAGATTCACGTGACTTGCCGGAACGGAAAAACCCGTTTAACCGTGTTACTATGAATAATACCTAAATGTATTCTTTTGTTTTGGTATTGAGCCTATTACGTCAGAAATAGCAAATAGACATTTGGAAAATGACTGGACTATATTTTCATCTCTAGCTTCATTAATGACAAATTTGTAATGTAGTAAACGTATAACAAGATAATCATAATAAAGTAATATGACAGAAACGTAAGTAACATGATGGTCATCATTCGCTCACAATAGTTATATTTGTCTCCACGAAAGAAGGCGCGAACCACCCGCCCGCTAGTGGTGTGGTTTACAGGGGACGGATACTCGGAACCTTCTTTCGTGGCTAAAAGTATACTAAGTCGTAAAGTCTGTTAGTCATTGTTCGAAACAATTGATTGCGTCATTGCCGAGTAGAAGGCGAGATTGGACGCTGCATGCCGTGTGGTAATCTTGATGATCTCTGCACGTACGCTGGTTCTCCAGCTTATAGGCATATTTTACCGTAAAGTGAAGCAAGATTCTTCAAAACGCTCTCTTAAATACTGAAAGCACACTTATACAAATATATTTTTCATCAAAGTAATTGAATTCAAGACTTGACTACGAATCATTTGACTCAATAACTGAAAAGTAGTCAACAGTTACAATAATTAATAAGTTGAATCAAATTTGGAGGGAAAATGGGCTGCGGTATACAGTAGGCCGTGATTTAACAGCTGTTTTCTGGCGGCCATTATTATTGGTCAGTTCCGTATCATTCAATCTTTGATGGAAATAGAACATGTTCTATAATCGAACTCAATTTCGAGTCAATATTTTCTTTCAACGGTTTTCTTTGATGTTTCGTACCAACGCCAGGATCCACGGTTCGATTCCCATCACGGACTTATTTTTTTTTAATTTTATACAAATGCTTTTGGCTAAAGGTTATGGGGTTGGATGATTTTTTTGTATCTACCGATATTGTTTAGCGACCGATACTGGAATTATTCTTCATTACAAATCGAATAAACCTACTAAAACACGGCTTTTCCCGGTTCATTCCTGTCGTGACCCGCTCGTCAAATGACTGGTAGGCCTACTAAGAAGCCCAACTAAATAGTTATCAGTAGAATAACTAGGGCTTATTTTTATCAAGATCCAAATGCATGGCAGTGACTATAGGGTGATTTTTGATAATATTCCTCAGGGTATGTTCCTTCACTATCACATAGCTTTCTTATCTTTATAATACCGGCTCTAAATTATGAAAAGTGCATAACGAGATGTAAACAAAGACAGAACATGCTAATTCTAAAAATAGATGTAATAAGCAATGTACTTCGCAAGCACAATGGTTGAAATAGGCCTACTACAAGTACCGTACAGTAGTTGTCCAAGATATACACAATTACAGAAAAATTCAGTCAAATCCAGAAAAAAATGAAATACAAATTATAAATCAGCATAAAAACCTGGCTAACGTAATCCTTCCATCCCTATCAGGCATATTCTGGGGATACCTATAGTATATCAATGAACCTGCATAAAATCCCAACCTATAGATGGATAAGGCAACCAAAGCAATCGTCAGATAGTATTTATTATGTTAAGTAATGAATATATTTATGGGAATTCCTAATAAAAGTACAATTATATATACTCGCATCCTCGAAAGACGAAAGTCGTCTACCAACATAACAAACGTATTGTAAAACAATATTACTAGTAATATTTCTAACTTGGACTTAATTGGGGAACAATTACTTTGGATCAAGTTTTCACTGTTGATAAAATAATACATATTTTATAGTTGTGGTGTTTTGAGACAATAATTTTTATGGATAAGATTTACGGTTACAAACACAATTACATCTTTGACAAATATTAAATGTTTAAATTAGCAGCGAACTTACACAATTTCACAAGTTTTCACAATCACATATTTCGGATACAGACGACCTTCGTCTCTCGTGAAATCAAGTGTACACATTCTTTTTCTTCTGGCATTAATGAGTAAATAATATAATCAGCATAAAACGCGAATGACGTCCGCTTCTCGTGAACTGTGAATTAATATGCATTACAGTACGTGATTTTACCTACGAGTGAAAGAGAGAGATTATACTATTTTACTGAATAAGCTTTATAAATGAAGGAAGCTGCGTGAGACGGTTTCTCATTCGTCTAGCTGGACATATACTTGCGGTCAAACAGAAATTAAAATTAAAGGACATCACAATCCTGAAACTAACAATATTTTAATGAATGATGACGAGATTTATTTCCCGAATTTCCTAGAAATCATCATTTCATAATCAAAATTGAGTGTATTCTCTGATCTTGTGTGCCAAACGTATGTGATTGAACTGTTTATTTTCAGCCTATCCCAAAGCCAGTTCTTTTACGAACACATCGATACCACACACGATAAAATATCTCAAGAAGTAATCAAATGGTGTATGTAACGCGAGATGCATATTTTGTAACCATTTTCAATGTCAACTACAGCATATTATCGTATAGTGGCTTTACAGATGAACGTATTGTTGTAAATCTGCCATTTTCTATTTTCTATTTTGCCATTTTCAAAACTAATCACCCTGGTGGGAAATTTTTTCCCTACTATGACTGGGGTAGCTTTAAAGTGTCTCGATCAACCACTTTACGTGAAAGCAAGTGTACAGACTCCAGTAACTAGAAATTGAACCGTGCAGACATTCTGTACGAGATGCAGATTATGTGTAGGCCTATACAACATTAACGTGATGATAATAGTATCTGGCATGAACAGCGAGTGTTGGCGGTCAACACTTCCGACTGCTCGAGTCATGTGATCAGATGGATGGTGCTCTGAACCCGCCGACTATTATGCTGATTACTGATATTGCATTCATTGTTAGTAGCATAATGAATTGTGTACATATAATAATATAGGGTAGTTCAATGCATCTTCAAAGATTTGATTCACAATGGGAAATATAACATCAGTTTGAATGCAATTTCAATCATATTTTTAAATCTGTTAGATCCACTCTGTTGGTATGAATATATGACTATATGGATACGATACACATAGGAATGATTCAAATGGAAGTGGAATTCACTGACACACAATTGTTGTATATCCAAGGCAACCAATTTCCACAAAATACAAATACAACAAAATGGATCAGTCGAAACGTTAATAAAACTCTCATTAGTAACCACAATTTTACTAAACATTTCACTACATTATGTGTTATCTAGGATTATGTATCATTAGACCCGAGGCTTTTTATAAGTAATATGTCACACATTATTGTAATAAATAGACAATAATGTCCTCCAAATTGTGTTTTCATTCACAATTTCAGTAGCCCATTTGTTTGTTTGCAACTAACTTTTTCTCTATCTCTGTATTTTCAATTGATGTCACAATTGTTGTGATAAGTGGAAAACAATGTTCCACAAATTGTATACTCAAATCGCGAATTTGGAAGGCCTATTTAACTGGTTTCCCCCAAACTTTTTTAGTTGCTATGGTAAACCTGACTAACACGCTATCTCAATAAATACTCCTTTCAAATGTTGTCACACACTGCTGTAATAAGACGACAACAATGTCTCCCAAATCGAATTCTCCAATCACAACTTCAGTATTAAACTTTTCTAGTTGCTATGGTAACCTGACAAACAAGCTCTCTCCCTAAAAAAAATGTTCATCGTCTGTTTGCGTTTGCCCTCATTCTGATTCGACTAGTATTTTTAACTGAAATGCTTGTAGACCCCCCAAACATAATATTATTTCTGCCAGCCGAGACCTCGTTTCCTGTCTTCACTGATCGCCTAGCACTGCGCACAACACTGAATGCTGATGAGCATTTGGCGGCATTTCTTTATGAGGAAGTTGCCAATAGAGGATTTATATACCAAGCAAGATGCTGTCCCACTCGGCGAGATAAAATGCAGTAACCGCCCACTGGATGTGGGAATACATCACTGAAAAATATTACGACGACTTATTTTGTCAAGGACCTTAATTACCTCAATACAACAATCAAGATTTGAGAACAAGACGCAAATATATTTTTTTATATTGGTTTAGGTAAGAGACCTCGCGTTAAGATAACAAAAATATGAAAGTATAAAAACCTTACTGATGTCAAATAAGGCACCGCTTTAGGTACTGAAGTCACAGTTCGGCGTGGGTTCGAGTCCCGCATAAAGTATATATTTTTTTGTAAACTTCCTTTCGCTTATACATTTTTCATAATTTCATCAACTGCCCATTTGAACCCCCAAATAACCTAGCTGTTAATGGGTCAGTGAGCAAATAATCAATCAATGAACTATACGTAATTACAGTGTAGCGTGTTGAATACACATTTTAGCGCAAACTATACTTACGAGCATACGTCTTCATTAGTATACCCCCTAATAACCTAGCTGTTGATGGGGGCTTCATTCATACCCCTGAATAACCTAGTCGTTGATGGAGTCAGTGGGCGTACTATATCAATCAATCAACTATGTACAGATAAGTATAGGGAAACGAGCTGTATAATACATTTTATTACAAACTATTACATGTTATTACGCCTAAACAGATTGCATGTATACTCGTAGCGTATACAAGAATATCAACATGTATGCAGCACAGATATTAACCAATCATATGTAGGAAGTAAACCGGTAATAAACAACAAGACTCCTTATGTGTTGCCATAAATCTTGATTCGATTTCTTCAAAGCCGTGAATTAAAAGAAGGATGACCGATGATCTGCGCAGAGATAATAGAAGGTGTGACGCCCAACTGCACCTTGCCGCCCACATGTCTGCATTGTGTAACATGCGTTTCTACCATTGCAGCTGGAGGCAGAGAACACGGTACATCGTCATAGCTATAAACCCAATTGATGGAGGAAAGCCGTACACAGAAGAAAGATTTACTACCACGATACTTCACTGTTAGCAGGATGAACATGCACACCTCTGGCTTTTCAATGCTGGTGCTGGTGCAGAAATTAATGTTTACTATTTTTTTTACGTGTAATTGAATGAAAAGTACATCAACTCCGAGGGGTTTACAGCTCGCAAATTTGGTGTACACCTGATTTCAGGTGATTTCAAGAGATTTCGGGGCGATTTCAAGAGATTTCAGGAATTTCAAGGGGATTTCAATGGGATTTCATGGCAAGTGCAGTACACCGGATTTCAGGAGTTGTTAACCAAGATAATTGTATGCTCTTTAATTAATATGACAACCCATTTTCGTGAATTCAATCAGTTTTAAAGTAATACGCGAATGAATGTCATCACTTTTCTTCGGGTTCTTTTTTCACGTGTTATATGAAATTCTATGATTTATATTGCAGAATCGAAATATTCGACTTTCTTATCGCTCGTTTTTATAATCTCTCTTTCTTCCATCCTTTTTACTTTCTTTCCTTCTCATTCTTTTCCTTTTTCCCAACTTTCCCCCCCACTTTTTTTTTGGTTTCAATAATATTTCATTATACCATCATACGGTAGCCAAGTTGATGAATTACGACTTTGGATGATCAACTATAACTGTAAAGCAAACTGGAAGGGTATATACGAAAATACAAGCCAGAAAACAGGGAATGTGTATTATTTTATTCCCCGTGCATCCTGTGTCGACAAGAACGTGTTATTATGTTAGGGGAAGAAGCTGCTTGGCTCATAGCTAAGTCAACAATCAACAGAACATACACGGTGGAACATAAGCAGCCTAATTTACTACACTTGCTGCGAGGCATTGCCCTAAACACATCCCGTGTCGTGGTTAACACAGCGGCATGTTGCTAATCTGTTTGTTACATTATACTTGGTTTTCTGATATTGTGGGGTGAGGTTATATGAAGTTGGTAATATTTTTAGATACTTTTGGAATCTTGCCCCCCCACCCCACCCCTCACCCCACCCAAAAAATATAACAATTCAATTTTCAAATTATAAATGAAATCTCCAATCTTTTTTTTTCTTCTTTTTTTTTAATGTTGTTTAACGACCCCACCAACAGCTAGGTTATACGGGGGTGGTACGAATGAGCGGATGATAATGAAACGATGAAGTGATGATAGGTGAAAGGACGTTTAGAAAAACCCATGCCTTATGCGGGACTCGAACCCACGCCCAACGGTGACTTCAGTTACTACCGCTAGCGATAATTGACTTCATCAATTTTCTCACATTGTAGAGTGAGAAGAAGTTTTTGGACACTTACTAAAAAGTAAATATAAACAATCAATTATTTTCAAATTGTGAATGAAATCTGTAATCACAGGAGCTACATGGATGTTTATGGAACACCATATATTTCGTTCGAACATTAATGCTTACCAAAATATGAATAGTTTATTTCAAGGGATCATGAATATGAAATAAATATATCAAATTGTTAGTACCGAGTCATAGCCATATATACACATATCCACGGAAGGAGGTCGACAACAATTTTAAATAATTGTAAAAACCTCATTAGATAACACAATTTCGCTGCAACTGAAAACGTAACGCTATTGCGTTTTTCATCGCAAATCACATCTAGTCAAAACACAATAATTATAAAGATGATATTGGTGTTTGTTTTGTTGGTCAACAACCTCCAACTCACGTTAATACAAGTATAACTAGTATTTATTTTCGTAATAGCCTGCATAAAGTAAGTAATTGCAACAGCTTGTCCGATAAAATAATTTTCTAACACCATTCCCACTGTAATAACCGACGTTACCAATTACTCGAATGCCTCAAAGCGCCTTCACGGCATTATTATCCATATACGACTAAGTGTTTCGGGGCGGTAGTTGGTTCAATCATGTCAAATAGTATATACCCACATACGATCAAGTGAAACTAAAACGAACTTTACATTTATCTACGAGAGGTGAAGGTTCCGATCGACCGTCCCTGTTGTCTCACAACATTAGCGAACGGATGGTTTGCGCCATCAACTCGCGTGAAACCGAGTAGTTTCTGCTTTCCATTACATAAACTTATATATATACATATACACACCTTGGCGACCACAGAGACGATATGCAGACATTTGCTAATTTCGTAATGGATTTTCTCAACAGTGGTCCAGACAGTTTTGGCCCTAACAATATATTAGTTAAATCATAGAATAAATAACTTCATTCTATGGTTAAACTAGTGATTAAGTCGTGTCTAGCAGTTGAACCTGTGTAGCGTACAAAAAATAATAATAAAAAAAGTGCGAGACATGGAGGTCTTCGCTGAAGGTCGTCTAATTAATACAATATTTTTTCATTTGATAACTTGATTCGCATAAGAAAATACATAAGATGAGAATTTAAAAAAAAAATCTTCAATATGATGACAAAATTGAATAGGCTTATACTTGCATCCATAAAAGTAGATCGTCCATCATGTAAATAATTGTAAAAACATCTCTAACATAATCTCAATGCAACGCCAACGATTTGAACCTGTTAAAAGATGCAATCGCGTTTTTCTCATCCTAAACTTCGTCCTGAAAAAATGTAATGCCCAGAAGATAATATACAGAGACCTAGAAATATGAAGGAGTAGGAGTTTATTATGTTAGTGAATGATATTCTTAGGTGAATATAAGTATATAAAAACAAATAATCTCACACTATTGGTTTTTGTAAAGATTAAAGTTGGTGAAATAAAATGACATCAGAACCAAATATCAACTACACAAAATGAATAACTACAAGATAGATGTTCAATTAGGTTTGCATATATACAACATGATAGAAGCACAATGGAAAACTACACAACTATATTCTCAACTAATTCATTCATCCCGCGATAGTTTATTTTTTGTCCACTTGATATTTGAGTTGGACTTCTACTCGTTAAGTTTCTCTTGTTGGTTCTTTCACATGTTTTATTTATTTGTTTCATAACTATACAGCTACAGGGCTAAGTGTCTGTCATCAGCACAGTTTTTGTGGTTGACAAGATTATTAAAAAACAAAAAAAACGACTACTTAAAACAGTGTCTAGCCGTGTTGCCAGATCTGATTGAAAGCGACAAAAACGACTTGGTTAGCGAGTGCTATTCGACTGTACTGACATCAGTGGTTGTACTTCATCAAATGTAAACATTCATACTCATTTATTTATATTGGGTTTAACGACGCACTGTATGGAGGGATGACTAAGATTCTATTAGCGTCGGTGAATGATGAATGAGATGATGGGAAGATGAGATGGAAGGTTATTTAGTAATTTTTTTTAGACAAAGGGAAGAAAATGGTTGTGGCCTGCTCTTAAACACCAGAAAAGAACTTTGTTAGGATGGTCGACCATGGCAAGAATCGAACCCTGGTCTCTTGAATGACGTTTCAGCACTCTAGCGTTTGATCCAATAGGCTCTCAATAGCACTGGCCACAAATCTATTTTTAGACACTTTTAATTCGGACAGGAAATGTCCGAAAACGGTCTTCTTGATTATAAATGAGTCTCAAAAATGTATCGCCTACATAATACATTCAAAAGATCCATGTGGGTCCGGTTGGTGACATCACAAAGTAGATAGTCGAGGATAACACTATACATGGCAATTATAAATATAGCATTTCTATACATTTCTACATTGGAATAGAATGTATATTAGAATAATTCTAAGGAGCTGTCTAAAAGAATCTTGGTGATCGTATTAGCATTTTCTGGCACATTTCTGAATATATTTCTACATTGGCATCGAATATATATATTAGAATAATTCTAAGGAGCTTGATGATCATCTTCGGCATTTCCATATTTCCCTGGTAAGTTTCAAGGTATGTATTACCGACTCGATATTCGTGTACATAAAATAATTGTGACGGAAAACGTAAAATAGCTTTTCAAAGTGTGTGTAGTGCCATGGAAATGTGACGTGTAATTCAGTTATCATGCATTTGAAGTACAACTAACCACACATGATGTTGAAATAATGCATTGACACTACCTAAGAAACTCGAAGTCTGATGGATTGTTTCCGATCCGATGTCTCATTTCTATGAACATCAATTAACTATCATCTGGCGTCGATTGAATTCCAAGTTGGATAACAAATGAACATATACTGACAATTGGCAATCAATCAAATACGTCGTTTCATGACTTGGAAAATGGTTCTATATCTTACATGAATATATTATGAAGGATGTGATAGGAAACACATGTCATTCAAGTTAGACCAACGATTTGATGTAGATATAGGCACTCGATAGTATTAACATACCATAGAGATAGCGTATTTATATATATATATATATATATATATATATATATATATATAATGTTCCTATAGGGAATCACTGCATAGGCCTATAAAGGTAGCGATCATGCACACAGCACACCCCAAGATAAATAACATCCCCATGTGTCGGAAATATATCAATGAAGCCACGAAGGGGTTGTTCTTAAAAATCCCGAGATTAATTTACTCGACTTCCTGCTGCATCCCCTCACCTCTACTCCCCTCACCGTTACGACTGCTGAGGCACGGAATAGGTTCGAATTCACCTATCAAGAAAAAAGATGCAAGAATACATCCTTATAGTTTTCGAGCAACATCGTACGAATATTTTTTCGGCAAAAATTCGAAATGTTTGTTAAATCCCCATAAGAATAGAGCAATAGGAGAAAATTTCAATTTTGTAATTTCATCCGCTTTGAATGAAAATTTCAAACGCAGATCGTAATATTGTTTCTCACACTTCTGATACATGATTGTGCCAAATTTGAAGAAATTTGGTTCGGTCGTTTTCATGGAAAAGAACGAATGGGTTAAAAAATGTAGGTGTGCGTCAGTAAAGCCTTCGAGTAGGCCTACATTAATTAAAGAGATGATGGGATGATGAGATGGAGGTTTCTTAGGTACCGGTACCGGTACCGGTATACTGCCGTACTGAGAAGGATATTGGGTAAGATGGGGGTCGTGGCTTACATTGTGGGAACCAACCCCGCAGTCATCTAGAGGAAAACCACGAAATAACTCTGTCTACAGCATGGTCGGTCGGTAGCGGGGATCGAACCTGGGCTCAATCAACACCCCCACCTCTCGGTCACATTCAATCAAGAAAAACTCTGTACCACCTAGTTTCTCCACTCAATGATCAAGATGAACCGATTGGGTAATACTGAATGTTGAGCTACGGTAGTAAATAAGTGAGAATAAAATGACCTATGACCAACAAACGGCTTGAAAGTAGGAAGGGCAAACCGTCTATGTTCATGTTATATTGTGCAATAACTGCAGAGACGCGCATGCACTTTATAATATAAACGAACTATAAATATGATGTCATCTTATACAAATATAAACTAAAGACAAAGTACGTGATGCAGCCGACCATCACTTATATACAACGCAGTGAATGTTAACCGGCGGTCCACACATACATGCAGTCCGAACACCTTGGATCTGTCATTAAAATTAATGAAAATCAACATGTAAATCATCAAAATCTACAATCATAAGGGTGCAATAGCTGTTCGAAAAAAAATGTGGTCAAAATTGTACGGAAAATAAACTGTTCGAATTGAATCTTAATGAAACCTAACATATTAAAAATAAATATCCAGTCTGCATATTGATAAAGGAAGTCTATTTGAACTAAAAACTAACCAAAATGGTCGAAAGAGAGAGAAAAAAACTTCTGATAATTTAATAATAATAATAGATTTAATAATAGAAAACTTCCGACTTTTCAAGCATGGTTAAATCGATTCTTCACTTACGCTTATCAATCAGTGATACTTACATATTACAATTTATAATTAATTCAACATGTAGGGCCTATAAGGAATTAAGTAATTATAATAATCTAAAATCATCTCCGTCACGGTTCATATAGGCCTATAAATCTACATTTTCATCGCAGCTAATACTATTTACATGTTATCGATGTATCCGATTTGGACCACATAAATAATAAAGTCAATACAAGTGATTGCTCGTCTGATCTAACAGCCGGGTGCAAGGCTGCAGGCAGAATAACACTGACGTATGCACTCTGCAAGCGACTCTCTCATCGAAAAGGAAGTATCGTATTATCGCACATGTTGTAAATAAAGAACAGATTATTTATTTGCAATCAATTATTATGCGCGTCAAGGTTCGTAGATCTAGTTGAGTTTAGCATATCTGATAGTTAATCGGGCACACCTTATTGTCTGTATACATGCATGCATGCATGCGGTATGACATGCATTTGATTGTCAATGCACATATTAAGATATAAACTAGGCATAACGCAGCATATGATTAGTGGGAGTATATTTATTGAAAGTCAAAAATATATAACATTTAAAAAAAGGCCAACCACATTTGTCTTTGAGATTTCCCTAGCGTCCCCAGTCTTTACAAGGCAGAGAAAAATTCAACAATGAAAAATGAAAAAAAATGAAAAAAATACATCACAAGATTCAGACAGTATTTTGTTAAAAATGATAATTAGCCAAATTTTATAGTACCAAATGTGGAAAGATCACGTGTATATGTCACTCGAGCAACATAGGACCTACACATATCTTAAAATATGGCAAACAAAATTGAACAATTTTTCCCAAATGGTCTCCACCACAGTGCTTTTTTCTTTTACGGTTCGAAATATCGAACTAATTTCCCTTAAAACTGATCCAACTAATTTTGCTCAAAAGCTGAAGATATACAAATCTATATAGGACAAGTTATAGGGCCTATATATAAAAAAAATCGTGTTGATCATTTT